>OY757922.1:60058706-60096206 GCA_963585895.1 Sepioteuthis lessoniana
CACTGAAGCCCCTACTCTAGGCAATGGCAAGGATATTAATGAGAATTTTCCTGGGGTATGTATAATGACAGTAAAAATGAAGAGCTATCACATTACTCCATATGTCTCTTTGCAAGATTTTTAATCGTTTGAAAGGATCCAGACTCAAAAAGTACTCCTCAAGACAGTGCAGTTTAGTCAATACGACATAGCAATTTCAAAAATAAAAACTTAAGAAAACCCGCGTGGTTAGTCTTGGTTTATCGACTATGAACCTTGAAGAGAGAAATTTGCCTTGTCTCTTCAAAAACTATTCTCCAACCATTTTTGGAGGCCTTAAGTGTTTTTTACTAACCCCTGACAACGATATGGCGTCTTCTAAGAGGAAAGAAGAGCTTATTAGATGAAAAAAGGAAAGTTTTTTTTTTACTTTCATGACAGGGTGATTAGTCGTCTTCCTCTTTGATAAAAAGAAGACATCATCATATTTTTTCTATTTCACTTTTTTCCACAATAATTTCTCTTGGTAATTATCTGAAAGAGGTTTCGTGGAGACAGTTGATTCTTGGCTTATCCACTGAACTTCTAATAAAACTTCAGTAGCGGTAAATTGTTAATCTGTTATGGCGATGATGTCGTTTCCATGAAAGTCATAGGAGATAAATAAACCAAAAGATGAAGGGATGACGAGTTCTTATCAGGAAAGGAAAAGTCAGACACTAGGGCTTAAAAACATCTCACTCAGTTTATTGGTGGTGTCGCAAATTCCCTCTGAACTGGTCTAAAAACTATCAACGAGTGAAGAAGCATTTCGATGACGATTAAGGAAAGATCTATTCTTTAACAAACCGAAGCCCATCTCCAATGGGGAGCTAAGTTTTGTTTGGCCCTGAAGATTAGGTCGTTTCTTGTCGCTCTTCCGGTAATTTCCTTTAACCAAAAAATTCCCAAGTTTCGTGCGAGATCGAGTCTCGCATCTACAGTGGGTGTTCTCAGGAATGACCTTGTGTCGTTGGGTCACATAGATAGGCATCAAGATCACTGGTAAAAAGAGGCTTCTATATTACACTGTTAGAGCACACACGCTTAAATATGTTACATAATAATATTTTTGTTTATCGATTTTTTTAAAGCAGAGTTTAACTGGCTGTCTTTCTGAAGTCAGTTTCGTTTTACATGTTATTAATGACTGGTGAGTATTCGCTTGGGGCAACACTCTCGAGACCACCGGTAAAGATGGAACTCTTTCTTGGCTGCAATTTGCAAAACTATCTTTCTAATGTAATATATTAGTTATGCAACGATTAGTCACGGTATCACTTATTGTAAAATGAATTTGACAGGAGTAAATAGTTGTTTGGCACCACATCAATTCATAAACTTCTTTTTTATGAGGTTGGTTGCGCGACCATTGAAATACAGCTCTCAGAGGTTGCGTTTTCGTTTTGTTGTTTTTTGCTAAGCTTTGCTTAATCTGGTATACAGGCTTACAATGCTTCTTATATTACTCCAGGCAAAATTATGGAATTAGCGCACTTAGAGAAAGTCTACGCGTCAGAATAAAGAAAACTTAGTAAATAACAAACTGAAGTTGAGCACTTATGAACCTGTTCAGTACATAGATGGGTGACAACTTATTTATTAACAGGTACTGTAAGCAACTGGCCTGTGTGACAGACGAAGCAAAGAACTTTATCATTTGTTTCACTCCTCTCTCTCCCTCTTCCTCTCTCTCTCTCTCTCTCTCTCTCAAGAAGAAGTCAGCAACAGTTATAAGAACTGTCCTTAATTTCGTTATGCTTAAAGTATCAGTTCTCACCAGATCACCAAGTTAAGTAGTGATGACGGGTGACCACTTATCAACAACAGGAAAGTGGATGATTTCTATGGAGGCATTGAATGGAAAGAAAATGAACTTACGTTAAAGTCACTTAGAAAACATCGATTTCCGTCATATCAGCAAAGCGGCTAGACTTTTCAGCACATCAGTCAATATATATATATATATATATATATATATATATATATATATATATATATATATATATGTATATACAGGGAGCAAAAGAAATACTACCCACATTTCAAACTGTCGACTGTATAGTGTGAGTAAACTTAGACAAGTGCCAATGATAGCTACATCTAGCTGAAGTCTCTCCATTGTACGTTCAAATACTATCAGTTACGATCATGCCATGAAGGAGTATGAAGGAGTATGTTTGCAACATTTTTTGCGACAGGTGAATCTGTAATTGCACAGAGAGCTTTTTGTGCTTATTTGGTTTTACATCGAAATAATACTGCTCCGGATAGAATAATATAACCATAGCAGTATCAATTTGCTAAATCAACTTGCACCACACAGTTGGCTGTTTAAAAATTGAAAAATATTTCTGTCACAACCAGTATATATATATATATATATATATATATATATATATATATATATATATATATATATATATATATGCGTGTGTGTGTGTGTGTGTGTGTGATACTCTCCAGCTATTTTAAGTTGGTTGTGACGAGAGAACAGATAGATTCATGCCTTTCCTGAGGGCATTAAAGCAAAGTGAAACGCATACATTTTATCTTGGATCATCGATATGTATAGGTCGATAATAGATTTATAAATAAGAAATCATTAATTTATGGAATTAATAGCTGAACTCTTGCGGTTCTTCATAGTATTTCTAAATAGGTTAAAATTTCAAACTTACAAAATTATTACCCGAGTAGATGTTCTTTTATAGATGTATAAAAGTACATTTAATCGGGTAATAATTTTTTCTCGTCTAAAAATCAGGTTTCCAACTGTATATAAAATATTGATAATACAGTATTGCCCATAAAAATGTGTAACCTAACAGTCTTTACGATTAAAAAAAAATTATTTTCCTGTACATTAAAGTTCCCAATATTTATCATTTCTAGCAAATCTTAGTACAATAAAAACGAACATTTTTAAGTATCATTCATTACAGATTCAAATTTTATTACTACTAATAAAATTGCATGATCCTAGGGTGCATTTCTTTATGGATGCCAGTATATTCACATTTTTGTTACAAGGATGTAGACGTTGGTAATAAGTAATACCTAATAATATATGTTTTAAATGTTTAATCCTGATGATCATGATAACGTAAAAATTAGTGATGCGGAAAAATAGACTGTCTTTGGATTCTACCTACATATATATATATATATATATATATATATATATATATATATAGTTTAGGGTCCTCTTTATGAATTGTAATTAAGCATGAAGTCGTTCTCTCCATAAAAAAATCGCTGGAAAATAAAATAAAATAGTTTGATGAAATACTTTAGACAATGAATATTTATATACACATTATTTATATTAAGAATAATTACCCAAGCCTATTTATATAAAGTCACGTAAACGTATGAAGTGATTAAGAATAATTTCCAAAGGCTGTTTATATAAAGTCACGTAAACGTATGAAGCAATTAAGAATAATTACCCAAGGCTATTTATATAGTCACGTAAACGAATGAAGCAATTAAGAATAATTACCCAAGGCTATTTATATAGTCACGTAAACGAATGAAGCAATTCAAAATAATTATTCAAGGCTATTTATATAAAGTCACGTAAACGTATGAAGCAATTAAGAATAATTACCCAAGGCTATCTATATAAAGTCACGTAAACGTATGAAGCAATTAAAAATAATTACCCAAGGCTATTTATATAAAGTCACGTAAACGTATGAAGCAATTAAAAATAATTACCTAAGGCTATTTATATAAAGTCACGTAAACGTATGGAACAAAATTAATTGAAGAATTGTTTGCAAGTTATAAAAAATAGAAGTTTCTTGAAACCATATAACTGCTTGCAGAAAAAAAAGATCACGGTATTAAATAATGAAATACGGATTGAAATGCTATTCGATCAACTGATAAGCCGACTGACTTTTCTCGATTAATCTTTTCGCAAAAGCAGATGGGTGTGGGGGGATTATTACACTATTCTAGAAATTTAGATCACTAAACTCTTAAAATGATATCACCAAAACTAACAAAAAAGAAATGAAAAATAAACCCTCTTCTAAAATGATAAGCTTGAAATAATTCAGGAGGAACTAGAGATTGGTAGAAATACATTAAATTTTAGCTATAACTAGTGTTAGCATTCGTTCCTTTTATACTTACCCGTGAATGGAACAATAGACTGGGTTGCCCAGTCGGCTGGGGCTGTAGAATATACCGACCGCTTTTCTGCAGAGGGGTAAGACCCCACCAACGAGTGTCCTGGATATGACACTAAACAATCTGATGGTGGAGCTTTGGGGAATTCAGAGGACCTCTTTATTGCTATTGCTCCTTGGTCCACTCTACTCCGGAGTAGTAGCACCTGATACGATCCTATCTATGGGCCAAATATGCTAAACTAAATTGTTTAAAATAGAACTGTTTTGACATTTCAACTGCATACTTATGCTAAACTAAATTACTTGAAATAGAACTGTTTTGATATATAAACTGCATACGTATGCTAAATTGAAGTTTTTGAAATAGAACTGTTTTTGACATTGAAACTGTTCTTACGAGAACTGTTTATGACATAGAAACAGTCATCATCATCATCATGTCGTGCCGTAGGTACGGATATCCCTGACCCTCTCTCGCCACTTCCCCCCTATCGTTCATCGCCTCCGGCAGGTCTTCAGGGCCACACCCTGTATCCCCACATAACTGCTGGATGTATGTTCGTGCTGGTCATCCTGCTTTTGCCCGGCCATATGTGGGGTTCCATAGGATTACATCACTTATGAGCTCGTCCCTGCATGTCTGGTTCGTCTAACTTGGATAGTTGCTAAACTGAATTGTTTGAATTAGAACTGTTTGACAAAACTGAATGGCTTGAAATAGTAATGTTTTTGACAATTAAAATTTGAACTCATGATAAACGGAATTGTTTCAAATAGATCTGATCATTTGTATAATAATGGATTTGACATTGAATAACGTACATAAAAAACCAAACCAAACAACCAACCAACAAACAGGGTAAGGGTTTTAAATGTTATTTCTGCTCATACTTTTTCGTTAGTACATATTAAAGCGCGTATAAAAAATCACCAGATATATGAACCAATTGGTTTTAATGGCAAACATAAATTCCCATTAAAGTTGCGATCATGGGAGTCCATTGTAATTAGAATTAGCTTCGTCACGAATTTCACTGAAGATGTCTCAGCTGAGATAAAGAAAAGAAAGGGAGGTTGTGCGAATTTAAGGTGCATACATATACAGATGAGGACACACAGAGACATAGATGCGGACAAACACACACACACACACACACATATATATATATATATTAAAGTATGGGTTCTACGTATGCTTCTTATATGAATAGGTTAAAGATAAGATGGTTTATAAAAAGAAATATACTCAAATATCTTAAAGAAAATGTTGAAAGAAAATACGTACTTATATCTCAGACAGTTAAATTGGAATAATTTTTAAATAAATACGGAAAGAAAAATGTGTTTTTTCGCGATATTTCCGGGAAACCGTCCCTACTTGTACTGGTGACATATATATATATATATATATATATATATATATATATATATATATAAGAGGATCATTAAATAAGTTTCCAGACTTTTTTCGCATGGGCGCTTTTATTGATAGTACTCACATGATACTCTAGTCCCCTTCAAAGTAATCACCTCCACCTCCAATGCACTTGTTGTTCCGTTCCAACAACTTCTGAAAGACTCCATGGAAGTCCTCTTGTGTGAGCGTGTCAATGACCATCGTCACAGCCTCTTTCCTCTCCTCAATTGTCTCATAACGACAGCCCCTGAACTTAGGGAATATCTAAAAGTCACAAGGTGCAATGTCTGGTCTATAGGGAGGCTGAGGAACTGTCTTAATGCCCATCTTGGTCAAATAGTCTGTATCAAGGATGGAGTTGTGGACTGGTGCATTGTCCTGGTGGAAATGCCACTGAACCGATTTGAAGAGTACTTCCGAATGAATCTCTCCATGAACTCCCTTAGAACCTCAACATAGTAACCCTAACCCTAACCCTTTGGCCAATCAACTCTGGTCTATTGACTTCCTTACTCCTTCCACGCCTCTCATCATCCCCCACAGACTCCCTGCCTTCCTAGAATATCTTATGCCACTCAAAAACTGATGCTCGATTCATGCAAGATGCTCCAAAAGCAGTCTGAAGCATTCCATACGTTTCTGTGGTATTTTTTCTAAGTTTAAAACAGAATTTTATTACATATCGTTATTCTAAAGTGTCACCTCTGTGACAATCAGGCTTCAGTAGAGTGTATTCCAATTGCTGCTGTAGCTGTTCATTTGAACCTGAAATCATAAAAATTGGTTAGTCATCTTATAAGATGTATAGCAATAACATACTGAATTTTCAAGCGTCTACGGCAATTTTAAATTCCTGTACAAAAAAAGGCTGGAAATTTATTGAATCCCCCACGTATATATTTAATGTATATATATAAAGATGATCTGGCATTAGATAACTTTCAATAGTTGATATGCCATAAAACCCAAACCAACCAAATCATATATATTTAATATATATGTATAAAGAAGATATTACATTCAATAATCTACGATGATTGTTACGCCATGAAACCCAACCCAAACCAACCTTTATTCTTTATCATGTTATCCAACTTGGTAAACGACAACTCTACAATCACAACTAGAGTTGAAACGATTACGAGTTAATCTGCTTTAAATTGTCACTGGATAATAATAATAATGAAGTCTTAGAGAATGTTATTCATTTTTTACAAGCGTTGACCACTTTAATGCCATGATGCACAAATGATCTCTTATGATCTTTTCATCAACCAAACTTTCTCTTGAAAAAGTCCCTTGGTGATAGAGATGTAGCGATTCGTACCGACTTGACAAGCTGGAAGCATGCAGTTACATATGCACTCATGGGCAATAGGAGTCTTATAGTAATATTACAAGGAATGACCCCGATGTACACTCTTGTGTTTGAGTAGCCCAATCAAGGAGAACGCTGCTCACTCAGACGGACAAATTCTAATGGTAGTTATAACAGACAGCAGTAACTGCGAAAGAATTATGCAGCTGCCAGATCGATAGATAGATAGATAGATAGAAAGAGAGAGGGGGAGTTCCTTGTTATTTGCATGTAGTCAGGATAGAAACTGCAGGCTAAAGTATAAGTATTCATGGAATACTTGTACTGGTTATGACAAATGGAATTAGTATAATTTATTCCCGTAGACTAATTAAATAGTTCGAGGTTCCCTGCTGGCCTCCCAGTTCGATATGAAGCACCTAATAAAGACCGACAGATGCATTGACCGAAACTTTGTGAATGTAACAATGTGGATGAAGAGATTTGTCCGAATAAATAATAACAATCATCGAACTTCATCTTAGAAACTTAGAAAAAATAACATTCCTTTACCAAAAGTTTTTTCTTCCAAAAGGTCTTTCATCAAAGCCAGTTACTCGCAGTGGCATTGCGTTGTGAGCTTTTAAAAAAAATCCCGCTGTTGATAAATGGGATGGACTTATACACGAGTATTTACGGTATATACAAAATTGGATTATGTAAAATTCCCATTTCGGTTCATATCGGGAATTGCAAAGGAAAAACTAAATGAGGGTTGGTTCACACGAAAGATTATTCCATTCCTACGTGACCTTCCTTGTGCCTTATCAAAACGACTACGCTAACGGCTGTTCCATCGTCAAATTCCATTTTCTGTCCCAGGCGTCATTTGGCCTACGATAAAATCTCCCTTGCGCTCCCCACCTTCTGATATACACGGCTTAACTCAGTAATTATATGCTTACCTCTAGCTTGCATTTTCATATAACCAAGTTGCATTATTCCCTTTTCTTTTTTATCTACGAATAATTTTGGTTATAATACCGCTAGAATTTCTAAGAAAAACAGTAAATTATTATTCATCTTTGTTCAAAGAAAACTTATAAAATAAGGTGATGTAAATATTAGTAGAATTAATAAATAATTCATCTAAGAAATTTAGACAACTAAAGACTGTTACTACTAGTTGTAAAAACAAGAGAAATAAGATGAATGAAATACTCATCAAAAATTTATCAACACAATTCAATTACTATAAAGGTGATATTTCCGAATAGATATAGTTTCAACTGATAGCCAGAATTTTGGACTATATCAGAAAGTAATTGTATCAAAACTTTCCTTCTTTATGGCTCGTTGTATACGCTGCATATTTTCATTCAAAATAAATTTAAAATATGTCTGACCGGCATTAACGATAAGATATTGATCAGCATCGTAGATGGTGACAGAGGTCTTCCAAGTCTTTAGTTAAAGAAGTGATCTTTCCCAAAACAAAGAAGGCCATCTCTGATAATACGTCATTCTAAATTATTGAATAACTTTTAAAGTCTGAGGGGTTTTTTTTTTGTTTTAGATGATATGAGGGGAATTGAGTTTTAAATTCATTAAAAATATCACAATCTCTTTGTTCTTAGACAGTTGCCGTATCAGGAGACGTTTAAAAAGGTTAAAATTGGTGTATTTTTGTTCGTTGATTTTTAACTGTTAAGATAGAAGAAAACAAGCAATTTTTTTCGGATATGCTTTTTCAATATTAGAAAGAAAAGCGTCTCAAATTGAAAAAAAAAATAGCTGCTAAGAAGTTTATGCGAGTAACCAAACATGTCAAAAATGGTTTGTTATGTTTCGTTTTATCGATTTCTGAACGGTTCTTCAAGATGAGATTCACAATTTAAAGCTAATAATGACCAATTCAAGACATTTCGAAAGAACAAAGTCATACGATGTATATCTTTTTTAACCTTATCCTTCTTGCAAACCATTAACGTTAGTCTTATTGTAAATCGAACCATCCACCTATATATCAAATCAATTTTTCACAAAAATAAGATGAATATATTCACCAACTAAATTGAACTACTCCTCAAAACCAAATTTTCAATTTTTCCATCTATTTCTGTTTATGTTACTTTTAAATATCATATTTAATTCATTTTTGTGAAGTATATATTTAGCTATTAATTGACCAAAGGTTTAAGTAAAACTAGAAATCAACAATGAATCATTAGAGAATATTATCAATTATCAAAATTTGTGTAATTATTATGCATATATACGAGGGGTATACGATAGGTTTCCTGACTTTTTCGTATAGGCATTTAAATTTGTTGCAGACTCATGAAAATTCAGTATGTTATTGCTATATATCTTGAAATGACGGGCCAATTTTTATAATTTCAGCTACAAATGAACAGCTACAGCAGCAATTGGAATACTAAAGCCTGATTGTCACAGCAGGTAAATTTCAAAAATGCAATCTTACAATTTAGAATAACGATATGCAATAAAATTCTGTTTTAAACTTGTAAAAAATGCCACAGAAACATATGGAATGCTTCAGATTGTTTTGGGGCATCTTGCAAGAATTGAGCAATAGTTTTTGAGTGGCATAAGAGATTCAACGAAGGCAGGGAGTCTGTGAGGGATGATGAGAGGTGTCGGAGGAGTACGGAAGTCAATACACAAGAGTTGATTGGCCAAAGGGTTAGGGTTAGGGTTACTATGTTGAGGTTCTAAGGGAGTTCATGGAGAGATTCCGTCGGAAGAGGCCAGCACTCTTCAAATCGGCTCAGTGACATTTCCACCAGGACAATGCACCAGTCCACAACTCCATCCTTGATACAGACTATTTGACCAAGATTGGCATCAAGACAGTTCCTCAGCCTCCCTATAGTCTAGACCTTGCTCCCTGTGACTTTTTGGTTATTCTCTAAGCTCAGAGGCTGTCGTTATGAGACAATTGAGGAGATGAATGAGGTTGTGACGATGGTCATTGACACGCTCACACAAGGGGACCTCCATGGGGCCTTCCAGAAGTCGTTGGAACGGTACAAGAAGCGCATTGCAGCCGGAGAAGATTACTTTGAATGGGACTAGAGTTTTATGTGTGTACTATCAATAAAAGTGTCCATACTAAAAAAAAGTCTGGAAACTTATCGTATGCACCTCCTACTGTGAAATTTATATGGCTACTCCTAGTCTTATTATAGTTGTTTACTAAACCATTGATTAGTTGTGGCACAAGACTGGAAGCATCGAGCGCTCTATAAGAATAAAAATCACTTTCAATCATCAATGAATCTAGTTTGTTAATCATTACACCACCTGTGGTGAATTTTCCAAATGTCTTCTGTTGGCTTGCCATTTTATTATACAAGAATAATTAGACCAATTGTAAAATTTCTAGATGTGGTTACGTAAAATATACGTATCTGTAAAACGTTCACATGCATAGGAATCCCGAAACATTGACGACTTTCTTTAGTTGAGGTACGAAACTTCTATTACCTTCTTGACTTTTAGGTTTTCAACACAAGGAGAGAGAGACACACAATTTTTACTACGCTGACTGTTCCATCTGACCCAACAACGCGCGGCGCATCACGTAGACCCAACTGGCCTGGCCTCGTCTAGGCTCGAAAATCAACTCGCCTCGTCTAGGTTCAAATCTCAACTAACTGCTTTTTTTCAAAAATCACCCACAATCCTCAGCCCATCGTCATTCACGCTCCTATTCTCATTTCCTATCCGGGGTTTTTATTATGACATCTGTGATTGTCCCATCCTCCCTGCGCGAGCGTGAACACCAGCACTCAATGTGTGCCCTTACCCGTGCATTAAGCCGAATAGTTGTAAGCCTAACTAAACCGAATGATAAGATATAACCAACGAAAAATGATAATAAAAAAATAATCCTTCCGCAATTATATAACACAATAGCCATAAAATCTTTCTGAAACTCAGAATGTGTTTTTGATTATTTTTTTTTTAATTCAAAAAGATTTGAACGATGAAATCTACAATGTTGGTAAAATGCTTAACTAGACTCTTTCTTCGTCTGTCAAATTAGCTAAACCTTCTCAAAGCAATAGACAGATGCAGCAAAACCCTGGTAAGCTTTGTCAAAAATCAGTTAAGTCTTGTCAAACCGCCAATAAATCTTGTCAAACCAGAGGTATCTCTAGTCAAATTCCTTCAAAGCCTTTTCAAAGACTTCTTAAGCCCTGGAAAAACGTGTTAAAACCTTCATAAGCTTTTTCAAATTTCTGGTAAGAATTTTCAAAGTCCTGGCAAGCTTTGTCAAAATCTTGTCTAAGTCATGTCAAAAGTTTTTTTTCAAAGTGCTGGTTAACTTTGTCAAAGCCTTGATAAGCCTTGCCAAAGTCTTTTCAAAGCCTGAATAATCCTTGAAAAAGTTCTCACAAAGTTAGTCTTGTTAAATGCGCTACGAAATGATTGGATTCACAAAAGGAAAAACATTAAATCTATAAGTGAAATCACAAAGAAAAAAGTAGTTATGGATAAATGCCGTTACCAGTTAGACAGCTAAATAAGATTTAGAAGTCGGTGAAATACTGCTGTCTTATTGAGAAGTGGTTGGAGCCTGATCAGCTCAGGCTATGTCACCTTAGAGAGGCAACCTGATGTCAACAGACCTAAAACTTCCGATGACATTTGGCTTTAAATATCATTGATGAGGCAACCCAGCGCATTATAGAGATGTAGTAATTTACGAAGGTCTTTACTTCGATTTAGCACAAGGCCAAATGAATGGGGCACCCAATGAGACTCGAACTCACTCGTGTAGGTTTGCTAGTCTAACTTGCTAACCATTACACCACCAGAGGTGCCCATCATAGAGATGTATCCATCGAATTGACCTGTACATCTACCAGAAAATTTGATTGCCAGAAACCAGTTAATTTTTTCTTATGTTTCAAATTACTTAAGAATAATAAACTTAGAAAAATCATGATTACTTTAGTGGTACAAGCAATTGCCACCAGGGAATCAAAAACATTAACTTGTCGACGACGAAAATAAACTCACAATATGTAGTTTTGTGTTATGTGTTTATTGCTGCCAGTAAAAAGAACGGATGTGTTTATAGTCGATTATTTAACGTTAAGTTAAATTATTGATTTTCTTCTACGCACTTTCTCTAAGTTATCTACTTAAAATTCATAATTGTTTTTTTAGTGTCAAAGATCTCATTTAGGCCTGAAGCAATAATAACATTAAAATCCCAGCTTTAGGGCGGATTTTAACTCATTCTTCAAATTCATAATTTGATGTTGAAATTTTTCTTTCTCGGCTAAATTGCGCTATTAGCAAATCTTGCGAATATCTGAACCCCCATTTTACAGACGGATTCTGATCATGAGTCTTCTGGGGACTCGTATATAACCTTTTTTTTTTTTATAATTTCTAGCATTTGACCTGAAATTTAAATGACACACCCATGAAGAGCAGAGAAGGCTATATTTACCATAGAACTTTAAATATTTTAAATTGATTAGACAAAGTGGAAAACTTCGAGATTAGAAAATTTATTTACTATTGGTTACAAAGTTTACTTATCTCTGGTTATAAAATTTTCGAGAATGTGGTTGGTTGGTTGGCTGTGTTTTATGGCATATCAACCTTTGTAGGTTATTTAACGCCAAATCTATTTTTATGTAAATAATCAGTTCTATTTCAAACAATGCAGTTTAGCATGAGTACACAGTTTAATTCTTAAAAACATTTCTATTTCAAATTATTCAGTTTATTCAAACAGTTTATTATAAGTACAGAATCTGTTTACTCTCAGTTAAATGTCAAAACAGTTCTATGTTAAACAAATCAGTTTAGAGTAAATAGAGTTTAAAAATTCAAAAAACTGTTCTATTTCAAATAATTCAGTTTAGTATAAGCACGCAGTTTAAATGAAAGTACGGTTTAATTGTCAAAAACATCTCTATTTTAAGCTATTCAGTTTAGTCAAACAGTTCAGTTTAGTATATGCCTTTGGTATACCTTTAGTTCTATCTAACCCATAGATAGAGCCCTATCAGGTGCTACCACGCCGGGCCAGAGTGGACACGTGAGCAATGGCAATGAAGGAGTGCTCTGCATATCCCAAAGCCCCAACATTACTGGAACCTCATCATCAGATGGATTAGTATGACATCCAGGACACTCATTGGGGGGACTTACCCCTCTGCAGAGGTACAGTCAATGTATTCTACAACCCCAGCCGACTGGGCAATACACAGATTTAAATGTCAAACAGTTTTATTTCAGATAATTCAGTTCAGCATAAGTACACAAGTTAGATGTCAAAACAGTTCTATTTCGAGCAATTCAGTTTAGCATTAGTACGTCGTTTAAATGTCAAAACAGTTCTATTTTAAACAATTAAGTTTTGCATAAATACGCAGTTTAAATGCAAAAATCAGTATAGTGAAGGAAGCACGGTTTAGTTCTATTTAACCTATAGATAGGACCCATATCAGGTGCCACCACTCCGGGCCAGAGTTGACCTGGGAGCGATGGCAGTAAAGGGGTACTCCCCATTCCCCAAAGCTCCAACGTTACTCGAACTTCACCGTCAGATTGTTTAGTATCATATCCAGGACACTCGTTGGGGAGGGTCTTACCACTCTGCAGAGGTGCAGTCCGTGTATTCTACAGCTCCATTCTACTGGGCAATCTAGAATGTGGGTTCAAATTTTACTTACTAGTTGGATATGAAATATGCTTACAAGCTGTTATACAGTTTACTTACAAATGGTTATGAAATTTTCTTTCCCTTTGTTATAACCTTTACTTACACCTGGTTATGATTTTTTGCTTGCTTTTTTTTATAAAGTTTATGTACATGAAGTAATAAAGTTGATATTCTTGTGGTTGGAAACTCTACGAACACTTGTTCAGTCATCTGGGGACGTAGAACATACCGACTGCATATCTGCAGAGGGGTAAATATGACACAAAAAAAACTGATGGTGAGGTTCTAATGATGTTCGAGCTTTGAGGAATGCCGAGCATCTCTTCATTGCCATCGCTCACAGGTTCACTCTGGCCTGGAGTGCTAACACCTGATAGGGTCCTCTCTATGGGTCAAATAGAACTAAACTGTATACTTATGCTAAACTGAATTTTTAAAGATTGGACTGTTTTGACATATAAACTGCGTATTATGCTAAACTGAATTACTTGAAATGGAAGTGTTTTTTATGCTAAACTGAATTGTTGAAACGGAACTGTTTTGGACATTAAAATTGAACTTACACTAAACTGAATTGTTTGAAATAGAACCGTTTTGACCTTTAACTGTGTGTAAACATAACTATATTTATAATTAACTGAATTGTTTGAAATAGAACTGTTTGACTTGAGTGAATTGCTTGAAATAGAAATGTTTCAAGTGATTAAACTGTGTATTTATGCTAAATTGAATTGTTTAAAAAATAATTTGCCATGAAATAATCTACAAAGGTTGATATGCCATAACACCTAACCAAACCAACCAAATTTCTACGTTCACTTGGCTATAAAGTTTACTTATCCTTGTTTATTAATATTACTTACAGATGCTCACGACGCTTACATACACATGGTTATGAGGTTTATATATCTATGGTTATAAAATTTACTTTATAATGGTTATATACCATTACAATGATTATTTCATCTCCCTGTGAAGAGGTTACTACGGTAATATTATCCCACTGAATAGATTCGCAGTTATCTTATTGGTCCTCTTTCATGAATATTTTATTATTTTATCTTCTTTTACTAAATAATGTGATTAGGATTCCATCGAAAAAAATAAAAATTTTGACCATTTTTCATTAAATTCCACCGTTTCCACGCTAGTACTAGTGTTGCAAATACATTTGCATATAAGAAAATCAAGAAGAAGAATCTCAAAAATATCCACAACTTTGCGTATTGCGTTGTTCCAAATTATTTTCATGGTTTGCAAAAAGTTATCCTGAATAAGAATATTTACAGGATTTTGTTAATCCTAATAAAACAAATAGACTTTCACAAATGTTATTGAAAGATATCAAATTTGCTTTAATCCAAAAATCCAATAATATTTGGGAAACTGCCATTCAGTGTGTTCCCTAAATAGTTACATCCCGATCGGCCAGAGCTGTTGAATACGCCAACAGCATCCCTGCAAAAGGATAAGACCCCCCACCACTACAACGAGTATGACGGATATAACACTAAACCATTTGATTGCCAGGCTTCAGTCCTGGAACTTTGAGGAATATAGAGTTCAAATCACTGCCATTACTCCCAGGTTGACTCTTTCCCGGATTGGTAGTACCTGTTAGCGTCCCATCTATGGATCAAATAGAACTGTTTAACCATTTAACTGTGTGCAAAGAATTGACTGATATTAAATTGAATAATAACGATTCAATTTGACATAAGTCATTTCTGGGGTTGCAGAATACACCGACTCCATCCCTACAGAGCACCCGGGATATGATACAAAACAATCATGACGAGACTCCAATTATACTGGATCTTTGAGGAATGCGGATTACTCCTTCATTGCCAACGCTCCCAGGTCCACTCTGGCCCGAAGTAGTAGCACCTGATAGGGTCTTATCTATGCGTCAAAAAGATCTAAATTGTGTACTTATGCTAAACTGAATTGTTTCAAAAAGAACTCTTATTATGTCTAAAATTGAATTTGGCATTAAAAAACCTACAATGGCTGATATGCCATAAAACCAAACAAAACCAAACCAAATGATTAATAATAAATAGAATTATTATTTTTAGATAGAAATACTTGAAACCATTCAATTATGTGAAAAAATAAGCTCATTTAATAATTTTACTAACAAAATGCACTTTCAAATCATATATTTAATATATGTATATGTATGAATGATATTTGGCATTAAATAACATACAATGTTTGATATGCCATTAAACCCAACTAGCCAAACCAACTAACCAGCTATTTCTTTACACACAGTCGAATAGTGTTACATACTTGAAGCCATTTAACTGTAGGCTAGCAAATGAGTTCTTGCTTGTTAAAAATGTTACCTACAAGAGATGATTATAACCCTCCCCACACACACACATATATATATATATATATATATATTGCTCTACTTAGTATTGAGCACTTTTTTGCACTTGTAGCTTAGCAGCAATTACAGTCGGTTTTTTTTCTTTTGACCGATCAATTGCGTATCTGTCAATTTTTTTCAATTGGTATGACAAGGTTGGCCTTTTCTTTTTTTCCAATATATATATATATATATATATATATATATATATATATATATATATATATATATATATATATATACCCCTAGACTGTGATTCGTTGAATATTTTTATCTTCGAATTACTTGCGGGTTTTTTCCCTTACCGTAAGTGCTATTGTTCAATAGGTTGTTTGATATATACATATATATATATATATATATATATATATATATATATATATATATATATATATATATATATTGTCATCCACAGACAGACTGTTTCGTTCTATCAGAACTCTTCAGTGTGGCTAGACACGCAGGACGCTCGAAGCTGGGATCGAAACCCGTCCTTACGTCAGACTAAGTCTCAGACCTCTCGGCCAACAAGCGGACCACGTTGACTAAGGGAATTTTTAGGGTATTTATTTAGCAACAGCAGCAGCAGCTGTTTGTTTACATTTTATACCCTATCGGCTACCAGAGTGCTCAATTCTTTCGAAGAGCTTTGCATTAAGCGAGCGGCGGCCGACAATTCCTTCACCAGAGTGCTCAACCCCCATGGGGGAGCGTATATATTGTCATCCACATATATATATATAAGATATCATACAATGACTGATGTTTGTTCCGCAGCTTTGTTTAAAACAAAGCCTTCATCAGATGATAAATTTAGGTTAAAGCATGGTTTCGGGGTGTAAGTATCATTACCACTAGCCCAGAACGTCCCAGCACTAACTCACGATACCGCCAGACTTCGTTGAAGTGTCGTAACTCTATGAGATTGCCATATCCACGCTGATGTAGATGGAGCTTTATCTTGGATCTTTTTTATGTATTTCCTCTTGTCTGATAGAGAAAATCCAAGATTAGTAAAGAATGCGGAGGTTGAGTGGGTAATGAAACCTCGCCATCTGACTTCGATAGGAAATACATTGGTGATCTTGCAATATGTGACATATTGTTCTCGCAGATCCTCATATTTTTCCAACTTACCCTGATGTGCCCAGTAAAATTTTTTTTCAAAAGGGACCGTTAACTCAATAACGAATTTTTAAAAAAATTTAATGGACCAAATGACAATATCTTGACATCGGGTCGTTAAGGCTATTTCAGTTGGAAACACGAAATGATGTTTTATATATATATATATATATATATATATATATATATATATATATATATATATATATAAACTGGATTTGGTTTTAAATAACCTACAAACGTTTATATGCCATAAAACACTACCAACTTAAATAGTTAACTTTCCATCAAATATTAGATGAGTAGAAATTTTCCGAAATATATTTTGGTGAAATCTTTATTTATTTCCCATCAAAGTATCATTCTACGACTATCAGATAATTTTTCTGAGATTTTCTGATCAAATGCCCTTATTCTGTTAAATTGAATATTCCATCCATAAAGATCAGTATATGCAGAGCATTTTGAAACGTCAAAGCAGACAACGAGTACTTTATAGACTGAAGCAAGTGAGAAACGGAAAATAAAAATTCAGAATGAGTCGCATTTAAAGAAAAAATATCTACCCCCTGCTCAATTGACATTTCTTTGGTCGCATTAGTGTCTGATGCAAATATATCTCTGATCTACTCTCTTTTTTAAAGAAAGCGGGCTGGTTATAATTGTTAATGGAATCAGTGACCCAGGTTCAAATACTAGACGAAGGTTAGTTTTTCACTTCATGATATTGTCATTGAGAAAGGCATGAATCCATCTCTTCTCTCATTCCCTAAGTATGGGTAAAAAGTAGGGCATATTGGGTTCTTTAGCCATCATTAGAGAACCAGTTTAAGAGAAAGAATTCAAACCCATTATGCTCCGCTTATAAATTGACCTAAACAAGCTATTAAGTTTACTTTCGGACAAATACCGTTTGGAAAACGTATAAACACTCTTATCTTATCAGCTAAGGGTTAAATAGTATCACTACTGACACTTCTTGTATGGATTTGGCCTTAAATAACCCACAAAAGTTAATATGCCATTAAAAAAAGCAACCGATCCTAACCTTAACAAACCACAAAAATTGTAATAATGTTACCAATGACCAATATTTCATATTGTTAAAAATAGGCTGATAGATTCATTGGGTTTAACGGCATGTCAACCCGTCTAGGATTATTTGATGCAGAGAGTTTGATTGCGTCCATCGTACATTTATATTTATCGTTTTTCTTTGGTTATTTTCAAGACATATTTTATGAATTATTTCTATTTAATATAATTTGTTTACTGTCGTATGATTTCTTATTGTAATGATACATACACAATTATCAATAACAAATCCTTATATACGCGTTATTCCTCAGAATTTCTGTTTATTTATCCTTCTTTCTGAGGTATTTTTGATTGATTGATTGATTAATTGTTTCATTAATTGATTGATTGATTGGTTGATTCTATGATATGTCAACCTGTGGAGGGTTATTCTATATCAAGGTGTTAGGGAATTACGTCCATTGTTCATTTATTTTTAATTTTTGTGTGTTTGATTTTTAAAAGTTATATGATATCAAGTATTCCGATCTAATACAATAATTCGAAAATAGTGGTATGGTTTGAAGTATTCCTGTCTAAACGTAATAATCATATGGTTTTAAGTAATTATTTCTATCGAATAATAGCCATTTTTGGCCCAACTGGGTCATTGGCTTCATAAGTAGAGTGTTCGCCCATGGACCAGGAGACTAGGGTGCAATCCAATGTCGAGTCATACCAAAGACTCAAAAAATGGTACTTGATACCGCCTAGCTTAACACTGAGCATTATAAGGTAAGGATCAAGGTTAAAGTGGAGCAATCCAGGGAATGGTGTAGTGACCTTTCCCTCAACTCAATATTGTTGCAATTGAAAAGGGAGCTTTCGGGTCACCCTCTACGAAGGTCGACAACAACTTTTGGCCTAAAGTTATATGGTTTCAAGTAAATAATTATTAGACTTAATAAACGATCATCGCTTCTAGTAACTATTCTTAATACAAAAAATGTATGGCTCTATGACAATGAGTATTCCTATCTAGTACTAATAAGTTTCATAGAAATTTATTTGACCCAGAGATGACAACCTAACAATCCGGGTCGGAGTGGAGCTGGGATTAATATCAATGAAGAGATGCTTAATATTCCCTCATCCCCAGAACTGGAGCTTCATCATCTGATATATTTTTTGTGTCATATCAATGACATTTTTGTGAGGGTATTACCCCTCGACTAGACATATAGTCCGCAAATTTTTAGTCCCAGCGACAATACAGAAAAAATACTGAATGACATTTCAAAGATATTTCTAAGGTTTATTAGATCTGCACAAAATTTACCCGCTTGCAAAAATAATAAAAAGGTGATTAAACTTCTCATATGAAGCTCTAAGTTATTCTGTTCCTAGGAGCACAAGATATAATGATAGATATGTATGTAAGTGTGAGGGCGTAATAATGGGTGTGTGTGTGTGTGTGTGTGTGTGTGTGTGTGTGTGTGTGTGTGTGTGTGTGTGTGTGTGTGTGTGAACATAAGTAGCTTATATATATG
Source organism: Sepioteuthis lessoniana (assembly GCA_963585895.1). NCBI lineage: Eukaryota > Metazoa > Mollusca > Cephalopoda > Myopsida > Loliginidae > Sepioteuthis > Sepioteuthis lessoniana. The sequence goes on from OY757922.1 coordinate 60,078,368, forward strand.
TATGTACACGGCTGTGGGAGTATAGTATTATGAAAAGGGTAGCTGAATAAGTTAGGGAGGTCGGCAGATTTAAATCGATAGTGAAATAGAAAGAGGCTTTTTTGATGTGGATGGAAAGTCTAGTTTTTAACTGTCAGTAATAAACGGAGATCAGTAGCCAAGGCTATAATTTTATAAAGTTCTTTAGTTCTTTGGAATTATTCCCAAGAAGCCAGCACCCTATATATTCAAGGAAGCAATAAGGAATTAAACAGACAGTTTACTGTACTTGACCGTGATGGTTGGACTGCTGGGTTACAGAGGGAAGCCTTCTTCATCCATCATAGCTGGTGTCAAGAAAAACATTTCGATCGGGATGTAATAAACAGAAGACTTTAGAGTTAGTATGGTCTAGAGTCAGGATATAAGAATATAATTTTTATCGTACTATAGTTCTGGGAGGTGCAAACTTGAGAATCAGAACACCAAATATTTCTGAAGAGTCGGATATCAGTGGCAGCACAAAACAGAGGGAGATTGAGGTTAGGATAGTAAGCAGCAGTTGTTTGCCAGTTTGCGAGTTGGATGTTTCGACACAGAACAGGATTGAAGTGTCCAGCGCTCAAGATCATACGACAAAGTTTTACATGGAACAGCCAACAAAATAAACTAAAAAAAGTGAATAAAAACGAATCATAAGAGAGCATTCTGGAATTTGTTTTTGTTTCTTTTTCTTTCAAGAGCTGAGCTGTGACTTTTACGGCTTTTACCTGTGGCCGACTAATCTTTACTTAACAACAAAAAGCAATTAGGTTTGAGTCGTTTATGAGCTGAAATTGGTCAAGTCGCACACTAAGATTTCTCTAATATTGTACAAAGATGGTACCAGGAAGCTTTCCATTAAACAAATTATTTAAGTTGTTTTCAAAACCAAATTCTTTTATAATTTGCGATCGACATCGAAAATTTAAAAAATAACATGAAATATTTTTTAAACCGAAAACTTAACTTTAATTTTTTTAAATCTGAAGATTTATGAAATTTAATTAAAGTTAGAAGACAAATTATTGAATTCATTCGTCTAGAAAAGTAATTTTATTCTTTATTCACTGGAAATTTTACTGATACAAATACTTTGCAAAAAATATTTTCCGTAAAAATAAAAAAAATTGAATTATCATATTACTATTTGAAATAATATTTTAATTACTTCTCTTATTCATAAAAAAATGATCAAAAACTATCGAGACTGAATATTTTCAAGAATCTAAAATGTAAATGAAGACGTGTACACAGTTCAACTGTACTACTTATTTAATATTGTGATGATGTTTATGATCGATATTTCGTTTCAATGAGGCGGTGCCAGTACTTTTTGATACACAATTGTTAGTGAAATATATGACTGCAATAAGATCATACCCAACAAAAGTAGCTCTTTTAAAACTCCTTAGTGTTACTTGATCTGAAAATTTATCTCAGTGATAAGATCTGAAGATACAGGGAACTTCAAAATAAATACAACACAGCTTCACACCATATCAAAAAGTAGTTTCAGAGATGCATCGAGCAATGAAAAACTCACTTGAATAAGCATTTACAAAGCAAAAGGGATTGTTTTGAAGAAAATTAACATTTAATTCATTGTTTTCTTTTGTCTTGGTAAAGACAGCTTTAGTCTCGATACTTTTTACACAACTCGCAAAACACTGCCGTGTCCCATAATAGATGTTACATTGAGTATAAAAAATAAATATAGAAATGTACTAACTATATCAATTCACTGGAAATTTCTGTTTTTATCAATAAAGCTTCACTTTCGATAATTTTTAATCCATCATGTAGATTCTTATGCCTCGTTTTTTGGGGTTTTTTTTATGAATTCTTCAAAAAAAAAACCTCCTTTTTCAGTTTGATAATACGATATAGGAATCCTCTATAAAAGATCGAAATTCTTCATCGATTTTTTCAAAATTCCAAATCCTAACGTTAACTTTCAAATTAATTCTAACACAGGTTTGTAAAGTTGAATACAAAGTTGAAAATTAACAATAGATAACAGTAATATTAATACTAACCCTACTCTTCAAAATGCGAACATTCTCCTCGAAATCAAAAGTAAAACTCTTTTTCAAAATACCAACATTAAGCTTTAAGTTAAAATTAACACAATTCATGAAAATACTAACACCACCCTCTAATTAATAACTTAATCAATCAATTAGTTAATTGATTAATAATAATAATTATAATTCTGGGGAACATGAAGGTGACAATTATACCAATTGTGATTGGTACTTTTGGTACAGTAACTAAAGCATTATGAAAGAGGCAGGAGAACATGGAAGTTGGCGGACGAGTGGAGACCATCCAAACGACAGCATTATTGAGAACGGCCAGAATAATGGGAAGAATCCTGGACCCTTGAGGAGATTTGCTGTCTCTCAAACTCCAGTGAAAGATTATCAGCTAATGCTGGTGTGAAAAAATCTAAAGGAGATAATATAATAATCGAATACAGCAAACGAGCTCAAAAAATACAAGACAAGAGACTGCTCGGTGGGGAAGGTGATCCACGGAGAATTGTGTAAGAAATTGAAATTTGATCATTCTACCAAATGGTATATGAACAAATCAGAATCTGTCCTGAAGAATGAGAGGCACAAAATTCGTTGGGATTTTAAGATACAAACAAATCATCTAATTCCGGCCAGACGACCAGACATCGTCAAAGTCTACTATTCGACTGTCGAATAGGAGACTTGCTGTCGTTCAAACATTTGTGAAAATTCATTGGCTAATGTTGGTGTGAAAAATTATCACTAGAGTAATAATAATAATAATCACCTGTCATAGAAATAAACTCCTATGGGACTTTGACATACACATGGATCACCTAATCTCGGCCAGAAGATCAGACCTAATAATAATGAACAAAAAAAGAGAACTTGCAAAATTGTCGACTTTGCTGTCCCTGACTACAGAATAAAACTTAAAGAATGTGAAAAGAAGGATAAGTACCTCGACCCCGCTAGCGAATTGAAAAACTATGGAACATGCGGGTGACAATTATACCAATTGTAATCGGTGCGTTTAGAACAGTAACAAAAGGATTACTAAAGGGACTAGAGGACTTGGAAGTTGGCAGAGGAGTGGACACCATTCAAACTACTATAATATTGAGAACGGCAAGAATACTGGGAAGAGTCCTGGAGACTTGAGGAGACTTGCTGTCACTCAAACTTTGTGCTTTAGATTATTTTTTCTTTTAAAGCTCAAAATTGATATACACGCAATACTTCAAAATAATATTACAAAACTTAAGATTAATTTTAAAATGTTTTCGATATTTAAAATCAATCTCAAAATTATTGACAATATTCTTCGGTTTCGTTGTTTAATATCATATCAACCCAAGTGGATTATTTAATTCCAAAGTCATCCATGTAGAAGAATAATAGTTATACTATTTAATCCACAGCTGGTGTAAAAGGGGTTTCATGCCTTTCCCAAGGGTATAACTCCGAAAATGAATGTAATAGTGCGATTGGAGTTCTAACTTGATTTCTACGATGTCAAATGCCAACGTATTTACATCTACGCCACAAGAGCTCTCCCAACTTATTCTGCCATAACAACGATCTCAAAATTGATATTAAGGTCATTCTTGAAAATACTTATGCCAAGATCCATATAATTTTGAAACTTTTAATATTTAAACACTAACCTTAGAATCTATAATGAACCAAATATTTAAAATACAAGCACCAACTTCAGAATTAATAATATCATTTTTCAAAATATTAAAAACTAGAAATTTAGATCTAAAAACATTTTCTAAGACGATGAACCTTAACATAAAGATATTTATTCAAAGATTTTAGCATACACATCGAAATTCTTCAAATGATTGTCATGAATCTAAGCCTTAAAGCTTTACTTTTTTTTTAAATTGACAAAAAATTTATTTTACCAAGATTATTCAGAATTCCTTATTCAGACCAAGTTTGACAACTCGGACTTGAAACAAATCAAGAACAGATTTTGCCGCAATCATTAAGAAACCGTACCTTATATTATTCAGTGTTCACACTCCAGTGGAAGACTAACTTCTAATGAGACGGTGGGATCCTGGTAGCAAAAATTTTTTCGTGATCAAATTTCGTGATCAAACCTTTTTTTGATAACACATTATAAAATGTGTTATACGTTTCGGAAGACACGCAGTATCGTTCAGATAATGTTTGGTCCTTCGAGAGAGATTATACATGAATGATAGGTAGAACAATACCGAGCTGTCAAACTAGAGCAACGCGAGAAGATTAATAATCCCAGGATAGGTAAAGTAGCTCTATCAATAAAAACTGATTAAGACAATATAAGAGTCATATATATATATATATATATATATATATATATATATATATATATATATAAAGAATGAAATATACTAAGATACCTATTGACAAAACTGAACTAGCTCTGACGCAATCACTACCAAAGGACAGTAATAATTATATAAGAAAGAACATTGAAAAAAATTCTCAGTGACAACATCTTATATACATATACTTATATTTATTAAGTCGGGTCATCACAATTGGAAAAAGTACATTTCATATAGCCAAAATACATATATTGTTATTTGCGAAGACGGGCTATTGCTATTATATTAAGTGCCTTGACGAGGAAGACTATCTTGAAAAATGGAAATCTGTTATAAATAATTTTATACATCGTAAAAAAGGTGTAAATTTATTTTTGGGTTTACTGAAATGATAATAGACTCTTCTATGATTATAAATAGCGAAAAACGTTTTTCCAAAAATAAAACGAGCTGGAAGCACAAAGAATTAAATCTTTAGCTTCAAAATACTGAGATTAGGAACTTAATAATATGCAGAAATTGTAATGAATAAAGAAAAAATGAAGAAAGAGAATTACCCAATCAGGAAAACATTAACATGGCCGAAGGAAAAGAAAACTACAGTTACTTGGGAATATTAGGATGGGATACCAATAAGCTAACAGAACTGCAGAAATGATAAGAAAATAAAACCTCACAAGAGCAAGAATGCCATAAGAAACCAAACACTCCAATAAGAACTCAATAAAAGGAATAAATACTTTGGTAAGGAACTTCATTAAATGGACGAGAACCATAGAACGAGGGAATGGATGACGATACACCCGAGGAAAATAGATTTTATGATGTTATATAATCAAGGTAATAAGTTTTATATTAAACATTTTTCGTTAATTGTATTTTATTATTTAGTTTAGTAAGGCTTTGAACTACTCGATGTCTCTTAGTTCAGGTGCTATAGTCAGTTGGGCGCTCTTATGCTCACATGGAAAGGATATGACAATCATTGTCTGTCATAATAAACCCCCAGACAGAAAATAGAGCTGGACGATCGTTGGAGTTAATTTAGTGGGTGGTTGACGTTGTACCCGGAAGAGATAGTCCTGAGAATTTAAGGATTTTGAAATGACGAGTAACTGAGGTTCAACCGTGGATGTGCGTGGTTTCGTTTTTCGGATCTGATCAAAGCAGATCAGTTTGGGTTTCGACGGGTAGAATTGAGATCTTAGACACCACAAGATGCACCGTGCATGGGGTGGGGTCAGTATAGTATGGTTAGAATAGGCTTTTATGATTTGTATCTTTTTCCTCCTTTCGCAAAGGACTGAAGGTAGAAAAAAAACTCGTCTGTACCGCCTGCATTTGTATTATTATTGTTGTTATTGATATCATTATGGTTATAAAACAATATGACAAAAAACAAAAGGTGAAAGAGGACTCACAGGTATTGATTAATATGTAGACACAGCAACCAACGGGTTCGAAGAATACACAAATAGAAATAAAAAAAAGTTTAATCACTGCAACCAATAATGGCAAAATTAAAACAGAAACCAAGGCCAGACAGACATATAGGAATTAACCGAAAAGACAAAAATGGGAACGAAAACAACTACATTAAGTCTACAGAAGACAAGGAAAAACATTGGTCATGAGATTATCTTTAAATAGTTTTACAGAGGAAACCTAAAGAAAGAAACATAATTTTTATCTATAGCCGCAGAGAATAATGCCTTAAGAAGTATGCATAAAAACAATGGATAAAACTCAAAAGAATTGCAAGTATAGACGATGTGGTGAGAGAGACCAAACATTAAATAAAAGAATGCAGGAAACTTGACGAGAAAGATTACAAGGGTACGCACGTATGGTTGATAAATGTTGTCCAGTGGAATCTGTGCAAACGAATAAAATTTAACCATATGAACAAATTGTTTATGTACAAACCAATATATGTCCAGAAAACAAGGCCTACAAGAAATTCTCGAGAACTGTGAAAATAAAGCAGATAGGCTAATCCTGGCTAACTAGTTTAAGGCTCTTAAAAATAGTCTTTGAATTATCTCATGGGACAATGAAGGAGAATAATAGCCGTTGCTTAAGAGCTTCAAATTTGAATCTATCAGTAGGTCATGGTTTCAATCAGTGGGTAAAGATTCTACCGAAAGAGAATGGGTTTTTCAACCATTACATAACTAAGAAGGGTAATTAAATGATACCAGATATTCTAAGTTTTGGACCATGGATTCTAATCCAAAGATTAAATAAAGATTTTTTTATGACAATACAGATCTTATGAAGATTTTGCAAGTATTATAACTAAAATGAGGACAATAGTCCGAACCATACAGATAATAGTTCCTCATTTTCGAAATTTAGACAGATGTCTATCTGTCTGCCAGTCTGTGAATTGTATCGTCCACAAAGTATAGCAAAACCAACTACTAGTAAAAATAACTCATCCTTTAGAACTAATCAATTTATTTCTGTCAAATTTTTGACCAGGTAATAACTTTGTTCGATCTCGCTTCACTTCAAACGTTATCTTTTAATCATCCGAATTCTTCATATAATTGAGTAATGTATATCATCCTTTACTCTGGCAACGAGTCTAAGTAATCACGAGAAGTGGCATAAGTACAGGGTAAAAACTACTTCCTGAATTAGAAATATATGAGAGTTTCGTCTGAGCAGAGCTAAGAGCAACTCATCTTTTCGCGATTTGGCAGTGTGTAAATACAACCTCTGAGCTATCTTACTATAAACGAACTCTGATCCATTTTGTTACCCATTATTTTTATGCTATCTTGCCATGAACTATCTATGTGTTACTTTGCGTCTAACTAGCTGCATGTCATTTTACTAAGAACTAGCTCAAAGGTTGATATGCTATTAAACAAAGAAACCTAAGAACTAGCTGTTTATTATCTTGCTACGAATTAGTTGTTTGCTATCTTGATATGAACTATCTGTGGGCTATCTTGCTACAAATTAGCTGTGTTATTTGCTTTTATAAGCAGGCTATGACAAAAGACAAACATAACACTGAGAAACCTTTATAATGTTTATTAAATCGTTCATCTCTTCCTGAGGGGAAACCACAGTATTATCATGGGCCACTGTTACAACTGGAATTGTATCATCTAGCTATTGCTATTTGCCTTGTTCAGCTTTTTACTGATCGTTACAAAACAATGATTGCGTCAACTTTGCATTCACTAATGTTGTTTATGGCCATGAAATATATACACCCTAAACATTTATTTATAAAAGTGATTTTATATAAACCAAGATTTTACTATAAAATCACAGATTCTGACAATCTGCCGAATCTTAGAAGGTCGTTAAAAAAACCTCGCGGCATCGCTCATATTTGTAGATTCCTCCAAGACATTTGACTCCATACACAGAGAGAATATGGAGCAAATATTTCTAGCCTATAGTCTCCCCAAATAAACTTTTGCAGCTATATAGATACTTTATAAAAACACGGAAGTAAAGGTTCGCTCACCGGATGGAGACATAGGCTTTTTTGACATTGACATGGCAAGGAGATACGTTAGCTTTTCCACGTGTAAGCATAGCTGAAAGGGGAATCATCAGATTCACACCTTTTCCAAGTTTATAAGCACCATGTGAAATGCAAATGCAGTACAGATCTTATTCAAATTTTCATTTTGCTATAAGAAAGAACAATATTTCCCATTTTGTCTTTTTTTTATTTTTATCCTTTTTTTTAAAAAAGATTTCAGAATTTAAATGCTTGCTCTCACCAGCTCTACACTCCTAAAACCTCTGCATAAAGTTCTCAGCTTCTGGTATGATCTTATTTTATGGCGAATAATATCTTTCAGCACTTAAAAGTATGGAGAAAAAGCTTGTGTTGACGGTAACTAAACCTATGGAGACAAAGTTTAACGGTAATTATACAAAAATGCTGCAATCAAAATTGAACAAAACCTGGAGGCAGCACCCGACAAAGCAACAGCTGTACGGCCACTAACCACCTATCACGAAAACTATCCAAGTTAGACAAACTAGACATGCAGGACACTGCTGGAAAAGTGGAGACGAACTCATAAGCGACGTACTCCTGTGGACCCTTTCACATAGACGAGCAAAGGCAGGATGACCAGCTATAACCTATATACAACACTTCTATGCCAATACAGGATGTAACTTTGAAGACCCGCAGAAAGCGATGGATGATAGAGACGGCTGGCAAGAGAGGGGCAGAGAGATCTGTGCGGGCTGGGTGACATGATAATGATGATGATGAGTCGGTGGCCTACGTTTAAAGACTTAAGCCTTCAGATATCTCTAGAAAAACTAAATCTAAAGTGTATGGATCTAGTGAGCAAGCTGACGATAGGATTTCACTGCGTAGTGAGATAAGGAACCCAGGAAAAATCACTCAGGATTTCCACTGGGTTTTTTCAATTTTGTTCCCACGTACATTATTTTAATAAATATGGCCGGTATTTCATGGATTTTCCATCGTTTCTCATTGAAAGGAAGTAGAATATTTTTTAGAGTCAACTTTAAAATGAACTTGGGAGTAATGTTAAATGTCAACTTTAAAATGAACTTGAATGGAATTTTGGTCATGTAGAGAGCCCAATAAATACTTGTAACGACATATCAACCCGTCTGGGGTTATTTTATGTTAGAATTGCGTACATTGTAAATTACTATTGAAATATTTGTGTAGGTTTTAACCTTTTTGCACACAGTTTTATGATATCAGATATTTCTTGACCCAGTTGGCTGGGGCTGTAGAATACACCGACAACTTCTCTTCAGAGGGGTATCACTCCCCCAACGAGTGTCCTTGATATGACACAAAACTATCTGATGGTGAGAAGCCAGTAATTCTTTGGGGAATGCAGAACACCCCTTCATTGTCATCGCTCCCAGGTCCACTCTAGTCCGGAGTGGTAGCACCTGATATGGTCCTATCTATGGGTCAAATAGAACTAAACTGTGTACTTATGCTAAACTGAATTGTTTGGAATAGAACTGTTTTGATATTTATCTGTGTGGAAAAAAAATATAGTCATACTGAACTGAATTATTTGAAATTTTTCAAAATGACTTAATTCAGGGTCAAATGACCCGAAAAGAGTTGATACGCCGTAAAACAGGCCAACCAACCAAACAACCAACCAAACAACCAACCAGATATCCGTATTTAATACAAATAGTTTACTCACAGTTGTATGGTTTTAAGTATTCCTATGTAGTTCTAATATTTTTATGGTTTCAATTAGTAATTTCTTATGAATAAATGATATTAGTTTTCACGTTGCTGTGTGGTTTCAAGAAATCAATAATAATATTTTCTAAAGAACTGTGGCCTAATGAAACTATTCTTAATACAAGTAATTTAGAGTTATCTTATATCAAGTATTTCTATGAAATACAAATAATTTGCACACAGTGGCTGAACTGATCAATTTGACCTGTAGATGTGATAAAAAATGGTGCAACCACTCAGATCAAAGTGGATTGGTAAGTAATGTTAATGAAGAAGTACTCAACACTCTAGAACTGTCACCTTAATTCCAGATTTAGTTTTGTTTACACCCAGGACGCCTTTTTTGGAAGAGGAGTCTGGCCCAAATCTCAGACCCGCCGACAGAGAAAACTTATTATAAGGTAAAATTAATAATTCATTTTAAATAAATGCGATTCTGTTTGCACCTTGCACCGAGTTTTGAGCTTCCATTTCCATATTACATAACTTTTATCTCATTTCTATTTTTATTGCAATTATATTTTTTGATATTGAATCGTCAATTAAATTTCCACTCAATTTGCCTTAAATTATTCGATTTTTGAATTATCGCAAAATTCGAAGGGACATAACTTGGTTTGTTAAATAGGTTTTTCAACGAATAATATCTTTAAGAATAGCTGTAGACAGGAATAATCAGTGATTTTTTTCATTGCCACAATTGGATCAATTTTTCGTTTTATTTTAGGAAGCAGCTGAAAGAATTTCTTTGTCTTTAAGGTCAGTGGAATTGATATTAGTGTCGGCTATTTTTTTGAAAGAAACCTTGAAAGGAAAAAAATTATAAAAATGAAAGATAGAAAATAAATTACATATCGTAAACTCAGAAAGTAACAAAACAGACTAGCAATCAATAAAATATCGAATAATCTAGACAGGCTCACATTGTACCCACTTACTAATTCATTTATTCACACTTACCTATCAACGGTATGCGGAATGCTTTCAATATTCTGACAGAAGGAATATCTTCACAGAAAAATAAAGTATGTTTTAACTTAAGGAAAGTTTGTAATCCGACAGTCAAAAGAAATAATTAAAGTAAGTAAAGTTAGTAACCTTAGTCGAGGGTGACCCGAAGGCTCCCTTTTCAATAGTTACTACACCGAGGTGTAGGGGAGGGCGCTACTCCATTCCTTGGATTTCTCCACATTACCCTTGATCCTTACCTTATAATGCTGAGTGCTAAGCAAGGCGACACCAAGTACCATTTTTTGAGTTTTTGGTATAACTCGACCTGGGATTGAACCCCAGTCTCCTGGACCATTGGCGAACACTCTACTCATTAAGTCAATGGTCCGGTCAAGAGAAGTAAATAGCGGGAACTGTCCTCAAATTGGGGAGGAGTCTTGTCGTTGGGGATTAGAATACGCTAAATGTATCCCCTGTTGAGAGGTAAGATCCCCCCCTCTAAGAAAGGTTGTGTCCTGGGTATGATACCAAACTGCTGGTGATGATGAGTCTTGAGTTCTTGAGATCTGGGGAGTGTAGACTATCATTTTTTTAACATTACTCCCAAGTCTCTTTTGAGTTTCAGAGGTGGAATTTGGATGGGAATACTTTATATCATATAACTGAATATTATTTGTATTAAGAATAGTTACTTGAATATTTATTTAAAAATGAATATTATTAGTTAATTGAAACCATATAACTGCAAACAAATGATCAATATTATTAAAAAGAAGTTATTACTTGAAGCCATATGATTATTAGTATTTAAAAAAATTATCGTATAACATAAATATACTTGAGGCCATATAACAAATTATTTGTATTAAGAATAGTTACATGAAATAACTGTTTGTTATTAGTTTGTTAAAACAATATAATTGTATGCATGCAACCAAATGACTATTATAAAGCAGAATTAGTTACTTGAAACCATATAATTGTATATAGAATATTATTAAATGATATGAATTGTTGAAATCACATGGTTCGGTAGGAATAATTGATATCATATAACTGTGTACAAAAATATCTTTAAAAACAATAACACAAAAAGTGTAAATATAAAGATAAAATGTACGTCATTCCCACACCACTCAGTATAAATGTCCCTTGAGGGTTTGAATTCCATTAAAGACAATTGCTTTATATGTTGAGGAAAGTAATCAGCAACAACAATTACTTAAGCAAATATGAAATCGCAGTTGTTGTATGTGTATATAAACAATAAACCAATGTAGAATTAACTCCCTAGGAGTTTCAGTATAAAACACTCAGTAGAAATAAAGTCATGATTAACACAACAGCTTTCTCTTACGAGTCCAAATCCTAACACGACTCCGGTAAGCCTTCTATCACTTTCTTCTTTAAATACAGCATGATATCAAGAACCCTGAGATCCCTGAAAAATCTTAGACAAAAGTCGGTACAAAACTGTTCAAAATATAGAGGGGAACCTACCTCATTGTTGTGGACTATTACTTCAAGTATTTTGAAATTAGGAAACTCCTCAACGTCACCTAACCATTAGTGATAAAGAAGATGAAAGTATTGTTCGCAAGACATGGAATCCCCAAACTAGTCTTTTCAGACAATGGTCAAGAATTCACCTCACAAGAATTCGGAAAGTTCTCAGCAAACTGGGATTTTGAATATGACACTAGTAACCCAGATTTGCACAGTCAAATGACATGGTAAGAGAGAAAAATACAAACGGTTAAAAGAACCCAATTGAAATGCCTGAAATTAGGGGATGACAAAGACCAAGCATTTCTTGCTTTATGCACAGCACTAAACAAGAAGACTCCGTCACCAGCAACAAAATTAATGAAACGTGAGTTACGGACATTGCAACCTAGAATAAAGGAACCCACATACCAGGACAAAGCCTCCAATCAGACATCTAGAAAACACAAAAAACTCTCACCTCTAAACATCAGTGACTGTCAAGAAAGGGGAAAGTAATCAAGAGAAGTGAACAACCTAGGTCATATCTCATCCTAACAAAGAATATCCGAAAACTCTGTCGCAACAGACGACATCTGTTAGTCATCCCACAATCACAGGAGCACATGATTTCCCATCACTGAAACGTACAGACACATCACCTCCATAAATCCCAGAAAACAACTAACAACTGAATAAATGGTCCGAAATAGAATTGGAAGAAAAGTGCACCCATCACGTAGGATGCATGAATACACTTCATAAGTCTGGACTAAAGAAAGACTTGGGAGGGGAATGTTGTATGTGTATGTAAGCAATAAACTAATGTAGAGTTAACTTCCCTGGAGTTTTACTAATAAACACTCCGTAGAAATAAAGTCATGGTTGACATAACATGTGCGTTGTCGTTATCTTTATGAAGGCAGTGGGAAATCATCTTTCTCTCACAAGTACAAGTCCTAACGCAACTCCGGTAAGCTTTATATTACTTATTTCTTTAAATGCAACTGCAGTGAAGTAAGATTACGTCATAAAGAAATATTTTGCGTTAGCCTTCTCTTCTTGATCATCTTTCTTGTATTCCATCTGACACCTTGATCCCTTCTACGTCACTTTCCTTTTCCTTTTTCTGTCTCATGATTTTGGTAATCTCTAGGATTTAAATCAGCTACCCGAGCTTGCAGCATCCGCAGCTGAGTACAATGTAGACATTAGCAAGAACATATGTTTTACCATAGTGAACTAGAAGTAAAATACCATAATACTGGTATTGATTGGATATTTGTCATCGACATGGAAGAACTCAGTAAATGCTTCTATAAGTGGTGGATGAATACTTCTATGTTCTCATGCTTTCAAAACATTAAATAGCATCGATAGAACCCAACCGAGAATGATGTGAGTTACATTTAATATCAACCTCGGCACAACAATCCTATTTTGCAGCAGCCCAACCAATGCCAGTATTGAAACGGATAATTCCTAATTTCATCAACAGACTATCTTCCCTTGCTGAACACATTTCCAAACACAACATTCTAATCGTTGTTTGTGACTTGAATATTCATAAAGTAAAGATCGCATTAATAAATTGTGGTTACACGACTCAGCAAATAGAAATGGTCAATATATAGCAAATTTTTCACTCGAGAATAATCTTGCATACCTAAACAATACATTAAAAAAAAAACAAAAGACAGCAAAAACCGTGGCTCTACGCCTATGCAAATAACGCTAAAGCACATATAGAAGCAGCAGCCGAATGCATATGAACCAAACAGAGAACCAAATATACAGTTTCTTAGGAGTCAAATGCAGTTGGGAAATACGAGATGACGTGAAAAAATCATTACTTACTCAATGAAATCCAACAAATGACAACGCGCAGAAACTTCAGAAAGTCTAGAGAGAACTAACACATACTAAAAAGAACAATTCTAACTCATTCAAGGCGAGATGACAAAAATCAAAAAAATAGGTAGATGATAGATTATCTCAAACAGTATGGCAGATTGTAAATGCAATGAACAGAAGGAAAAACCAATTCGAGAGCAAAGTAAAGGCTACCAGCAAAGAAGAAAGGCTTCAGAATCGGAAATAACATTAAAAAAAACCTGTATTGAAATCCTACTGAAATCGCTGAAAAACCTATCAAGAATTATTAAAAGCCAAGTAGATATCAAACTAAGACAGTTTATGGAAGAAGAACTTGACGCTGTATTGAAAAAAAGCTGCAGGTCTCGACAAAATACACCCCGCCCAAATATAGAATTAAGAAAATTTGACGATATACTTCTTCGATTATTTGACGTTGTGTATAAATAAAATGCAGAAGAGAAATTAACCAAAGTCTGGTTTCTTCCCTTCCTTAAGAAAGGTGACCTCGAAATCTCTAAGAATTAAAAAACACAAGTCTCACTGCTCTAGTTGCAAAAGGTTTTAACGTCCTGCTTCTCAATCGTTTCAAATTGGAAATCGAGAAAAAATTTCGGAAAAATCATTATAGTTTTCAGAGAAATCGATCCACAGGAGATTCCGACAATCTGTCAAATCATCGAAGGAATACGAGCAAAGAATTTCGTGGTAACTTCACTGTTAGTATATTTCTCCAAAGCCTTTGATTTCGAACACAGAGTAAAGATGGAGAAAATACTACTTGCAAATAGTCTCCGCAAAGAAAATGTTATCGCCATGATGATGTTTTACAAACAACACAAATGCAATGTTTCAGTCATCTGATGGCCGTACCAACTTCTTTAACATTGTCACTGAAGTCTTACGAGGAGTTATATCAGCGCTATACATGTTCATAATTTACCAAGACTACATCGAATCTCAGTAGATCTAATAAAAGAAAAATAGTTTCAAATTTAAAAATACAAGAAGCAAACGATATCCTGCGGAAATTATGACAGATTCCGACTAGAACGATGATCTAGCATTTCTCACAAATGCACAATCCCAAACTGAATTCCATGATTAAATTAAAGCAAGCAGTAGGAGGCATTGGCCTCTACGTGAACGTAAAAAACAGAGTATATATGCTATATACAGGAAGGAACCATCTCCATTTAGAGGCAAATTAAACGACTAGTTCACATACCTCGGGAGCAAAATCTCTTCAACTGAAAGTGCTGTCAGTACACGCCTACCAAACGTGTGTACTGCTATTGACAGACTATCAATCATATAAAAATAAGATCAGATAAAATAAAATGAGATTTTTCGATGCAGTAGCTATGTTCATACTATTATATATATGCACGACAACAACGCTAACAACACACATCGAAAAAAAAAACGTAATAGGAACTACAGAAGAATGGTACGTGCTCTCTTGAACAAATCCTGGGAGCAACACCTCACAAAACAGCACGGCGGCCAACTTTTTATCTCAAAACCCATCCCAATAAGATGAACAAGACGTGAGGGGCATTGCTGAAGAATTATGGACGAATTCAAAAGCAATGTTTTCTCTTGGACCAGTGGTAGTCGATCCGCAAAGACACATATATCAGCTCTGTGCAGACACCGGATGCAGCCTGGAAGACCTACTAAGAATGAAGGATGATTGGGGTGGATGGTGCGAGTTAGTGAGAGAGAGAGGGGGGAAAGAGAGAGAGAGAGAATTATGTTGTCAGCGCGACTTGATGATAAAGATCTCTTTATCTGGTGTCTGCAAGTTCTCTTTCGTTCTCTTTCCACTCTCCTGACTTAATTCAAAGTGAAAAGAGGAAACGATCAAAGATGATATAATTAGCCCAAAGAATTACTGCATACCAAGATGAATTTTATTATTTTTCTTGATCATTAATAGAGTATTCTTGTTTTAGACCACTTCCAGCAAAAATTGTTTCTCTCTTCAGATGTCCTGTGTGAAACTTTGTATTGGTTATTCCTCCGTTTTACTTTACTTTCTGTTTAAATTATACGTAGAAGTATTTTTATTGATATTATTGTACAAATAGACTGCAAATTTTACAGTCATTTATCTTTTTATACGGACAAAATTACCAGCATACAGCAAATCTGTAGGTCGAAAGTGTTTTTATTCTGAACAACAATTTATCCTATCTGAAAATTGTGTATGAATTACGTGAATACATTGTACTTCTCAAACAACAATACATTTTTATGGACCCTTAAGATTAATTAACTATGTGTTGTATAAATGCTAAGCATTGACCATTTTTCATGAAAGATTCATATAATTATGTTGACACATTCAGCAATGAATTAAATATGACAAAATATTTGCTTAATTTAAATTTCAAACAATCTTTATGCTTCAAAGATTAATTAGATTAATGCATAGTTAACTGCTCAAAACTTAATCGTTGAATTATTCTCACGTAATCTGTTGTTCAGGCATCTATCTATCTATCTATCTATCTGTTCGTATATATATATATATATATATATATATATATATATATATATATATATATATATATAAGAATATTTTATTAAAGACCGTAAACGATTTACATCTATTATTATATTCCCTCGCACTTACCTGATAGAAAATGTCCTGGCTATATATATACCTCTTGATGGATGAGAAATAAACATGAATATCAATTTGAGGGTGTATTTTTATTGACTATTAAATATGCTTCATCTGTAAGAACCTCGTCGAATAAGGATTTTGATTATTTTTGGAAAATATTCGAAAACGTTACAAATATATAATTGCTTGCTATTGCAACGTGATTAGGAACGTCAGTCGTTATAAAACCATGAAACCTATTATAAAATTTTGTCTTTAATGTGATGCCAAATGTCATTATACAAAGGCGGCTGTCATTTCTAATGTTTCAAACGATGGTTATAGATAATAATTATTAAAGCTGACAAGGCTTACATAACATTTTGATAGTTCAAAATCCCTCATCATAAAGAGAATAAATAAGCCGATATTTATTTGAAGAATCAATTAAAAATAATTGCTACGTGTTACACACCTGGATTGATTGATTGATTGATTGATTGATTTTAACGGCATATCAACTCGTCGAGAGTTATTTTATACCAAGAGGTCTGAGAATTGTGTTCATTTTACATTCATATTTCCAATTTTTGTGTAGTTATTTCTTTGGAACTTTTTGTTCACATTATTATGATATCAAGTATTCTAACAAATACAAATAATTTTTACACATTTGTATCGTTTCAAGTATTTGTACTTTATACTAATAATTTGCGTTTATGGCATCTCAACCTTCGTGGGTTATGTAAAGCCAAATCAAACTTGTAAAACCAAATAGATGCTATTTAACCAATAGCCGGAGAGAGATAAGAGTTCATACCTTCCCCAAGAGTATTAGTCCAAAAGTGAACATAATAGCACGACTGGAATTATTTCATAAATTCATTTTGGTTCATAAAGAAAATCAAAGATTCTTTGTCGTTTTTTGCTTGTTCACTCATACTAGGCTGAATTTTGATTAAAAAAAAAAACAAAACTTGAATATGACAGCTAATCATGAAAATTTAGACTGATCGCTTTTTTTCTTCCGATCCTTGTACACTTAAGAAAGGTATGAACTTTCTTATCTCATTGCTGTGGGCTAAACGGTGCTAATATTGTCCTGCAAAGACGGCTTCGGAATTAAGTAATCAATGAAGATTGATGAGCTATTAAACAAAGAGAAAAAAACGTAACAAATCATCCTAGATGTGAATAATATCTGTAAATTACATCAGACTTATCAAACAAATGATTTATCTATAAATTACAGTTTTTGAGACTGAAATCCAAGAATGAGACAAAGGGCTAAAATGACTCTTTGATTAACATG
>OY757922.1:60098706-60408706 GCA_963585895.1 Sepioteuthis lessoniana
TCAGATGTGCTTTCACAGGAATGAATATTGATATGCATATCAGTCCCCGTTGCGTATTGGCAAAGGGGCTGAGCTGCAACATCATTGTAAGCGAGTTAGAACACAATACGTGCTATTACATTCACTTTTGGACTAATTCCCTTGGTAAAGGCATGAACTCTTTTATCCCTCTCAGTTATATATCAATGCTGTTAATTCTTGTAGAAGAACATTACTAGTTTGTTGCACTCGTAGCATAACGGTGACACGAGTTCAAATCTGACTGTTTGCATTTCACATATTTCTAAAACTGATGGGAAATATATGTATACGACAATTCTCCATTGATCTATAAGTAAATAGTAGAGCAGGTTGTGCTATTTAGCAACTGGTTAAGAAGAGGTATATCTCTGAATTAAAATCAGCTGTAGTCCGCTTAAAATTGACCTTGTGTTGAATCCTACTCGTTGCAGAGGGTTGATTAAATACATATATGTATTCACTCAACATTTCCGCTTCAGTCAGGATGTGAAAGAAGGTCTATTTCTAAGCGGCCTTCTTGCAGTTTTAAATCAGAGCCGATCTTTTCCTAGACCGCTTGCTGTCATCATCATCATCATGTCGCGCTGGTAGCACGGATATCCCTGACCCTCTCTCGCCACTTCTCCCTATCGTTCATCGCCCCAGGCAGGTCTTCAGGACCACATCCCGTATCCTCACATAGTTGCTGAATGTATGTTCGTGCTGGTCGTCCTGCTTTTGCACGGCCATGTGTGGGGGTCCATAAGAGTACATCACTTATGGGTTCGTCCCTGCTTCTCCAGCAGTGTCCTGCATGTCTGGTTCGTCTAACTTGAATAGTTTTCGTGATAGGAGGCAGGTGGCCGTACAGTTGGTGTCTTGTGGTGTGTTGCCGCCAGGACTTGTTTAAGATTGCACGCAGCATTCTTGTGTAATTGTCGTCTAGCTTCTTCTCGAACGGGCAAAAAACCTACAAGCGACATTAATATTTGTCGACTTTACCAAGGCCTTCTATTCCATTCACAGAGAAAAGATGGAACAAATCCTACTAGCGTACGGCATACCTAAAGAAACAATAGCAGCAATACCGCTTGCTGTACCAAGACTAAAATGTTCTATCATTTATTCATAACCGAAGGAAGAAAAAATTAATTAATTCACATTTAATTTTAACATATCTATAAACATCATATTGTTTGTTCTTACACAACTGCCTGGTATTTCCGTAATAGTTCTGATTTCTTTTTTACTGTAGACAGCTCCACAATGCCTGGATATATTTTCAAGAGTTTCAGCAAGTGATGCGGTCGTTCACCTCATAAGGCTGGCTGCGCTTGAAACATCACATTGTTACAATGTCACCAGGAACTAAATGAGAATCAGGAAATAAGCGAGGCAAGATTTAATCCCATCTTTGTTCATTTGTATGTTAAACTTAACATTGAATCACGAGGCGGGGTTTTAATTGCTTGTGTTCTGAAGTGATCTTTTATTCATTTTTATTTCTAATTTTTTTTTTCAATGTGAATACGCTAGTGCGCATGTACGGGTGTTTATTTCTACGCTGGTGTTTACTGGAGATTTTTTCTCAGTGTAAAGAACACTTCCTTTTTTTAAAAATAAAATTTTGCACAAAAACAGGTCTTTTGACATCTGGAGCTATAAATCTCAATTTCAAGATGGCCCGAGAGACTGAATCACCTGAGTACCAGCAGATGGCTGTGACATGTCGCTAAAACCATACGGCAAACATTCTGTCTTGGAAAATCGATATCCATTCCAGTTCCTCTGGGCAACAAAAAGTCGTATGCTTCCTGTTCCAGAACTGTGTTCCAATGTGCGTTTTGTGGAGAGAGACTAGATGGTTGTCACTTTATCTCAACGGTAAAAAGTGAAGGATATTAGCTCTTCAAACGGGAAGAACTACCAATCGAAGTGACATAGTATACGCTGACTGCATCCTATTCCGAGAGGTAAAAACACCCCCACAAAAAAGAGCGTACCCTGTATAACACCAAACAGCATCTTTCCGGGTTTTAGTCATACGGTTTTGATTCGTAAAGGTTTTGATCTCATTCTATAATTGTCCATTTTGTTAAAAAAGCAAAACAAAACTAAAACGCGTTGGAAGTTGACGTAAGCTCTTTATGTGGGTACTCATTTGAACATTGATCTTTGTTTACAAAGCAAATGTCAATCATTAGACGCCAAAATTCTTAGGCTTAGCTTATAACAATTAGGTAAAGCATGGACTGCTATTGACAGGTTCTCGACCATATGGTCATCTGATCTCTCTAATAAGATAAATGTGGAATTCGCCCAAACGGTAGCCGTGTTAGTACTACCGTATGATTTTATTACTTTGACTTTAATAAAACTCGTTGAGAAAAAGCTAGAGAGGAACTATAAAAGGATGCTGCATGCTGGTTTGAACAAATTTTGGAAGTATCTCACTAAAAACAGCAGCTGTCCAACTACTTAACCTCCTATTTCACAAACCATCCAAGTAAGACGAACAAGACATGCTGCACAAAGGGGTGTCCTGCTTATCACACTAAACTTTGTCAGATAGTGAGATTCCAGTGCTGGAGATCTGGGAATTGTGGAGAACTTCTTCATTGCCCTGATCCACATTGAGACGAAGGGTCCAATCTATTCAAAAATCATTCGTATTAAATAAACCCAAATGAAATAAAATATATCTTAAGAAATTACTTTAAGAAATTGTTAATATAAGCATACAAGAAACGCGATTCAGTAGCTTCTAACCATAGAATAACCCAAGACAGGTTAACATGCTGTAACGACTTGCCATAACGGCATGCCAACCTGAAAGATAGCACTGAATATGACTTGGTAAATTATGCTCATTGAATTGATGATAAACCCTTCAATTTGGAATCTGTGCATTTACCTGGCCCAGTCTGCAGGGGCTGAAGAATACACCCACAGCATCTCTACAGAGGGGTAAGACTCCCCTGACTAGTGTCCTAGATATGATACTAAAGAATGTGATGGTGAGGCATCAGTAATGCTGTTGATTTGAGGAATGTGGAGTACCTCGTTCATTGTCATGACTCCCAGGACCACCCTGACCCAGAGTGGTAGCACCTGATAGGGTCCTATATATTGGCCAAATAGAACTAAACAATGTAATTAAACTAAACTAAATTGTTTTTTATTGTTTTTTGTTTTTTTTTTACATTTAACAGTGTGTTTAAACTGCATACTTATGCCCGACTGAATAGTTTGGAATAGAACTGTTTTGACATTTAACTGTGTGTAAACAAAAGTTATACTTATACTAAACTGAACTGATTGTAACTTTTATCAAAATGGCTTATTTTGGCGTTAAATGACTCGAAAAGGGTTGATACACCGTAAAACAACAACAACCAACCAACCAACCCTTGCATTTATCGTTCTGTAAATGTGATAATTTAGTGTAATCCAGCAATTTTAAAATTATTTATTAAAAATTTTTGGCATGATGGTTAGAGTGTTAGCCAATGGTTCAATCCCAGGTCGAGTTTTACCAAAGACTCAAAAAATGGTACTTGATGCCTCCTTGTTTAACGTCCAGCATTATAAGTTACGGATCAAAGGTAAAGTGGAGCAATCCAGGGAAAGGAGTATTGCTCCCCTCTACACCTTGGTGTTGGAGCTATCGAAAAGGGAGCATTCGTGTCACCTTCGACTACTGTCGCCAACTTTACTTATTTTTCCTCGTAATATATATAGAAATATGGTGATAATTTTAGTGATACAACGATATCTATTCCTGTGTTTGATATACACCCAAGCATATTTCTGGATGAGACGAATATATGCCGGTGTTTCTTTGGTTGCACAATAGGAAATTTACTTTGTAATATTTCAAATTCATAAAGATACTACTACCACTTGTAACAACATTTTTCTAAGTTTTCCTTTCTAATTCAAAAAGAAAACGCTTCCCTGAACGCTATGAGCTAAAGAACATGAGACTTTTAAACTTTCAGTGCAACAGGAATGCGTAACCACAAAAGAAATATTTTTACAAATTAACAAAACGGAAACCATTTTCTTGCGTGACTTCGAACCTCTTAGCGGGATCTTTAACGAAACGCTGAAAGAACCTGTTTAATAGGAGACCCTTTATTTTAGCGTGTTTGTCAATAGCAAAAGAATGTCACGAGTAGAGATTTGCTATTTAAGTTGTTCTCTTGTTTTATTTATTTTCTTTTTCTCCTTTCTTTCAATTCGTTGTCTTTTTCCTTTATGTCTTGCTTTTAAAGTTGCGTGCATTTTCGAGATTTCCCGCTCATATCTGACTTCTAATTGAAGTGTCCATCGATGAAAACGTGTCAATAACAGAACTTCCTATCTATCATACTTCTTTTTTAATTTTTGTCTTTTTAAAAAATATTTTCCTTTACGAAGAAGAAACACTAATCAGGCGATACTGGAAAGAAAAAAAGAAATCACACCTAAACAATTGAATAAATCCAAATGATGCTGATACCAATATGAAATTACCAAATCTCCTAAGCGTTCTTTCCAGTTTTATTTAACATTTTTTTCTTTCTTTCAGGTTTGCTTATTTCTCAAACTGAAGTACAGATAATTGTCACACAAAGGTAGGGAGATTCTGTCTTTGAGTTTTTTTGTTTTTTTTTTGTTTGTTTGTTTTTTGGTTTTTTTTTTTAGAAAGAAAATGTTAACATTCTTGTGTTGTCAGTTATATCGTTATTTACAAAGATTCCACTCGTGCATAAAAAATGGTTTAGGATTCTGCGATTTAAGATTACACGATATAAATGACATTTAAAACATAATTTTTAAAAAGCCTTTTCATATTATTTATAGCCATTCTGTTCCCTTCTTTATTGGCTGGTTGATTGATTGGTTGGTTGGTTGGTTGGTTTGATGGGTTGATTGGTTGCTTTTTAGCGGTATAGTATTTATAAATATCATGGTCATATACGTATAAATATCTAAAAATACAAAATAAATATCTATTTATAGTCTTGCACACACACACACACGCACATACACACACACACACACACACACACACATACTATACTGTAGACACACACTCTCACACACACACACACACACATATATATATATATATATATATATATATATATATCTTTTATATAAAGGCAGAAAGAAAATATTCACTTTCTTGGTATCATTATTAATTTATTTCAGGCTCTTATAAGTTCTTATAAGTTTAACTTATAAGTTGTTGTTTTTTTTATAAAATCCTTTTTCAGATCTCATCTGAAGAAAGTTTTTATAAAAAAAAAACTTATGTTAAACTTATTAGACCTCATACGAGCCTAAAATAGATTTATAATGATACCATGAATGTGAATCTTTTACTTTTCCTTATATAAAAGACGT
Source organism: Sepioteuthis lessoniana (assembly GCA_963585895.1). Lineage (NCBI taxonomy): Eukaryota > Metazoa > Mollusca > Cephalopoda > Myopsida > Loliginidae > Sepioteuthis > Sepioteuthis lessoniana. The sequence goes on from OY757922.1 coordinate 60,104,101, forward strand.
TTTAGCTCTGTGCGTTTAGTGTTGATGTATCATTAATCCCAAATTAATCATACATCAATAGCTGTTAGTATTGAACACTCATATTGGATACTCCTTCTTTTTGATTTCTCCCTCTGATCATTTAAGAATATATATATATATATATATATATATATATATATACTTATGTGTGTGTGTGTGTGTGTGCGTGCGTGTGTGTGTGCGTGCGCGCACGTGTGTGTATGTGTGTGTGTACAAATACAAACTAAATGTAATATCTATCAATATCAGGGTTCTAGACATATAAAGAAACATTGAGGGTTTTAGCAATATATCCATAGACAAAGATATATGTTCTTTTTTGATCATTTTTATTTGGCGTTTTGTTAAATTTAGGATAGATTTTTCAGTCACATATCTTTATAGAAATGCTAAATGTTATAATTCAAGCTTAATTGTAACCTAAATGTTAAATTGTAACAAAAATACTCAATGCAATACTTTAGGCTGAATGGTAACAATATGAGACAATTGGAAGATCATTAATTTATCTACAAAGAAGAAACGATTTGAAGTTCGTTGTTTTACTTACTAAGAATTAATGCCTTTATCAAAAGCCATGAATCTATCTTTTCTTTCTTAGAGCTGGGTAAAACAGATGGATAAGCAACCACCCCGGAAGAAGGAAAAACACTGAATTCAAAACCTGATGATTACTGTTCAGAGAATCTGTGACGAAGAGACGCATCATTCTTCTGTAATCAGCTTATGCGAAATGTGTGGTTTGTCCTACACAAGCCTTTCGCACTAGAAAAAGCATTTGTGCCGCAGTCTTTTTTGAAAGAGCCGACTTCGTTAACAGTCTTCACTGAATCAATAGACAAACATTATCTACCCACCTTCTCAGTATATATATATATATATATATATATATATATATATATATATATATATATATATATATATATATCTACTTACCAATCTCAGTAAGTTCATGTATATATATATATATATATAGGAAGTTGACCGGTCGTAGTGGAAGGTGACCCCGAAGGCTCCCTTTTCAATAGCTACAATACCGAGGTCTAAAGGGGAGTGCTACTGTTGTATTTTGGCCTTTGACCCGGCCAAAAATGCCATTCCAAGGTGATGCACCGGAAGGAAGTGACACATTCTAATGGCAGTTATGAGAGGAAATCGCGTGGGTTGAAATTGGCTGATGAAATAGGACGAGGTAAAAAAAAATTCCCATGGTACACTCATAGACTGATGCACAGAAGAGAATGACCTGTGAACTGCATGACAGTTATTTCCGCTGGATGACGATCAATCATTCCAAAGATCGAGTGGGCGATCGAGTGGACGTTGAACTATTATATAACTCAGTCAAGACAGAAGTCAGGGTTCCAGTTCCAGTTGGAGATCGGGCGGAGTTATAGACGAGATGTGGTAGGGAAAGCCACACCAGGCCGAAGGGGCTTGGGGCCCTGATAAGTTGGGGTCCAGAGAAGATGCTGATAAGATGCAGTAAAGAAATCCATCCCCCAGCAGAATGGGCCTCTGGGCCTCCGGTTGAGCATCAGGAGAACAAGAAAGTCACAACGCTGACGGCCATAACAATGGGGTCAAAATATTGGAGTTTCTGTTCGGTCTCCAGCTCCCTCTCACAGGCAAACCTTGAGTAACCCTTTTCGAACCCTTGCAATAAAGTGAGCGGTACATATTTTGTTAAAGAAGTTATGATGCTGTAGATGACAATATAACACTACTCCTTTCCCTGGATTGTCCCCACTTATGTATGATCCATTCTTTATAATCCTGACTATTAAACAAGGTGGCATCAAGTGCCATTTTATGAGTCTCCTGTATGACTTGACCTGAGATTGAATACCGGCCTCCCGGACAAGTGGAGAACACTACCCATTATACCAAAAGGCTGGTTATTTATGTACATATATCATATATTGTAACAAAGTAGTTTAAGATTGAAATTATAAAAAAGCTTTTATTCATGCAGTCATAGTAGCGCAAGTGGTAAAAAAAATGCAACATATTGATAGTTGTTTTGGATACAATTATCCCGGATAATCTGAAATCAATTAGAGAGACGTTGTTCATAAAATGTTAAGTATTAAACTCGAAAAAACTCAAGACAATATAAGTTTGAATAATTATTTAATCAAACAATGAATTCCAACAGAAGAGGAAAACGTAAAAGTAAACAATAAAATTAAAAAATCAAAAAATGTTCCCAGAAATGACGGTTTTCTTCAATCTTCAGTTCTTACGGCAGACGACTTTGCGTTTTTTTCTTTTTTTAACTCAGGCAGACAGACAGACAGACACACACACACACACACACACACACACAAGAGAGAGAGAGAGAGAGATCAAAAATCGAATAAATTTTAAACACCAAAAACATTTTCTTTTTCTTTCTTCTGCAAAATAACTCCTGCTTTAAGAGATCTTGCTGTTTTGGCATTTTGTAAAATAATTAGGGACTTTAGTTACTTATTTTAGTGATAAATTGTTATCTTAGCTCCTAGTAGCAGGTTTTCGATTTGAAAACGTTAGGACTTGCGTAGACATTGTTTGTGTGCTCATGTCATCGGATGTCAAAATAAAGCCAAACAGGTTAGTTTTAAAATCAGCTGTTAGCTAAATATTTTTTAAAAAATACTAAGATAGATATGTGCTGATATTTAGCAATGACGTATCACTAAAAAATTATTGATTACATGTCAATAAGCATTAGTCAAGAGCTAATATTAGAAGAACATATATAACAAAGTGATTAAAAGTAAGAAGTAGAGTCGGAATCAGAAGTTGGAGTCGGTCAGTAGGAGTGTCGGTGATAGTCAGTTAACGACCAGAAGCTGAGTGGTGAGGCCTTGTTGGGATGTAGCCAATTCGGTAAAGAAGAAATGTCTCAGTCTGTGGTTTTTCGTTTTCTCTTACACGATATATAGTTCCTATCGGTCTAATGAGCAGAAGTTATTACTTTAATCTACCAGTTTTCGCTGCAACTATGAAAAAGGATAGTAGCAAATAAACTTTTGTATCTTGAAACTAATTGTGTTGTGTTATAACTTTCGACATGGTGCTGTTGCATTAGAATTTTTCCCAAACAAACAGTCTTTAAAAAATCTTTTTCTGTCTGTTTCTTCGTAAAAATTTTCACTTCTGTCCGTTCATTAGTTAGGTTAAGGGTTCAAGGAGTGCAACACCTTTTTTTTAATATTCAAATCTTCAAACAGATATATTTTCATTCTTTTAATTTTTTATTCATAGATTGTGTATCGATCTTAGTCAGGCAGCCCCGTCCGATACCCAGCACCCTTGTAAGGGGGTCGCCACCGAAACGTTTTGTCTCACTGGGGAGACAGGATATTTAACCAACGCCCCACTATGTAGTTACATGAAACAAGGCCATTTTATTGTTAGAGCCTCGCATAGGTAAAAATCTATATGAGGCAGAAGCAAAACTTCTTGGCCCCGTCGGCATTCCTTTAATGGGGTGCCTCAGGCACTAAACTATAAACTTGATCCTCCAAAGCAGGTAAAAACTTCCCCCACCAAGGCCAAGGGTGTATTGATCTCAGTCACATGACATAAATGCCAGGGAGCCCCGCCAGCTAACTAGCACGCATATCAAGCGGCCTTGACCGAAATGTCCCACCGTTAGGAATGACAGACCACTTCACTAACACGGTCAACGCTCATACCAAAAAAATGTCTATTCTATAAAGAGGGGTATCATCTCTTCTCTGCAACACTTTTTCATTTTTTTAACAAGTTATCACAGATACACACAAATACAAAATCAATAAGGTTCTGTTACGCCTCTTTCAGTCAAAGATCTTAAGCGAATTAAAAAAAAACAAAAAACAAATGAGTTTTAAACAATACGCGTACGACACGTGACTGAAGTCCGAACCGAGGTAGAGAACGGAGCGGAATGAAGAGATGATCGCAGATTGCATGAAACAGAAATTTCACATCTCAAGGTTCACGAATAACAGGATGGTATGTACATTTTTCAAGTCTAAGAGACTAGAAACGACCAATATGAAAATCTCAATATCAATGTGATGAAATTGTCAAACGATTTGGATCATCACGGGAAAGCAGAGTCAGAACAAGAACAAAATGGAAGTTTATTGTACATTGGACGGTGAAAGTTTTCATATTTTGATTGGTTGGTTGTGTTTTATGGTATATCAACCATTGTTGGTTATTTAACGCCAAATTCTGTCTATATGTATATACAGTCAACCAAAGATTTCAAAACGAATACTTAGGTAAAATTTTCTATAAGCAAGATTTCATTTGTTTACACATAATTAACCAATTTTAATTCGTCATATTTTTTGTACAACCCTGTCTCTCTCAAGAAGGACAGAACGTCGTTTCTTTTGACGTTTTCAAACAGATCGGTTAAACTATTCATTTTGAAAAATCGCTTTCTGATGACAGCGAAAGCTCTGCATTCTATATGAATGTGCTTAAACGGGGAAGTTGTTTGACAGGTCAAACATTGTGGTTGTGGTTCCTGTTTCAGTGTGAAAGAGTGATATAACGACGTGTTCTCTTCTTGATTTTCTCCCAAGGTGGGTGAATTTGGAAGAGTTCATTATGGATGTTATTGTCCCATCGTTGTTGCCATTTTGTGTGAAGGAAATTACTGATTGTCGGTTTCAAATCAGTATACGGAATGGAGACAACTTCGGGGCGTACATCTAAGGCCGATTTGGCTGCCAAGTCTGCTCTTTCATTTCCGCTCCCTCCGATATGGCTTGGAATCCAACACAAAATTATTCTTTATGACTAGACGTTGATTCTAGTCTACAGAGTAGTTTAACAATTAATGGGTTCTTCAGCTTTTTATTTTTCAATGATGTTAATACAGAGAGTGTGTCAGAGAATATAATAAATTTGTTAGGTTTGTCCCTAGAGATGATGTTGAGAGCAAGGTCAATAGCACATACTTCTGCAGGGAAGATGGAACTTTTCATTGGAAGTGCTTCCTTGTGAATGGTCTTATTGAGGACAGCGGTACATGCTGTTTTATTGTTATCCTTGGAGCGATCCGTAAATATATATTGGTGGTCAGGATGGTGTAAGAGGATAGTGTGAAATTTTCCGGGTAAGTGCTAGGATGTGTTTTTGTCTTGGAGAGATTGTTTAATTGGAGGATTACTTGTGGTTTTTTAATGATCCAAGGTGGTATGTTTGGTAGAATGCTTTTATGTACATTTGTAAGAGAAATTGTGGATTCTTGGAGAATAGGCTCCATCCGGAGGCCAAATGGCTTTATGCATTTTTCTTTTTGTTCATACTGTTGTTTGTATTTATAGTTGAAGATGCAGTCGTAAGCTGAGTTGGATGAGCAGGATTTCAGTTTTATGTGATACTGTAGAGCCAATTTTTCACACCTGTGTTGTAGGGGTGCTTCATGGGCTTCGGTGTATAAACTGACTTCTGGAGATGTTCTGAAGGCTCCTAAGACCAGTCTTAGGCTTTCATGGTGGACTGAGTCGAGCTTTTTAAGGCAAGACTTCCAAGTAGATCAATAGATAAATATACAATAATCTAGCTGGGAATGGACTAGTGCTCTTTATAGCTTAAGAAGCGATTGATGGTCACCTTGTATAGGCGACTACTCGTAGGAGTTGTTGAGCGTGGGTGGTTTTAGTTTTTAAATTTTTTATGTGGGAGATGAATGATAATTTTCTGTCGAAAATAACTCCCAGGAACTTGAACTCGTTAATGACAGGTATTTCTGTGTCCTCTAGTTTTATAAGTTGGTCATTGTGCATTTTTCTCAATTGACAAAATATGCTCGCATCTAGTTTTGTTTTTTGGATATCTTGAATCCGTTTGTGTTTGCCCAATGTGTTATTTTATTGATGCATTGTTAGAGTTGACGCTCTGTAGTTCTCATATACTTTGATCTTTGTTTCTCTGATTTGCTTTTGTAAGAAATGAATTGTGGATTGTAGTTTTTGAGAGAAGAATTTTCTGAAAATGTCTCTACTTCTACCGTCTTTTCTCGTAGTTGCTTCTGTTTGGTTTTTAGTGTTTGTGAGTGGTTAGTAGGGGTTTTCCGGAGATTTTCCTAAATATCCTCCAGATTGTGTTGGCTTTAGTAGAGGAGCCTAGTTGGTTGAGATAGTTTTGCAAACTTTTCTTTTGATTTCCTTAATGAGTTTTTGTGTTTTTTTCCCTGTGGATTTTGAAGTCATTGAGATTAGTAGTAGTGGGTTGCTTATTGAATTTACGTAACGCAGCCTTACGTAGGTGGATAGCTTTTCTGCAGTTATCATTGAATCAGGGAGTGTTATGTTTATTGGGGGTTGAGGTTTTTAAGATAGATTTGTTTGCTATAGATATTAATGTTTCCGTAAAATATTTTGTTTGGTCTATGGTATTAGGTTCTTGGAGAAATATTTGTTCACAGAGAGTTGCAAAGATTTCCCAGTTTGCCTTGTTTAGCTTCTAATGAGGGAGTCATTCATTATGGACAGGTTGTAAGATTTCAAGTAGGATGGGGAAGTGGCTGCTACCACATAGACCATCATGAACTTTCCATCGGTAGTCCCTATAGATTTCGGGATCGCATAAAGTGAAGTCAGTGGCTGAGTAAGAACCTGTGAATGAGTTGAGGTAGGTATGAGATTTATTATTAAGTATGCAGAGGTTATTATTTTGAATAACTTCCTCAAGATCTTTGCTCTTTTTCATGTTTTTTTTTTTTTTTTGCACATACAGTGCTATGGCTGTTTAAGTCATCCAGCAGTAGGTTTTTGGTATTTGCTGGAGTAATTCATCCATTTCGATGTCACTGATGGGGTCGTGTGGATGAATGTAGATGGAGCAGATGTGTATTAGTTTATGTAGTGTTGCTTTGGCAATGATCGCTTGGAGGTCGGTGTCTACTTGATTTTGGCTTTGAGGTATGTCTTTCTTAACTAGGATTGAGACACCTCCAGAGGTTCTATGTCCATCTTTGTATAGGTGTTTTTATGACTGAAAGTGTTTTATGTTCAACTGGTTCTTTTCTTTGAGGAATGTTTCTTGAAGACATAGTATTTTGGGGTTAAATTTATTTAGGAGTTGTAGCAGTTCTTCGTAATTAGCTCTAATTCCTCTACAGTTCTATTGTAATATTTTGTTTGACATTTTTTATTGAATTTAATCCAGACTGTTCCACAGAATTATTTGGAGGTTCATTATGAGTCTTTGCTCCGGGCGGTTTGTTGATTTATTCTTTTGAGTTTTAGATTTGGTTAATTAGGGACTGCTCTCTATTTCCATCTTTTCTAATAGTCTGAATTTAGACATTCCATCTGTATTTTCTGTTTCTTGTATTTTTGGTTTTGGTGTGGGTTTTTCTTTGTTTTTAAGTGTTTTTTATTCAGAGAGGAATCTGTAAAAGCAGGAGGTCGTTGTGGGGATCTTCTGTCTTTTGATCTACTTTTAGTAGGAGATTTTTACGGGGTGTTTTATCGGCTGTGTTGTTGGTGTTATTGCCGTCTTCTCCTCTTTATCGGTTTTCCCCAATCGGGTCTGTGTTTGGGCGGATGATTCCTCTTTGTTTTCTGCAATATCCACTAATCTAGTTGATGCATCTGGAGCTCTCGTGGTATCAAGTGAGGTTTTGATTTTATTGATGAAGCTTTCCCAATCGCCTGACCCCAGTTGGATTAATCTTTTGACAATCATCTCATACTTGATATATGAAGATATGTTAAGCTGAACTGCTTGGAAATATGTAGTGTTCTTAGAGCCTACTACTAATTTATGGGCTTCATGGTAAGGAATATTATTCCGATGTTTTACTGTTAATACTTCCTTCTCTTGCCTCCAACTCTCACAAGATATTGCGTACACCGGATGATCGCCGCCACAATTTGCACATTTACATAGAAATTAACAGTCATTAATGTGGTGGTCAGGATTCTGTTGACCACATTTCCCGCACACTTCACGTCCTCAACTATTATTCTCATGGTGGCCATATTTTTGGTATTCGTAACATTGCAATGTGTTGGATATATATTGCTCGACCCTTTCCATTGTATAGCCAACTTTTATTTTTTCGTTATATATGTGGGGTGTTAAACTGCATTATATATGTATTTGTCTCTATTGTTTTCCCTTCTTATTTAATCGACACTCTTTTCACTTCAGTCACACCTTGCATTTTTAGCTCTCTTTTTATTTCTTTGATGGTGCATGAGGAGAGTTATTTACTTCTCATAACTCCCTTATTTACGTTTAGGGTTTTGTGAGTCTAAGTTTTGACACTGATATTGTGAAACTTTGTCATTTTCAGTAGAAAATCAGCATGTTTCCTCATTTCTACCGCGACAAGCAGAGTTTGATTTTTTAATTTTTTTACAGTAATTGGTGTTAGGTTTGTTGATATAACATTTTCAATTATAAATGGTGATAAATTAGTAATTGGAGCACTGTTTGATTCAATGATTATGAATCTGAGAATAGGTGCTTCTGTTTCGTTATCTGAAGAGTCCGATTCGTTTAAATTACGTTTGAATTTTTCGTTTGAGAAAGAAGCCATATCTGTTATATATTTTTCACTGGTCCTATGCACCACCACCAGGAGTCCATCTTGAGATGGAAATGAACCAAGAGGGTAATCCATTCTCCTTGACTGAGACGGGGATACAATATCAGTATACTCGTATAAAGAGGAATGATTTCGAACCTCTGCCAAATTCTGTTTTTTATAACTTAATCTAACAGGATTAAAAAGTCCTTTCCTCTTATCACAATTGACACTCAGCCTCCGCTTTCTGGCACCTATAACCTAAAGGGATGGGCATTGTTCTGCAAGAGCAGATTGAATAATACGGTCAGGAGAAAATAAACATGTGTGCTAGGGCATGACGGGATCAGCCGATTGATCGAATCGGGCCTATCCGACCGCTCGTCAGACCCATAAGGACCAAAGTGGTGTGTTGCAAGCCATTGACCACTCTGTCAATGAATCAATGACTGCTCAACCCCCAGGAATCCGTCCTAGCGCCTTACGGGTCGCAACCCACGGCTAACAGGTGGCTTCATTGGGGAAGTTTTATCCCTCTGCAGAGGTGCAGTCGGCGTATTATACTGCCCCAGCCGACAGGACGATTCATATTTTGAGTCATTTGATCAAATTAGTTATTTTATCATATTTATCTGATTGTCTGACAGAGTTTTGTTTCGCTTTGATTACATCAGTTCACAAAACAGAAAGTATATCAGTATTCTCTTTGAAAAAATAATTCATGACTTATTCTTTTTAATGGTCTATCAAAAGATCAAAGCAGTGTTTATTTTTGCTACGGATAGATACAATATACGATAAGAAAACTTTGATATTGATCTGAAATAAAATAAGTAACTTTCTTTTGTCTTTATCTTTAAAAAAACTCAAGATACACTACAAGATTTCAAATGCACAACAAACTAGTAGATATAAAAGAGATGATCGGTAGTTTATGCGTTTACTGAATTAGATACTTATCGTTTATTTTAGTGTATATATATATATATATATATATATATATATATATATATATATATATATATATATATATATCACCATCATCCAGTCTTCCTGGCAGCACGGAGTTCCCTGACTTCCAATCTCGACATTTATATCGTCCATCTCTCCCGACAGATCTTGGCTACATCTTGTGATCGCACAAAGCTAATGTCAGTCCTTCCTGATCAGCCAATCCCGGCACGTTTATGTGTTGGAGTTCACAAGAGAACATCGCTCAAGTATTCTTTCTTCTTACCAAACAATGCCACATACCTAGATTCCAGACTTTTTCGTATGGGCACTTTTATCGATAGTACACACATAAAACTCTTGTCCCCTTCGAAGTAATCTCCTCCGGTTGCAATGCACTTGTTGTACCGTTCCAGCAACTTCTCGAAGGCCCCATGGAAGTCCTCTTGTGTGAGCGTATCAATGACCTTCGTCACAGCCTCTTTCATCTCCTCAATTGTCTCATAACGACAGCCTCTGGGCTTAGGGAATAACCAAAAGTCACAGGGAGAAAGGTCTGGACTATAGGGAGGCTGAGGAACTGTCTTGATGCCCATCTCGGTAAAATAGTCTGTGACAACGATGGAGTTGTAGACTGGTGCATTGTCCTGCTGTAAATGCCACTGACCCGATTTGAAGAGAGCTGGCTTCTTCCGGCGGAATCTCTTCCTGAACTCCCTTAAAACGTCAACATAGTAACCCTAACCCTTTGGCCAATCAACTCTGGTTTATTGACTCCCTTACTCCTCCCACACATCTCATCATCCCTCATAGACTCCCTGCCTTCCTTGAATCTCTTATGCCACTCAAAATCTGATGCTCGATTCATGCAATATACTCCAAAACATTGTGAAGCATTCCATACGTTTCTGTGGCATTTTTTCCAAGTTTAAAACAGAATTTTATTGCATATCGTTCTTCTAAAGTGTCCTTACGTCCAGATTGCATTTTTGAAATTCACCAGCTGTGACAATCAGGCTTTAGTAGGGTGTATTCCAATTGCTGCTGTAGCTATTCATTTGAACCTGAAATCATAAAAATTGGTCAGCTATCTCATAAAATGTATTGCAATAACATATTGAATTTTCAAGTGTCTTCGACAATGCTAAATGTCTGTACAAAAAAGTCTGGAAAATTCTTGAATGTACCACATCTGTCCTGTTCATTTTACTGATTTGGTTTGTAAGATGGAAAGTTGGCGGCCCTGCAGCTGCTGTTTTGTAGAGTGTTGCTCCCAGGATTTGTTCAAGACAACACGCAGCATTCTTGCACAGTTCCCATCTTGTTTTTTCTTTATGCGTTTTGTTAGCATTCATGTCATGCATACGGACACAGCCACAACTTGGAAGAAATCCTGTTTGAATTTATTTACATTCGATTTTTTGTTATTTAATGGCATATCACCCTTCTCGGGTTATTTTATGCAAAATCCATCCTTTTTTAGAAGAACAGTCATCGTACTCATAGATGAGAGGATAAAGAGGTTCATACCTTTTCCAAGGGTCTGAAAGTGAATGTAATAGTGCGACTGGAGTTTGAACTCGCTTACTACGATATTGCAGTCCAGCACTTTAACCATTACACCACGGGGACATCCCATTGAAGTCTAGGCAGAATATAAACATGAATGGCACTTATGAAGTAGATATTCAATAGATATATGTACTGAGTATATATCTTTCTTAAACCATTTTGTTTCAATAAAGAGTTATCAATTGTTAACGGAGGGTTTTTCTAGTCTTTGAGTTGCTAACACCCAGGCAACTTGTTCCAACAAACCTCCCTAAACGCCTGAAAAATTTCCAGATATATTGAGTCATCATCAGTGGATCTTACAAGCACAACGTGAGGAGAGAGTGAGTTTATAAATCAGCGATCCGGAAACGTGTGTGATAGTCTCGGAACTAAAGCAACAATCAAATATCACTAGAATAAAAACAAATGCTTTTTAGTCCTCGTGCTATAAAACCGTTAAATAAAACAGAGAAAATTCAACTGAGAATGGAGTGAGCTTTATTTAATGGTAACACTTGCATAACAATCGTCTCTTGTCACAGTCCCATGAATGCTAGTGATGGAACGTACATAAGCATTTTTTGTTTTGACCCCCATTCTCTTGACTGACACATTCCCAAACACAACTTTCCGATCATTGTTAGAGACATGAAAGCATACATAGGCAAGAGCAAAAATAAATTGTTAACCCTAGACGCTAAACAGAAATGGGAAAGATCAAGAAATTTTTTCACTCGAGACCAGACTACCATGCGTAAACGCTAAATACCAAAATAGAGAAAAATCATGGACCTAGACCTACGAAAATAACTCTGAAACACATCTTCATTATATGCTTATAAACAGGAAGTGGATGAATAGCGCTTCCTACGATGGGGCATACATCTCTTTTCAAGGAGTATCTTCCTATCACAGAATCGTCTCAGCAAATATTCATAAGAGTCTGAGGATAAATAAGAAACAAATAGTTAAAGATTCACGATATGTCTCATCTTCACTTACCATTTGTTATATTAGAAACCAATAAACGGTAATTGTAAAAAAAAAAGTTTGATACTCTTAGGAAAACATCTGAAAGACATAGTCCAAATGATGAATATGAAAATTTGGTTACCACACAGACAGAAGTTACAGTTGATTGCATATCAAACAAGTATTTCATCTATGCGTCAAATCGATCTGTTTAAAAATTATTCGTACTGGAATATTAAATGTCATATAAGAGTAAATCATAAGTATTAAATATGTACTTGAAGAATAGTTCCTTCAAACTATAATTATTAAATATTCGTGTAGATTATTGTTTGGTTGGTTGTGTTTTATGGCCTATCAACTATTGTGTGTAATTTAATACCAAATCCTATTCATACTTACGATTTTTGAGTAAACTCTGTATCGAAGCAGAAAGCGTATTATATAGCCCCAACCGACTGAGCAGCACAAATTATTATTTCTTCAAACAAATGATAATCATTGATTAGAGATAATTATAAAAAAACTATTGAATTATTAGTACAAGAGAGGAATGCGTGAAACTGTAGATGTGTACAAATTATTTCTAATAGAGGAGAATACGTAATATCATATAACTGTATAAAAAAACCCTAAGAAACAACAGCACAAAGAATGTAAATATAAATGTAGAATGAACACCTAATTCTAGGCGTAAAATAACCCGAGACGGGTTGACATGCCATTAGAATCAATCTATTAGTCAATCAAAATGTGTGCGTACAGACTCCCCTCCCCACACACTCGCACGGAAGCAATTCAATGTAAAGAAAGATTTCTGTCCAACATTGCGTCTCTTCAAAATTTTTGGGTTGACCACTGCATCTAATCTTATCAAGTGTAAGTGGATTCCGTGATAATTCATTCTAATAGTTGCTCCATTTCTTTCCAGTCTGAAGCATATGCAATTCTTCTTCTTCTTCTTCTTCTTCTTCTTCTTCTTGCAAGAAATATATTTACTTGATTCACTTCCGTAACCATGAAGAATGATACTTGTTTAGAATTGGCTACTTTCCTATATTTGAAATGCTTCTCATTTACCTTCTTAGACACAATCATCTTTTGGCACCAAACAAGGGGCGATGTAGGCACTTCACTTGGTGTAATGTTTAGCTTGCTCGGCTGGTAGACTATTTTCGGTCAGTTCAATTATCACAGAGTGTTCAATATTTCTGGTATTGTACCAAACTAGGTTCAGCCTTCGATATGACAAGGAGGGGCGTTAGGAGTTAATAATAAGTTTTGGTAAGGGGGCTGAAAGAGCAGTTGATTGGAGGAAGTGCCGAGGCCATCCAAACTACATCATTGATTAGATCAGCCAGAATACTAAGAAGAGTCCTAAAAACTTGAGAAGACTTGCTGTCATTCAGACTCCAGTAAAAGACCATCAGCTAACGATGACAGGAAAAATTTACAACGAGTAATAATAATTATAATTCTTTGCACACAGTTATATGGTTTCAAGTATTCCTTCATTATGGTAATATTTTTCGCAAATATCTGTTTCAGCCATATATAGGATCCCAACAAGTAATATCACTCTCAGTCAATTTGAACCTGAGGAAAGATGGCAAAAATGTAACTGCACACACTCCACAGATCCAGAAGTGGAGTCTCACCACCAGAGTTTAGTGTCCTATCCTGCTACACTTCAGGGTGACAGAATGTGATCAATAACCATGTAAGTATACAATAAATAAGTATCTCTCTCAGATAATTTTATGTTTAGTATGGACTTGGTAGGGATCCATATGATGGTTCTATAAACCTATTGTCAATCTTTTTTGACCTCTAATCTTTTACCAGTAAAGATGTTATCTCTGAAACAACATGGGAATGGTAAAGTCACATATTTATATTACCTCCTCTCATCAAGTAAGCTTTTCTTGCATTTTAATGATATTGGAACAATAGTTTTAGTTATTGGGACACGTTTGTGTTTTCTTTCTTTGTAATGCCACCTGCATGTATATTGTGCCGATAAAAAATTAACATTCTTGTAGGGGTAATTGAATTGAGTTTATTTTTCCTTACTCTGTGTTTAGTATTAACATATTGATGCTTGTAGCAGTGGTGTCCTCGTTGCGTATTGGGTAAAACAGTGGATTGTGAGATCGTAATACGCGAGTTCGAACTGCGGTCTCGCTATTATGGTCACTTGCGGACAAATGCTTTGAGAAAGTTAAGAACCTCTTTATCCTCCCAGTTATGGATTAAATAGCACTGCTTCTGTTCTAGAAGGATAGCTTTCGCATTAAATAACATACAAAGCCTAATTTGTCATTAATCGAGTTTCGAGTAAATTTTCGATAAAACGAACAGATTTTGGAAAAGCTCGAATGAATTTTACTGAAATTGTGCATTATATTTAAATTTAATACATTTTAATTCTATTTAGTTGATTATTTGACTGATTTTAACGGTATGCAACCTTTCTAAGATTACTTTGTGTTTTAATTTTAAGGAATCGCATTCATTGTACGTTCATATTTATATTTCTTGTGCAGTTGTTCCTTATAAGATTTTTTTTGTACACACGGACCCATCGAATACAAATAATTTTTAAACTAATATATATGAACCATAGATGGGACCCTAACAGGTACAATCACTCCAGCTTTGAGTAAAGCTGGATTTAATGGCAATGAAAGAGTACTTTACCCTCCGAGACCTTCAGAACTGGAACCTCACAAGATGAAGTTTAGTGCCATTCCCCGGACAGTCAATTTCACTTACATTTTAAGTTAAATTTGATATCATTCTGTCATTGCTTGCTCTTTTTCTTTTCTTTTTATTTGGGAAATATTTTTAAAAAACAGAAAACGAATTTAACCATTTTTTTTCTTTTTTTACGGCCTTTTTGTGCTTGGAGGATAAAATAGAAACTCATTAACTGTTTGTTTGTTTGTTTGTTTGAGTTTTATAGCATATCAAACTTTGAAGGTTATTTAATCCCAAATCCATTTTTATACAAATGAACAGTTCCATTTTTAAAAATTCAGTTTAGAATAAGTATACAGTTTAATTGTCAAAAACTTTTCTTTTTCAAGCTATTCAATTTAGTCAAACAGTTCTAATTCAATTTAGTTTAGTACGAGTATAGTTTTGTTTACACTCAATTAAATTTCAAAAATTCCTATTTCAAGCAATTCAGTTTAGCATAAGTACGTTGTTTAGTTCTATTTGAGCCATTGATACGACCCTATCAAGTGCTACCACACGGGACCAGAGGAGGCCTGGAAGCGATGGCAATGAAGTGGTACTCCACATTCCCCAAAGCTCCAGCATTACTGGAACTCTATCAGATTGTTTAGTGTCATATATAGGACACTCATTTGGGGGTGGGGTCTTAACCTCTGCAAAGAAGTAGTCGACTGAGCAATTCATTATCTGTGAGAGAGAAAAGAATAAAATTAATTATTAAGAAAATACAATTAACGTTTCATATATTACATTAATCAACTTTCACTGATTTAATTTCCTGTAAACATTGGCATCAGTATTCATATCAATTATTTATTACCCTACTCTGGTGACAGAAAAGAAAACAGACAATGAATTTGGAGAATGTAAAAATATTAGAAATTCTATTCGACTGTGAATTCTCTGATAGCCGCCAGTGGAAATATGCATTTTATTCCATTAAAATATTTTATGCCATTTTAGCCAAAACTTGACGGCTTGAAATGTGACTTAGAGTTAGCAAACCACCACCACATCCCATGTCGCTTCCAATTTTCGTTCTCCTCGTTTTTTCTTGTAACGGGTGTTGCACAAAAGGCCCAACCCCTAAGGACAGGGAGATAGAATTGAAGCACATGTACATTTCATGATAAAACAATAGCTTCGTGATAGCACATTACTCATCTCAAAAAGATTTAATAAACTAATACATAAGTGCAAGGCTTTACAGGGCTTCGTAAATTCTAAGAAATTAAGATAAAATCCTGTTATACTTTTGTTGAAAATAATATCAACTTTTAATTTTTAAAATTACGATAGGTGTACTTATCTATGGCCAAGACATAAAGATTAAATCGTTAGATTTCCAAGGGATCAGTTAATATCTTCCAATTCGTTATTTTGTTCATTTCTTAACGTGATATAAAAATACGTGTTCTAAAGATTTGCCGTTGAAAAAAGGTGAGAATAAGGAAGATCGACGACGACACCTTCACCAACCTTTTGTGTTATGTGATATTAAACCTCATTAGTTAAGAAATTCATGCAACCTTGTTTCTGTCACTTGCGGCAGAGTTACATTGCTTAGCATCAAAATTTATTCATGTTTTCTGTATTAAAAAGAGTCCACAGCTTTCGTAAACAGGGAGATTTAGCTTGTTGGCTGCAAATTGCCATCTCTAGAGAACAGCATTTTAATAACATTCTCACATTCACTCTAAACACTCTGCAAAGCTGTCATAGAATTACCACCACTTCATCATTGATTTATATAATCACCACTGATTCGGGCACACTGTGGATATATATGTTTATTATTCTCAGAGCTGGGTAGAACCAGGAGAGGACTTTAAATGTCAGAGTAACGTAAATATTTACCAGTTAATCCGACCGATCGTTTTTCACTTCTCACAATGAATAATAGTATTGTTCTAGCTCAAAATTTAAAATCTTTCAAAACATCATATCAGAACGCTGTTACATCTTCATTAGTCTTGGTAAAAGCATCGACGATCTTAAAATTACTAGCAAACCCTTTCCATTTGTTTTGCACATATATTCAAGCCATTACTTACCAACTTTAGTTTAGTCACACACAAGTTCAGAGCGAAACGTGACACTAAGGAAAATATGGCTTTGCGTGACAGTAGCCGTACCAACTAGACCACGAAGGCAACCTGCTTGAGAATCTCAAATCCAACCACATGTCAACAGATTAGTCTAATACTCTGATCTATTTCTGTCGATTCTATATCTGTTAAGTGCCACTAACAACGGCTTAAGCTATATCACTCCCTATTAATAGAATCTATATTAGCATTATTTTAAAAGCATATTCATCCATAAACTTTATTATCATCTAGAGTTTTTCCAACCAGCGTGAGCTGATGGTTTCTCACTGAAGTTTGAGTGACAACAAGTCTCTTCAAGTCTCTAGGACTCTTCTCAGTATTCTGTCCGATCTCAACAATGCATTAGTTTGGATGGTCTCCACTTGTCCTGTTGTTTCCAAGTCCTCCAGTTCTTGTACCAATCCTTTGGTGACTGTACCAAGAGCACCAATTACAATTGGTATAATCTTCATTTTTATTTTTCACAGTTTTTTCCATTCCCTAACAAAGTCGATGTACATATCCCTCTTTTCACTTTTTAACATATTTCAATTTCACTCTGGGGTCCGCTGGGATAGCAAAGTCTACAATTCTGCATATTCTCGCTTGTTTTTTGTTTGTTTTTTTCTTGGTTGATTATTATAAGATCTGGTCGTCTGGTCGGGATTTGGTCATTATTTACTCCTTGAGAGTTTGTTTTTACATTAGCATTAGTTGATGGTGTTACACTAAAGTTTAAGTGACAGCAAGTCTCTCCAAGTCTCCTTGACTCTTCTCAGTATTCTGGTCGTTCTCAATAATGCTGTAGTTTGAATGGTCTCCACTCGTCCTACAACTTCCAAGCCCTCCGGTCCCTTTAATAATACTTTTGTTACTCTACCAAAAACACCAATCACAATTGGTATAATTGTCACCTTCATGTTCCATAGGTTTTCCATTCCATTGCAAGTTCGAAGTACTTATTCTTCTTTTCACATTCTTTCAGTTTTATTGTGTGATCTGCCGGGACATTAAAGTCCGAAATTTTGCAATTTTTTTTTTTTTTTGTTGTTGATTTTCATAAGGTCTGGTCTTCTGGTCGAGATTAGGTGATCCATTTGCGTGTCAAATTCCTATAGGAGTTTATGTGTGTCCTTTTCTAGGACAGACGTTGGGTTGAGAATATACCATTTGTTCATATAGTCAAATATCAATTTCTTGCACATCTCCCAGTGGATCACCTTGCCCATCCAGTCGTGTATAGTCTTATTCTCCGTCTGTGCTATTCTCGCTTTGATATGATTGGTTCTTATGGCGTTGTTTTGAGCTGCTATTAGGAGAAATTCTATTTCTCTCTTAAGGTTTCCTTTTCTTTGCCACGTTCAGGTTTTCTTGTGTGTGATGTTGTTTATTAGTCGTTTAAAGTGGCCAAATAGTTGTTTTACTTCCTATTTTGGTTTCCTAGTTATTGTAATTCTGTTGACAATCGTGTTGTCAGTATCGTTTCTGAAGGCTGTAATCAGTCCTCTGTGTTTTTCTATGTAGTCCTCGAGTTGTTGTATCAATGCGTCAACGCTGTCTTCAATGCTGGCAAGTCCTCTTCCTCCCTCCTTTCTTGATACATATAGTCTGTCAACGTCATCTCTGAGATGTAATGCCTTATGCATTTTCATTAGCTTTCTTGTTCTTTGGTATATTTGCTGAAGTTCATCTCTGGTCCACTTCAAAAAGTGTCCCGAATATCTAACGAGGAGTACAGCCCAAGTATTTATTCCATTGATAACGCTTCTGCTAGATAGTTTTGTTTCGAGTAGCTTTCTAGTTCTACTGAGATATTCTTTCTTAATTTTTTCTTTTATCTCCATTTGTTTGATGGTGTCAGCCTCCAAGATGCCTAAGTATTTATAAGTTTCCTTTTCTCCAAGAGTTCTAATCTTGTCTTGATGTGGTAGTTCTATTCCATCAGTTTGATGTCGTTTGCCACTTTTCATTTCTAGCATGACACTTTTTGCTATGTCAAATTCCATTCCTATGTCCTGACTTAATAATCTAACTTCGTGTATCAGAGTTTTCAGTTCTTTTTCATTTTTTTGCAAATAGCTTGATGTCACGATACACTAGGTGTGTGATCGTTTCCTGTCGTCAGTTCCACTCACCAGGCCTTCATGGTTTTCTCAATAAAGTCTATGACTTCATTTGATATTTTGTACATTTTGCGAAACTATATCATTTTCGTTTTTGTAGTCAATTCAGGCCATAGCTAGATTTTTCCGTCTTTTTTGTTCTCGTTTAGGATGTGCTGATCTATGTAAAGTAACTCCGCTGTGCCTCTGGATCCTTTTCGGCACCCTTTCTGTTACTCAGAGAACAATCTTGTTAGATTGTAATAATTCTCTTCCTTTATTTGTGCTGTTGATATTTTCGACATCATCGGAATACAGGTTATGGGCCTGTAGTTGTTTTGTTCCTTTGCTTGGGTCCTATTGGATCAATGTATTCTTTCCTTTGGTCATCCATTCGGATACGTGTGCTCCTTGTAGGCATCTGTTCATTTCTAGAGCTAGTCTGTCTTGAACATTGGTGAATTTCTTGAACCAGAAACCATGTATCACATCATGGTCTGGCGTTTTCAAGTTTGATATTTTTTAGTGTCATTTTGAGTAAATCGAAATGTATTTCAAGCTGTCGGGCCTTTTTCGAGTCCTGATTCTCTTGTCATGTTGTTTATCCATTCGGCCTTTTCGCTATTCCGAAGTTAGCGGTTCATTTCAGTTGGGCTGTTTTTGTTTGTTAATACTTGATGTGTCAGTTCCTGTATAACTATATTTTACCTTATTCATTTTCTGGTGTATTTCTAGTATTCCAAGGTCAGAAAACCAACCTTTCTTTATTATTGTCCTGACTTGATCGGCAAGATTTTGACTTGTTGTCTTAAAACTAGTACATTTTTGCCAGATCTCTAACATTCTTTGTGAAGAGTTGCTCCTAAAATAGCAGTGTAGTGCAAGTTGGTGTGGTTCCTTAACTTGTCATTTGTGTATCTGAAAAAAGAACAGCCAACGTTCGCAGGAAGACGATTGAGTCTCCCACGTTGGCTATCAGGTGGACACTTGCCGATCATGACAGGCAAGCCTGTTACCTGGGTCCCACGTTATGTCATATTTTGTTTCAAGATTTTTATCATGGTTGTTATATTGAGGCTATACCAGATCCATAGGTTGTTTATTATCCACGCTCCTGACATATGTAACGAGAACAGTCTCAGTAACTGTTCATGAACAGTGGGTCACAAAAAATAAAAAATAAATAAAAAAAAAACACCTGAGTTTTAACTTAGATAAAGTCTATTTACCTGACTTTTTTAGCTTATTTCTGAGAACGTGAGCTAACTTCAGGTGTTCCTGTATTACCTCTATGGTTTATATTTACTGCCCTATTTTGAAACTTTATTTCCGTTAAAGTTGGTCATATTTTAATAAATACTAAGTTCCAGATGTTTCCCCGTTATATGAAGGACAGTAACTATTCTTACTTAATGCTTCCATACATATTTATATATTCTAAGATACAGACATCACGTAACCTATTAGTATGTTAGCTTCAAAACCAATTTCCTTTTTTGGCGGGGTGTATTTTTATTTATTTTATTCATTTATTTTTTTTATTTAATTTAATTTCATTTTTATTTTCCTCCGCTCTATGTAGATTCTCACCCCCCACTTAATTCTAGTAACACGTAAGACATAGAAATTGAGGTGGTAAATTTAAACAAATCTATTTTGTGATTTCTAAATAGTTTAGCCAAAAATAATTTTGGGAATTAAAAAGTCTTCATTTGAAATACAACTGTTCACCAAAAGATATTACGAATAACGAAAAATCAATGTTTTTAAATAAAAGTCAGATTCTACAAACCCACATTTCTTCGAAGACCACAAAACAAAGAATCGTTTCACTATTCTAGTTCGAGTCTTGCTATAGTTTTAGGTGTTTATTATTATTATTATTATTATTGTTATTATTATTATTATTATTATTATTCAGTAAAGTACGCTTACTGGTATTAAACAAAAGTTAAGAGAAGAATGTACATATTTTAAGGATTCACCCTGCTTATTTCTGTTAATGTATTGAGTCAGTAAAATTTATTTAAATTTGCTGAGTTATCTCCCTTCTTGAGAAAAACTTGTTACATCGTGTTATCATTATTTATTGATTTACTTACCTTTACTAATTACTTATTTAATCAATACAAATGAAGAAATAAATAGGAGTAAATTGACTTGATCGGTTTTAATGTTTAGTATATTTTCTTATGCTGATCGAAAATTACTGAGAATTATATCAAAATTAAATAATTTGTTGACTTTCGGAATATTCTATCATCTATGAAATATCTTTTTGTTTAAAAGTAAACTTCAAAAATATATGTCAAAACAAACGTTTGATTTCTTTCATTTGGTCATTTCCATCTATCTATCAATCTATTAATCCATCTATCTCAGGCTGCATATCTATCTATCTATCTATCCATCTATCTATCACTTTCTTTCCACCTCGTTTCTTCCTTTTATTCAATTGCAGCTGCCAATAAGCATCTGATACATAAAGTTATCGATCTCCCGCTCCCTCTCTCCCTCCTCCCTCTCTCCCTCTCTTTCTCTCTCTCTCCCCCCTCTCTCTCTCTCTCTCTCTCTCACACACACACTCTCTCTCTCTCTCTCTCTCTCTCTCTCTCTCTCTCTCTCTCTCTCTCTCTCACACACACACACACACACACATTTATTCAATTGCTTTCTTTTTCGTTTGGACGGATATCGTATTCTTTTTCTTTCTTTTATTTCCTCACAATCCAAACACGATATTCCATTATTTATCTGAATGGATGACAAGTGTGTAAAATCTGAACACATGCGATCATGTTTATTCTATTATAGATGTTTTATAATTTAAATGATTGTTATATGCTAAAGTCATGTTAATTACATTTTGAGCGAACCAATTGCATGTTTAGGGTACTACAAAGAGGCTGTGATATTTGGGGAGAAATAGGGGACGTTTCAAAAGTTATTTTTTGTGGGCTTCGATATTTTCCTTTACAAGATAAAGAAGACAGTTTGTTGACTCACGGACATGGCTGACCTGAATTACAAATATATTAAACGCAAGAACCAAACTGTACGGTGAGTTTGTCGATTTTTTTATCTCTAGGATTTAGTTGCAATATCTTCATCCACTTGACCTTCGGGAATACCAACAATGCGACGACCTTATTGTTGCTGTTTTAGTTGTCTTGAAGTGTTCCATATTGAGTCAACAAAGCAGATTTTTCTTGCTTTCAGGTTTGAATCAAGAGGAAAGCTGACTGGCGACAAGACGGCTGCGCTGCCCGATAATCTGATTAATCTTCTTAATGTCATTGATGGAACAGCAATTGATTCTGTTAGAATCTGAACACAATTCTCTGATTAAACTTTTACACTTACGCCTAACTGCGTCAATTTCCGCCGCTCTCTTCCCGGTAAGTGGGTCAAGTACAAAATAATTTATCCCGCACCGCCAGGCTTTTTATGACTGTCATCTCATTTCACTTGATTATGATTTTAGGAGACGTTAAATGTTGGGATTCATTATCTAGAATCAGTGTCACATTTAATACCCGGACGCATAGAGCATTAACTAAGTGTGTCTGAAATATACATATATATATATATATATATATATATATATATTTGCATATTATACATTCATATATATATATATATATATATATATATATATATATATATATATATATTTTACATGGCAAAGACTTTGCCATCTAATGAATATATATATATATATATATATATATATATATATATATATATATATATATATATTCATTACATGGCAAAGTCTGTGACCCTGGATTTCATGCTTTCCGCATTCATTAGACAGTCGAATATTATATATATATATATATATATATATTGTCACCCGCAGACTTTTTCGTTGTATTACGACTTTTCCGTGTGGTTAGACATGATATGCTTCAAGTTAGGATCGAAACCTCGCTGCCGTTACTTCAGCAGGATATTTTAACCCGAAATTATCATCACTCTCAGCGTAAGCGAATGAATTTTACGTATCTCAATTTACATATACGCTTATTGGAGTGCTCAATTCTTGAGAAAAGTATGTATTAGCCGGCAATTCCTTACTCGTATGTTCAACCTACTGGAGTTGAGCATATATATTTTCATCCACAGACAGACTGTTTCGTTTTATCACAAATCTTTAGTGTAGTTAGATATGAGTAATTCTTCAAGCTGGGATCAAACCCGGTTGACTTTAAGTCAGTCGGATATCTTACCCCAGATATCGTCATTTTCCGCATAATTGAAGGAAATACATATATATTTATATGAATAGACTGACCCATTGACCAAATGGGTAGCGTATTTACCAATGGCCCTGGACTCCGGTGTTCAATCCAAGGTTGAGTCATACCAAAGACTCAAAAACCGCATTATACGGTATGTATCAAGGGTAAAGTGGAGCCATCCCGGGAAAGGTGTTACGCTCTCTCCTACACCTCGTTGTAGTAGCTAATGAAAAAGAATCCTTAGGTTCAGACTCGACTATGGTCACCAACCTTTTACTTATAAGAACAATTCTATAACTTGTAGCTTGGCCTTGAGAATTAATTAGTAAACAATCAGAAGTTATCTTACTGTGCAAGCCTGTAATGAAAATCTGCTCTGTGTTTATTCAGTCAGCATTGAGGTGAACTTGTGTTCTGATCAATCGTCTCATTCACAATAAAACACCACTAATTTTAATTCATTCACTTTTGCAGTTCCTGGTCAGGAATCTCTTTAGCATATTTAGTTTCCTTCCGGTCACTTATTTCTCTACTCAATACTTTTATAACCGTCATTGTTAGTCTCGGGTGATAATAGTAGGTCCTTTTTATTATCACTACAACATGATAAATCATTTTCATGAAGGTAAAAAAATTCGATTTGTATTTAGTTAACCGACGAGTTCAGCCGCCCAAAATTAATTGCGGCGCGTGCGCAACGATAATGCAGACAATGAGAATTTTTTAAAATTATAATCTGATCAAGGTCAGATCGGAGAGAGGCCAATTTAAATCTGTGAAATATTAAATATGGTAACGTGTACTCCAAGAATCTCTTTTTTCTCTCTTTGACTGAAGGTGCTTCGATCACAATTTAAAAAAAAATCAGTGAAAAAAAGAAAGAAAGAAAGAAGGAAGGAAATTTTCTATAATGCTTCAATTTGTGTATGTTACAGAAAAAAAAACACATTCTAGTGATTTTTTCTGTAATACTATTAAAATTTTCTAAGTTAACGAATGAATCAATTCCCAATCCACTTAGTAAATTGATTAGAAGAAGAAGAAGAAGAAGAAGAATATCGGATATGTAACTGTAGCCCGGCGAAAACGGCACATCATAGCTATATTTTGATGCATAAAACACACTATAAGAATAAAGAAGTTTCTAGTTAAATTTTCAAAGGAAAGATAATCAGATTGGAATCCTTATCTGGTATATATATATGTATATATACTCCCACTTACATTTACTTTCTCCTTTTATTTATTACAATGTATAAATAATAATAATAATAATAATGAAAATAATAATCGATACAAAAACTCAAAGACTACATAAAAAGGGCGGAGGAAAATTGATTACAACGAACAGAAACAGTACAGACAACACAAACATTAGCAGAAGAAAAATAACTATAAAACAAAAATGGAAGAAAGACAACTGTATGGTCATTTCAAGCGACAAACAAGCGAAATCTCACTCAAAAATGGACATGGGTAAGAAAGGAAAACCTAAAGAAAACTGATTTTCTTCTGATGGCAACACAAAACAACGCCATAACTATGTTAAAGCAACAATAGACGAGACGCAATAAAATAGATGTAGTTTATGTGGTGATAAAGATGACACGATCAATCTCAGAATAAGCGAATAAGGTAGATTAGCGCAAAAAGAGTTTAAGACTAGACACGACTGGTTAGGGCAGGTAATCCACAGGGAGCTAAGCCAAAATTTTAATTTGACCATATAAACAAGTGGTACATTTACAACCAAGAATCTGTCCTGGAGAATAAGACGCGAAAACTTCTCTGGGACTTCGATACACAAATGGATCACCTAATCCCGGCCAGACAACCAAACCTAGTGATAGTCAATAAAAAAATAGAACCTACTGAGCCGACCAAAGAATAAAACAGAAAGAAAGAGAACAAAGAGATAAGTACCTAGACCTAGCCAAAAAAATAAAAAAAAACTATGGAATATGAAAGTGAGTATGATACCAATTGTATTTGGTGCACTCCATACAGTCAATAAAGGATTGCTACAGGGAAAGGAGGACTTGGAAATATGAGGACAAATGGAGATCATCCAAACTATAGCATTATTAAAATTGGTCAGAACAGAGAAGAATTGTGGAGATTTGAGAAGCCTTGCTGTCACTCAAACTCCAGGGAAAAAAATATCAGTTAACGTTAGTGTTAAAAAATTATCCAGAGAATAAAAAGGTACTTATTTGTAATGGTCTCTAAAGGTTTGGCAAAAAGACAGGGATTGTAAGAAAGAGGAAGATTGAAGACCATCCAGACCACAGCATTGTTAAGATCAGGAAGAATATTTTGAAGAATCCTGGAGACCTGAGGACACTTGCTGTCTCAGAAATTTTAGTGAAAGAAAAACTCACAAGGAAGAAAATAATCCATATGTGTTACTCAAATTCTGAGATATATATATATATATATATATATATATATATACACAAAATCTCACCCTCTTGCGAAAACAGCTCAGTCGGCTGGGGCTGAAGAATACACCGACGGGTCTCTTAAGAGGAGTAACACCATATCCAACCTCAAGTGTCCAAGATACGGAACTAATTCATCGGATGGTGGCACTCTAGTAATGCTGGAGATTTAGTAAATGCGGAGTACACCTTCATTGCCATTGCTCCCAGGTCCACTCTGGCTCGGAGTGGCAGCATTTGAAAGGTTCCTATTTTTAGGTCAAATAGAACTGTTTGACATTAAAATGGGTGCAAACAAATAACTTAGAACTGTTAAATCATTTGATTGTGGGCAAACAAATGACCGATTTTTAAGTGAATTTTTAGCGATACATAGCAGTACTTGGAACCATTTAATTACGTACCTAAGAATGAACGTAGGCTCGTTTCAAGACGTTATCAACAAAATGTATTTACAAATCATATATATCTAATATACGTGGTGCATACGATAAGTTTCCAGACTTTTTTCGTATGGGCATTTAAAATTGTCGTAGACTCTTAAGAATTCAGTATGTTATTGCTATACATCTTATGCGATGACTGACCAAATGAACACCTACAGTAGAAATTGGAATACACCCTACTAAATCCTAATTGTCACAGCAGGTGAATTTCAAAAATGCAATCAGGATGTGAGGACACTTTAGAAGAACGATATGCAATAAAATTCTGTTTTAAACTTGGAAAAAATGCCGCAGAAATGTATGGAATGCTTCAGACTGCTTTTAGACCATCTTGCGTGAATCGAGCATCAGTTTTTGAGTGGCATAAGAGATTCAAGGAAGGCAGGGAGTCTGTTTGGGATGATGAGAGGTTTGGGAGGAGTAAGGAAATCAATACACCAGAGTTGATTAGCCAAAGGGTTAGGGTTAGGGTTACTATGTTGAGCTTTTAAGGGAGTTCAAGAAGAGATTCCTCGGGAAGAAGCCAGCACTCTGCAATCGGGTCCGTGGTATTTCCACCAGGACAATGCACCAGTCCACAACTCCATCCTTGTCACAGACTATTTGACCAAGATGGGCATCAAGACAGTTTCACCCTCCCTATAGTCCAGACCTTGCTCCCTGTGACTTTTGGTTATTCCCTAAGCTCAGAGGCTATCGTTATGAGACAATTTAGGAGATGAAAGAGGCTGTGACGAAGGTCATTGACACGCTCTCACAAGAGGACTTCCATGGGGCCTTCCAGAAGTTGTTGTAACGGTGCAACAAGAGCATTGCAGCCAGAGGAAATTACTTCGAAGGAGACTAGAATTTCATGTATGTACTATCAATAAAAGTGCCCATATGAAAAAAGCCTGGAAACTCATCGCATGCACCTCGAATATGTTTAAAGAGTTTAGGATATTAAATAACCTACAATGGTTGATATGCCATGAAAGCAAACGAGACATGTGGCGAAACTATCAGAAAAATTCAATTCTTTAATAAGTTCAATCTTTGTTCAATATTTAACTGAATTAAGATTTGGAGAGTTTTGTGTTTGTTCAGAGCATTGTCTTTTAAATCATAGGATTCTCGATGTTATGGCGTAACTATAAAAGGCTAATTTACAATCCTTCACTCCTTCCAAAACAGAAGCATCAATATCATCTAAAACCACTGTTACTATGGGAATCTAACGGATTCACAAGTTATCTAGAATATATATATATATATATATATATATATACATGAGTGTTGTTTAAAAGCATATCAAGCATTGGACATTATCTAATGCCAAAGCCATGCATGTAAAAGAATAGTAGTGGTACTATTTAACCTATATTAGGAGGATAAGTAGATTCATACATCTCCAAAGAATATCAATCCGAAAGTGAACATAATGACACAGATGTAGTTCCAAGTCAGCTATTTCACTGTACAGCGAGTTAGCCACTACACCACGCATACACCCTTATATATATATATATATATATATATATATATATATATATATATATATATATATATATATATATATATATAAGGGATCCGCTACAAAATATGCGACATGAGAATGACCTAGAACCATCAAATTTACAAGGTATTCGACATATTCATCCCAAAGTTCAACAAATTTTGCACATTATTTTTTTCATTTACATTAGCTCTTTCGCCTTAAAGTTCACATTCTCACATACATTTAAATATGACCTATGACTTTTATTTTGAAAAGATTAGCCATTATGTTAGTATTCCACTACCTTAACTTAAAACAGACAATAACCACACACACACACACACATATATATATATATATATATATATATATATATATGGTAGATCAGCATTCCCGCTTAAATGGTCACGGTAGCAAAAGAGATGCAAGGTTCACCATCATAGAAAGAATTGAAAAATACTGACGACGAACAACAATAATAGAAAATCGTGAAGATAAATAGATTAATGACTTACGAACTCAGGTGCCAAACGGATTCGATATGAAAATTAATTGACCTACATTGAAATGGGGTGGCACATAAACAGTAATATAAACAAATAAGCAGACCAAGTGGCCATTTGGAACACAATCCACCCAAAATTAACATAGACCTCACTCCACAAAAGAAATCGTCTGCTTGGTGCCTTCACGCATGATATATAAAAGTCTACTGATGACATTTAGATACCAGAAAAAAATTTCCTTTGACAATTTCTAATATCACATTATAGTTGTGTTTTTCGTCGCTTCGCTTATAGCTTAACTCCTTTCAAAACTTTTTAAAAAATTTCTTCAAAAATCTTTATTCCTAAAGGTGACCTAATGTATATATATATATATATATATATATATAGAATGATTAATATGGATAAGTAAGGATAGCTTAGACACAGAGTCAACGGTGCTTGGCAACGGTCAGTTTCTCGTTATTCCTTCACCAGACCAATTATATATATATATATATATATATATATATATATATACTCTGAATTTTGACTGATGTAAGGCCGTAGTTCTAATGCTGATTTTTAAGGCAGATTTTAATGCTGATTTTTAAGGCAGATTTCTGAAGTTAAGATTTATGTAAACGATATATTCTAAATTGCTCCTGCTTTCTCGCAAGAAATGGTGCTTCTTTGGTGATATTTGCATCAGAATTTCCCGTCAAGTGCCGAAATGGCCATTCCACTGACCACTATAATCGCATTAGTGTGCGCCGTCAATCGATTCTCTCTCGAAGAATGGCTTTATTCTCAAAATTGGCTATTTACGTATCAAGGCTTCTTTTTCATTGATTTCTAACTTAGATTCGATTAAGAGCTAAGATATCAATTAGCTGAATAAATTGATTAATTAATCATGTAAACCTACTTACAATATTTATCTCTGCTCAACTTTCTTCGGGCTGGAGTTTCTTTCCTGTAATCTTACGAAATTTGCTGTTTACTAAAGTTCAATTGGTTTATACCTACATTCTTCAATAAGCCCATTTCCATTTGCCTTAAAAACTGGACATGGTAGCTTTAGGCTGGACTCCTGACCTCCCTAACGGCCTAGAATACGCCGATTGGATCACTTACATATGATTAAGATACACTGTGATATAATAACAATCGATGGAGACAGAGTAATTGTTTTAGTACCGTTTCCTTTTGGAAACTTTTGTTCGTCTCATTCATCTGCATATTACTTTTTCAATTACCACTTAACTCAGCCTGTATTCAGTAGTGAGGATGTAACATACCTATACAAGAATATGCGAATTGTACATAGAATGTTCATAACATATATACATAGAACATAGGAATCCTGAAACACGAAAAACACTTACGACTTCTTAGTTCAGGTACGAAACTTTTTATTATCTTTGAGTTTAAAGGTTCTTCGACATAAGGAGAGAGATACACATTCTTTCTATTCTGGCTTTTCCATCTGCCCACACCCATCACGTGCAGCGCCCGTAGCGTGCAAATTCGTCTGGCTTCTGCGAGCCCCGAAAGTCGACCCTTCTCGTTCGGTGTCTAGTTCTCGACTCTGACTTTTTCAAATCTCCCAGAATCCTCCGCGCACGCTTCCGGTGCATGACGTCATTCACATCCCCTATCTTGGATTTTTATTTTGACAACTAACCCATGTGCTGAGCCGAAAGGTTCTCAGCCTAACTAAACCCAAAGGCAAGATATATAAAACGAAATACCTCGGCCATTATATTACAAGGATCCAGTTGTGGAACTGCTGAATTTGTATACAGCTTTACACTGGCCTTTGGCGGGAACAAGGC
Organism: Sepioteuthis lessoniana; assembly: GCA_963585895.1. NCBI lineage: Eukaryota > Metazoa > Mollusca > Cephalopoda > Myopsida > Loliginidae > Sepioteuthis > Sepioteuthis lessoniana. The sequence continues at coordinate 60,133,997 of OY757922.1, forward strand.
TCAGTTCCATGGGATCTATTGGGAATTACGTATGCAATAAAGAAAAAGTATTTTTGATTAAATTTCCATTAAAAATCTTTGATAAATCACTTCAATCTCAAAAAAGCACCCAAAGGAGAAAAATAACAGATAATTTACAATTTAAGTAAATATAAATCAACTCTTTAAGATAGAAAAGACATAAATCATAAAACTGTAATCAACACTTTTATTCACTTCATATTAGAAATAAGCATAAAGAACATAAGTTATTCCAAATGTACTCCTAACTGCATATTTCATGAACAGTTTTAAAGGACTAACCCATTCAACAAGCACCTATACAAAGAAGAAATAAAAGAAATAAAAGAAAAATAGAGATTGAAGGAGAGATGTGGATATTATGTGAGTAATGCCGAGAACATTGGTGATATATATCAGGTTGGATGGAACGTAATGTTTGATTTAAGTATTTATACTATAAATGAAAGACTTATGAATATAGAAATATCTAATTATTAATATAACCTCCATTACTTCTTAAAACCTCATTCCATCCGACAACAAGCTTATAGATCCCACACTTGTAAAATTCTTAAGATTTTGATGAAATATGAGACCAACACGTGTTCAACTTGTTCTTTTAATGTTAATCTGAGACCATCTAAATGATTCTGTTATCTATTAATCAAGTTATAATCTGAAGCAAGGTGAAAAAATATGGAAGTTGAAGAATCTATTCTAATCGAGGACCTCTGAGAGATATTTAATCAGCTGAACTGTGTGAAGACAGACTTTATCGTGCTGTAGGATGACCCCTTTTCAGCTCCTTAAGGAGAGACTTTTTGTCCAAAACCATTTTCAAACAACTAAGTTAATTGCATTAGAGATTAGAGGTGATTGTTCGATAATTATTAGACTGTTCGAAATAGGCAATTCTTTGAATATTCCACCATATAATCAAAATGATATTCTTTGGATGAAATCCACCTCTTGATTGCTGAGCAAATCTGTGTAATGATAAAGGATCCACTTTTCCTCATAAGTAAAAAGCCAGTCCCAAAAAGTATTTCGTGGTGTCATGTTTCAGCAAAAACTACGTATAAAAAAGGATTTAGTTTGCTGATTAAAAATTAATAGAATTGGAGGAAATTTAAAAAATCCAGAGGTGCTTTCGCCAATAAAAACCTCGCCGGAATAAATATGCCAAAGAGACTATTTTTAAGAAAATTAATGTTTTGTTCAACGTTCACATCTCTGTTGATTTCAAGTATATTTCTTCCCATTATATATATATATATATATATATATATATATATATATATATATATATATATATATATATATCAAATGAGTGACAAGGTTAAAGTTTTTGGTTTCTTTTCAATAAAAATGTGGTAATATTAAAAAAAAATCTTTCAATTAACACAACTGCTGTTATGTTAAAACATATGCCATATTGGAAAACAGAGATATCAAAAGGATCTATATGCAATCGCCTTGTAGATGTTACATAGAGTATGTAGACTGAATCCCCCACATAGGAGTATATAACTCCCCAAGTGGGGATATCCTAGGTATGATACTAAATGGCATGTGATGGTAAGGCTTTAACCGAAGACAAAAATCAATTAAGACACTGAATTCGATACACTGCCAAATTCAGAAAATATATCAACAGATCGCAATACAGATTCAGAGATTACCCAGATACACTATAGAAAACAGCCGAATAAAAGAACAGTAAATATTAATATTTACTAATGTTGCCTTAGTACTACACATGAATAAGGTGATAGAAATAAGACAGGAAGACTGTAATGCACCAATTTTCTTACAATGAAGAAGCTACTTATTTTACTGATCTGCTTTTAAGATGAAATAAAACGAACAAAATTTAGATTGAAATGAAAAAGGAAACTATAGATAGAGCTTCGTCGGGTAAAACAGCAAAATTCCTTGAAATAGCAGAAAAAGATTGTGTTGCGTCAAACACAAAAAAAGAGAGACATGATGAAATATAAAAGAGAGAAATGAGGAAAAAGCACAAATAAAGGGCAACGGAAGAAAAGCATATTAAAGAAAGAAAGAAAGAAAGAAAGAAAGAAAGAAAGAATATAGTTCTAAAATAAAGGAAATAAAGGAATATTGAATCGAAAAGAAAGAAGTTCTGAACTTTAAAGGGAATGAAAGGAATCATAAATAAACAAAAAAGAAAAAGTGGAAAGACGATATGAATATTACATGGAAAAGGATAGAAAAATTAAGACAGACGTAGAAAAAATAAACGATGTATAAGAAAAAAATGAAAAGGCGCACGAGAATTGCTGAAATGAAAGCATTGTGCCATTGTCCGATTACTTAACAAAAAAGAAAACTTCAAAGCCGCTTTTATTTGAACACAACACTTCTTTGTTAAAACGGAATTTTACGAAGCCGATTACAGAATATGTCAACATCAATATTTTCTTCCTGCAATTCTGTCCATGCCCTAAAGTTTCCATAAAACCAAAACAATATGGTGCTTTAAAAAGCTTTATTTAGTCTCTAATAAAAACACGTTATTCTAGCATACATGGAATGTCGAATACACTAGCGATGGTTTGTGTAATTACCTTGCTAATCTTTGCTCTACAGCAGATGGCCAAAGTGAATATTTACATAGGTTAATTTACTCTAATCTAACACAAAATGTGATACCCAGATCATAGAAACATCCGCCCGGGTCATAATGGACCTGGAAGTGATATCAACGAACTGTTAACGTCTCATTTTCCAAAGTTTCAGAACTGGAAGCTCTCCACTTCATGCTATTTCTAGGTGATTTCAAGTATATTTCTACCTATATATATATATATATATATATCAAATGAGTGACAAGGTAAAAGTTTCTGATCTATTTTCTATAAGCATTTGGTAATATTAAAAAAAGTCTTTCAATCAACAAAATTGCTGCTATGTTTAAACATATGCTATAATGGAAAACAGAGACATCAAAACGATCTATATGCAGTCGCCTTGTAGATGTTGCCTTGAGTATGTAGACTGAATCCCCCTCAAAGGAGTACGTCACTCCCCAAGTGGGGATATACTAAGTAAAGTAAAGTAGGCGACCATAGTCGAGGGTGACCCGAAGGCTCTCTTTTCGATAGCTACAACACCAAGGTGTAGGGGAGGGCGCTACTCCTTTCCCTGGATTGCTCCACTTTACCCTTGATCCGTACCTTATATTGCTGAGTGTTAAGCAAGGAGGCATCAAGTACCATTTTTTGAGTCTTTGGTATGACTCGACCTGGGATTGAACCCAGGTCTCCCTGGCGATTGGCGAACACTCTAACCGCTAGGCCAATGTCCGGTTGAGGATATCCTAGGTATGATACTAAATGGCATGTGATGGTAAGGCTTTAGCCGAAGACAAAAATCAATCAGCACACTGAATTCGATACCCTGCCAAATTCAGAAAATATATCAACAAAACGAAATATTCATCATTTATTTGTTTGTTATTCCTTCTTGTGAATCTCTGATTTTTACTATTACTATCTTCTCACACTAACCTTTAAAAATCTTTGCTGAGTAAATATGCACCATTAATTCTATATCTATACTCAGATCAACTTCTGTTAAGTATTTCTCTATTTTCTCTGAAAACATCTTATCTAATTTTACAATTAATTACAATATTGCTGTTTTTGATCTGAGAAGGCAAAGGAAAATTCAACTACTTAGTAGACATACTTTTTGAAATCTGTCTTGAATCAGTTCGATGAGAAATAATGAAAAAGTATGTACTATAATAGAAAATCCATTAATTATTCTAAAAGTTTCAATTACAGGTTGCGATGAGTAAATTGTAATCTAAATTACAAAAAAAAAAAAAAAGATAAATAAATAAATAAATAAAAATAACAGTGGCATCTCACTTTATCAGATATATTTACAAATATTACAGGAAAATATCTTGAAATACGATACAGTAAATCTATTTAAAGAAATCGCCATTGACTTCAATCACAGCCTCCAAACGACTTCAAAATTTTTCTAACGGTCTCCCAGTTTAAATTGCTAAATGTTGCCGTTATCCTTGCCTTCAGTTCATCTTTGGTGTAGTACGTTTTGTTGGTCTCTCACTCAACCTCGCTCCATACAGTATAATCACGGGGATTGGAATCAGGGGAGTTGTCAGCCCGATGTTAAGGGTGATGTGATCGTAGACATTTTCTGGTGACCTACCTTGGGTTTTCCTGTTTATGTGGCATTGCACGGAGTCCTATTGCTAAATGTAGAGCCTCCCAGCAGATACTCTCTCGATCCAGGGCAAAACTAACACCTCTAGTTACTTGATGTCAGCCTCTGCGTTGAGTTAAGGCAGCGTGGGAAGAAGAATGGAAGCAGTGATGTGGATTGGGTTGAAGGTTTTCATCATTATCAGTTCATCTGGTGAGGACAGAGCAAGTCAACGGTTTTTTGTAAGTTCACTTTGCGATCTTGACAGACATTTTTCTCATCTGAGAAAAACCAAAGAATGTTCAGTTAAAGAGGATGCTTGAATTCGATGAAAAGCTTTGAAGCGGGGTCCATTCTCTTGTTTTTCCTGCTATTCTATAAAAATTGGCCCTTTCTCATCTTTTATAGGAAACACCGAATGTCTTCATAATTAGCTGACTAAATTCCTCTCAGAAATCTTCGACTGAAAAAAAATTCTTCAACTTCCATATTGTCTTCCCATTGCTCCAGATTATAACTTGTTTAGGAGATTACAGAATCATTCAGGTGGTTTCAACTTGACATCAAAAGAAGAGGTTGAACACGTGTTGGTCGGATTTTTTTTTGTCAAAATTAAAGCCAATCCTTAATCAAATCCCTCATTTATTTTTTTATTTCACAGTTACTTAATTTGTTTTCAACTTTATTGGCTTTTAATTCACCATATCGAAATTTACATTTTTCTATGATCAAAATTTGATTTACAAATATATCCCATATTTGACAATTTTTTGAATCCATATGTGTTATTTCGTTACATAACTAATGTTATAACATTAGAAAATAAGACTATTTGCTGATAATGTCATACTACTAGTTAGAGCACTATCAAACTAAACTGTACTCATCTTTAAAGGTTGCTCGTAGAATAGAAAGAAAAAGATTTAAAGACATTAATAAAACGTAGACGGTGAATGAGAAACAAATCAAAGATAAGAAATGAGACACGTTTCTAGAAGAACGAAGAAACTAGCCCATACGCTGATTCTGTAATCCATTCCTGCCAACTTCCGCGGCCTCAGTCATCTGAGCGGAGTGGATAAAGCAACGAGATTGTAACACTTAAAACGACTTTCTCTCTCCATTTGACGATAAGCCATCACCAACATAACAGTCGTCAGTGACTACGATACGGTATTTTGTTTTGTCAACAAAATGATGATTTCCAATGCAATAAAAACATCAGAAAATGAAAAAATCTGAAAAATAGAAATAAATCACTTATTTCTAACCATTCCACCGCTACATTTACACCGTCATGTTTCTCTGCCTAATTCAGTGGTATAGTATTAGACAAAAAACTGACTGCAAAAAAAGAACCATTTTTTTTATTACCACCACGAATTTTAACAAAACTCCAACGGCTGGGACAAACATAGGAAGTTATTAATTTGCTTCATTATTGTTGTCAACGTTTCCTTACCTCTGGTGAAAAGTCGTAATTTTTTAAAAAGAAAATTCTCAGAAATACCCCAAAATTTGAAAATTTCTCAGAACTTTATTTTCCTTATTTCCTATCCTTATATGTGATTAGTTATTTGCTAATGACTCTAAGAATTTGTCTATAACTGAAAAACGTGAAAGTGTGGCATAGGTAAATAACCACCTTCAACCAATTGATATACCATATATATTCTCGAGTATCATGTGACTTTTTGAGATTTAAATTTTTGCCAAATATTAGAGAATCGCACCATACATGAGATACAAGCAAGATCAACTATGAGCACACACAAAATGTGTGTCTCGCTTATCATGCAACCTTCTAATACTAGACTAAAATGTATGTCCCTCATAGTCGTTTGATACGTGATTTTATTCGGCAATAAATTTCGGTTTGGTTGGGTTTCTTTGTTTAGTGGCATATCAACCTACATGGGTTATTTTAATGCCAAAGTCATCCTTGTAAAAAAACAGTAATGCTTCTATTTAGCTGGGTGGATAAATTTTGGTTGAAAACAAACGCAAAGGCTGTTTGGATAAGAAAGACAAATAGCAAAAATGTTTGAAAGAGAAGAAACAAGTTTTGTTTCTCTACTAATAAGTAAAAGCAATCACTGACAGACCGATTTCCCCAAAGAAATTAAATAGTTGAAAAAAATATGATTCTTATTTTCAACAAAGTCATAATTACGGAGGTAACTAACCCCCTGAAGGTCTGTTTCATGTTAAGTTTGTGTAAAAGTCCTCAAAGATATTTTTTCTGAAAAATTAATCATCGAATAGACTATAGTAACGGTTTGTGAGTGTTTAGTGATGTTTTTCTGAAATTTTGAGAAAAAAGTTTTTAATGTCTGACAAGACACACCTGTGAAAGTTGATTGTTGTACATAAGCAACATCAGCAAGACAACAACAGAAGTGAAGAAGATCGCTGATTAAATTGATCTAGATATCTGGGTTGGAAACCGTGTCATGAATTGCTTGTCAATAATAGAGAAGATAAATTTGAGTAAGATAAGCTACAAATCGTTTAGTTGATTGATTGGTTGGTTTTACGACATGTCAATCCTTGTTAGGTTATTTTTATACCAAAGTCTGTTAAAAAATTATGGTTTCCAGTTACATACTTTTGAAAATGTATCTTAATTAATTTGAATTGGTATTAGAATCTTACAAAGTTACAATATCATTGATTTAATAATCTCTGTATCAATAAATTTCAAAATCCTTTTAAACACGTAAATAGTTTACACTTAGTTACGATATATTCTTTAAGAGCCAATATATTATTAAAGTTCACAATTATTTTAACCAGGTAAATACTTCATACGTTGTTGCAATATAGATATTCTAAGACCCATTATCTTGATAAAGTTCACTATCATTTGAAACAAATGAACACTAAAACTTTGTTGCAATATCAACGTTTTAAGAGCCACTGAATTAATGACTTTTAATTTCACAGTCATTTTATACAAGTAAACTTCATCGCAATACAAATTTTTAAGAACTAATATATTAATTAGGTTAGTGACCATATAAAACAAGTAAACACTCTATACTTTGTTGCAGTATAAATGTTTTAAGGGTTAATATATCAATAATGTTAGCAACCATTGAAACAAATTTCTTTCAATGTAAATATTTTAAGAGCCAATATATTAATAAAGATTACAATCATTTTAAACAACTAATCACTTCTTAGCATTTTATCTCCAGCAGAGAGGTAATACACCTGCCCTAAAAAGAATATTCTAATTAAGACATCTGATAGCGAAGCTTCAGTTCTGGAACTCGGGGAATGTGATAGTACTTGTTAATGTTTTATCTCTGGTTCAAATAGATCAGCTTGAAAATTATTCGTGTTTAATTGGGCCGTGTGTAAAAGTAAAACTCGTTAGAAATAACAATATAAAAAAATGGATTAAGTATTTGCCATTAAATAACCCATAAAGATTTATATGCCATAAACCAAGCCAAACCAAGCCAAACCTAACTAAACTCCAGGCATAAAATAACCTTCTACGCGTTGAAATACCGTTTAAATCAATCATTCATTTTATCACAGCAAATGGAAGTTTCATCTGTTAAAATATTACACAATATTTTGTTACGAACTCTTTATGCGTAATCTGTTGCAACATTTTACTCTACCTTCGTAAGATATTAAATCCCAATCAAACAATTCTGCTCTTAGATTTTTTTTAGGCAAAATCATTATTTTTACTGAGACTTAGGGAAAGGAAATGAAATATTTTACAGGAAGGAATAAAGAGATTTACTCTGAAGAAATATAAAGAACAGAAAGTGTTTATAGTAATAAATATTGTTATTTTGGGTTTTGGAACATTTATTCTTCATACAATTGTGGATTCTAAGTACAAATCTGAGCTTCAGATTTTCCACTCAGCATTTATTCTGGTAGGATTATACCACGAACAGAAAGAGGACGAGAAAATAACTACTTCAGACAAATCCCAGTTTTTCTTTGCTTTTACATACTTACCAAACCTTTGTTGGGAGCACATCGTGTAGGGTATAAATTAATAAAATTTGCTCATAGACAACTATTGTGGAGTTCGATTCTCATACAGTGTACCTTATTTTGGGATTCGCGCCATACGCAGCTTAGCATGTTCAATAGGGCATATATATGAGGATGGAAAACAAATATAAAAAAGCCTGCAACTGTACCTCAGCAGGATATATATATATATATATATATATATATATATATATATATATATATATATATATATGATCCAGCATAATGATCTGCTTCCTGTCTTATAATAAAATCTCATTTTGATATAGCCATTGGTCCCATGATTAGATTAGCAAACTGTTGTCAGTCACCAAACGTCGTGGACTCTCTGTCTATATTACCCTGACTAAGCTATATCTGTCCTATCACTGATATTGATCATTTTTTCATTTATAAATCTACCAAACAATATATATATATATATATATATATATATATATATATATATATATATATATATATATATATATATATATATATGTATTTCATTTATAAATCTACCAAACAATATATATATATATATATATATATATATATATGTATTTCATTTATAAATCTACCAAACAATATATATATATATATATATATATATATATATATATATATATATATATATATATGTATGTATGTATATATATAACCTGCTGAGGTAGAGTGCTAGCTCTCTTTTGTCTGTTTACATCCTCGTAGTAAACAATATATATATATATATATATATATATATATATATATATATATATATATATATATATACTAATTAAGTTGTGACATTTTTGTGGAATCTGTAGTTTAAAATTACTTTAACTCGAGGTTGGATTTTGATATCAGTTACAAATGATTTGTGTTCGAGGATTAGACTGAAATATTTCGATTGAAGCGTTTTGTTTGTTTTTTAATCATGAAATTTAAAACTCGAATAAGCAATCTGTATATAGCTCCTTCATTTGGGGCTATCGAATGCATTGACTGGATCTCTGTAGAAGGTTAATGTCCCTCAAAGGAGTGGCCAAGATATGATTCTAAAACATGTAATGGTGATGTGCGAATTCTAAAGCTTTAAGGAACGTGGAGTACCCACCCATAGCAATTACTCTAAGGTTCAACGGGACCTGCAGTGGTAGCACCATTTAAGGCCTCATCCAAGATGAAATAGAACTGCTAATTCATTAAACAGTGTGCAAACAAATGACCGAAGTTCCATAGAATAGTTAGTGTGTCACAGCAATTCTTGAAACCATTTAATTGTGTACAAACAAATTAGTTCTTGCTCACTGAAAATATTATCGAAAATCTATCATATAAATTCAATATATATATATATATATATGTGTGTGTGTGTGTGTGTGTGTGTGTGTGTGTGTGTGTGTGTGTGTGTGTGTGTGTGTGTGTGTGTGTGTGCACGCGCAATTATAGGATTTGGCCATACATAACCTACTAGGGTCGAGATGCTATAAAACCCAACTAACCAGCCAGCCAGCCAACGTAACAAAAAAGAAGTATTTAATATATATAAGTATGAACAGTATTTGACTCTAAATAACCTTGAACGGTTGATATACCATAAAAATCTAACCAACCAACACATACAACGTATAAAATAAATGATGCCTCAAGCCATTACCAATTGGAACAAAATATATGAAGTTATACTCAATTTTTTCACGGAAATACATTATTCTTTTTTAACGAAAGTGTACTGTACAGTAGCCAACAGTATTCCTACTGACCATGTCTATCTCGGTAATACTTTATTCGTTTTCTAAACGGAAGATTATTCTCCACGGTAATATTTAAACACACAGACGCCATTAAAGAAATAAAACCCTGCAGCTTCACTCTATTTCAGAAAAGGAATATCAGAGTTGCTTCATATAATGAAAAATTCACGGCAATGTGTATGTTCAATGCCAAGGGGACGATTTCGGATAATTCACTTCACACTTGTGATATATGCACACCATAAAAACTACTCTCCTAAGCAAGCCTCATCAACCCATGAAGGTTACAAATAGAATAGTTATTCACAACCGGTCTTGTTAAACCATTTAAGTTAAAAGTTTTAAATACTTCGTCTATTGATATGTGAATTACGTGAGAGACTACAGAAGAAATATTTTGGTGTTCGGAACAGATATCCAGTATTTGAAAAAAAAATGCCTGTTTCTGACAGCTCAAAGAATTGTACACCACATCGATTTCTTTCTCTTCTATGAGAACACTAGACTAAATTTTCAAAGAGCCAAGTGCAAGTTTATAACGAGTTTAAACTGTGCATCACGAACAATATAAAAGCATCCTTTGGGGGACGCTAAGTTCAATATTTATTCACATCCTAATCATAGAATATCTATTGCAAAAGAAGAATGGGAAATACTCTATAACTATTGTCCTCTAAAAGATAAATGATCGAAGTTATTGTTCTTATTAATAAATTACAAATTAGTTTGTGAATTGTTTTATTCTCTAAAAATTTTTTAGCATTATTACTTTAAGAAAAATCTTGACAGAGAGTGCGATTTTTCTTTGCTGTTTATAGGTTATTCATATTAGATTGAGATACTTGAGACCATATAATAATAATAATAATAATAATAGCAAAATGGGAAGGAAAACCACCCTATGGCCGCTTTAAACGTCTAATAAACAACATCTCACACCAGAAAACCTGGACCTGGCTAACAGAAGTAAACTTTAAGAGAGAAACGGAATCCCTCCTAATAGCAGCACAGGACAACGCCATAAGAACCAATCATATCAAAGCAAGGATAGATAAGACGCAACAAAACATTAAATTGAGGCTATGCGGTGACAGAGACGAAACTATCAATCACATAATAAGCGAATGCAGCAAATTAGCACAGAAGGAGTATAAGGTGAGACACGACTCGGTCGGCAAGGTGGTCCACTGGGAAATGTGCAGGAAATTTCAATTCAACCATACAAACAAATGGTATATGCACAACCCAGCACCTGTCCTAGAAAATGACTCGCATAAACTCCTATGGGACTTTAATATACAAACGGATCACCTAATCCCGGCCTGAAGACTAGACCTCATAATAATCAACAAAAAAAAAAGAGAATCTGCAAAATTGTCGACTTTGCTGTCCCAGCAGACCACAGAATAAATCTGAAGGAAATTGAAAAAGCTCTGGAACATGAAAGTAACGATTGTGATTGGTGCGTTAGGCACAATAACTAAAGGATTATTAAAAGGCCTGGAAGACTTGGTAGTTGGCGGACGGGTAGAGACTATCCAAACGACAGCATTGCTAAGAGTGGCCAGAATCCTGAGACGAGTCCTGGGGACTTGAGGAGACTTGCTGTCACTCAAACTCCAGTGAGAAACCATCAGCTTACACTGATGTGAAAAACTCTAAAGGAGTAAGTAATAATAATAATAATAATAATAATAAATTATTTGAATAAAGAATTGTTACTTAATGCTATATTGGCCAGTCGGCTGGGGCTGTAGAATACACCGACTGCATCTCTGCAGAGGGTTAACACCCCCTCAAAGAGTGTCCTGATATGACACTAAACAATTGGATGGTGATTTTCCGGTAAAGCTGGAGATTTGGAGAATGCGGAGTACCTTTTCCTTGCCATCACTCCCAGGTCCACTCTCGCCCGGAGTGGTAGCACCTGATAAGGGTTCTACCAATGGGATAAATAGTACTAAACCGTGGTTTTGAGAATTTACTGTTTTTAACATTTAAACTGCGTATTTATGCTAAACTGAGTTGTTTAAAATAGAGCAGTTTTGACATTACTGTTTTGATTTACTGTTTTTGACATTTAAACTGTGTATTTATGCCAAACTAAATTGTTTGAATTAGAACTATTTGTCTAAACTGAATAACTTGAAATTGAAATGTTTTTGACAAATTAAGTCGTATACTTGCATTTAAACTGCGTACTTATCTATAACTGAATTGTTTGAAATTAAACTTTTTTTGTATGTTTAATTGAATTGTTTGAAATGGAACCGATTATTTGTATGAAAATAGATTTGGCATTAAATAACCTACAAAGGTTGATATGCCATAAACCCAAAAAACCAACCAACCAACATTAAAGCTATAATTGTTTACCAAGCATTATAATAAGTTAGTTAAAAAAACATATTACTGCAAGTGAACAAATAATTATAAAAAAAATAGAATTAAATACTTGAAACCATATAATCATTGAATCATTGATATTCGATAGGAATACTTGAAACTATACAACCGTGTGCAAATTATTTGAAAGAGATAATAACACTAGATATTATAAGACAGTGTACAAAAACTCTTAAGTATCAACTGGACGAATATTGCCTTGAGGTTAGGGAATCGTTTTCGTTGTACGTTCATACTTACATTTTTTGTTTAGTTTTTTTTAAGAGTATTTTGTTGTGTGCTTTTCTTATTTCTTAGTGGGGTTGTTCTTGGTTTTGTTATTTTGTTTGTTTTTTTTTGCTTTTTTTTCAATTGAATAGGTAGGATTTTTAAAATGATCTATTCAACCCACAGAAGGGGCCCTAACTGCCACTGCATCCCAGGTGTGATTGAAGTTGGCAATAAAAGCAAGGAAGTGGTGATAAGATGAATTTTATGTCACACCCTGGAACCCCTTTGGGGGAAGAGTCGCTTCTGCGCCGACAGGTCAGGGAAAATCCTTGATAAAACAACCGTAACCCAAATCATTATATAAATATACACGCACATACTTATATATATATATATATATATACATATATATTAAAACAGTGTTGGTTGTCACTAAATCACTTTGTTAGTTTATGGCGAACCAAATGCAATATAATATGGAGAGTGCTCAATATCTAGGATAGAGCTATTATATAATAATTATAGATAAATGTATATTAGATTTATATATTTAATGTCATGGAAGTTTGTCTGCGACCCCTGGGATTCATGAAGTTTTTACGAAACAAGAAGCATCAGGCAGATAGCAAAATGAAATGAATCGAAAATCGAAAAATACAAAATCTATTGAGATTGTGTAAGAATCTTTACGCGTCTTGTATGTGTGTATGCGCGTGTGTGTGGGGGGGGGTTATAGTTGCGTATTATTGTGTGTATATGTGTAAATGGTATATAGTGAATGTGTATGTGAAGATATATGCGCAGCTCGTTCTTTTAACCGGATGACAAGCGGCAATCTATCTGATTTTGCTACATCATTGTCGGGAAAGATGTTTTATCTATTTCTGTATATGTAGGTGATTATAACTTAGGAACAAAATATCATCATTGCATGTCAAGGGAAATAAATACAGATTTGATTTGTAAGCGTATTTAAGCGAGTGCAGTATGTTAGGCCAGAATCATTGTGGATATCGTGGAGTAGGGATATATTGAATTGCAATATACTATGGAATATTGTACAATATTGGTTTATATGTAGGGAAGAGATTTGGGCTAGAATACAATAATGATTTGATAATATGTTGCGTATATATTATATATACTTTAGTTATCCGTGATAGTACGTACATAATGAAAATGATGCTGGGGTTACAATAATAGTTAGTATTTTTATGTAAGATGATGATTGTAGCTGAAGAGCAAAATGTTGTCATTATAAAATTAAAGAAATAGATGGTGGGTTTGGAAGGTATGTGTAATAATTGTGGGGGTTGTGATGGTTATTTTTAATAGTTATCTGTTTTGTGTTAACGTTATATGACCTATACGCTTTTGTAGTAAAAGATGGAGTGTACGTGAGAGATAAGATGAATGTAGAGTGTTGAGGCCTATTATTAACGCTCATGAAAACATAATATTAACAGATAGTGGAGGCGTATGGAGAAGGGTATGGGGATTAATGGAGAAATATGGTACATACATTTTGGCGGGTGTGATGGTTGGTGGGGGAAAATGGTACTTACGGTGCTTCAGGTGTGCTGTGGTGTTATTTGATTTTTTTTATGACTTGAGGTGTTAGATGGGCTGTGTGTATGAGTCGAAGCGTGAGAGAAGGTGTTTATTCTCGTGCCTATATTTTGAAAGGATTTCAGATGCTAAAAAATTAATCTAAAAAATCTAAAATCCTTTAAAAATGTAACCATCGGCAACATCAGCGTAAGCAAAGGAATTTAACGGATATGTATCATTTTTCTTTGTTTACATATACGTTTAACGGCTAACGGAGTGCTAAATGCATTAGAAGAGCTTTGCATTACTTGAGTGGCAACTGGTAATTCCTCGCGAGAGTGCTCAACCCCACCGGGGGGATGTGTGTGTGTGTGTGTGTGTGTGTGTGTGTGGTTTGATGGGTGTTTATTGCGCTACGGTGAGCCTGTTCATTCGGAATTTCTGCGCCACCGTTGGGTTGATATATCCGCTGGAAAGTTGACGAAGAGTCGTGGAATACCTGGCGCAGAACCTCTCAGTTCTGTCTGGGTTTGTAGAGGATCATATTCCCCAGTGCTGTTAACTACTTCAATAAACCAGAAACGTTTGTTAACAGGTGTAAATAAAATAAAACCTTTATTTATAATACAATGATTAAAATCATGTATGCATAACTAAGAATTTCTATTTCAAGGCTCGAATCTCCCAAACTATAGTTGAAAGTAACAGGTTGATTGACGCTGGTTGATTGACTGACTTGATGGCTCAAGTCAATCCTCTATCTAGGTAGTTTCGAAGGAAATTCTCATTGAATGGTCAAGTTCAGGACTTTGGGTGGCGAAACCGGCGGCAAGGGTTTTGGTCTTCTAGCGGTGGAACCAACCTTCGATCTGGTTCTTTCTCTTTATGTGTCTTCTTTTATGAGAGTCCGAACCCCTGATTGACCAGCCAGTAAAAACCCTGGATCAATGACCTCATATCGTAATCATTAGAGAGGAGAAGAAAAGCCCCGTCGGCTCCCTTTTATTGGTCAGCCAATTAAAACTATGGCCTTGTGTTACTCATCTCGGGGAGTGAGTAAAGTTCCAATCCTCTTTTCTTTGATTGCGGAGCAAATAAATAATATTCTATTATTGTATCATGGCGTTCTATCACACCTTTAGTCGAAAAGACATCAAATTTCAATCATTCTAATCCAAGCTCAACTCCGACCTTTCAAATGAATCATTTCTGTGCATCTAAAATCAAAATTAAAACAATAATCTCTTCAAAATTGTTATGGTTTAATAATGCAAACTAGACGACCCCGAACTTGTAGCGAGGACAATTTCAACTATTTAATAATTCTTATAGGGATTCTGTTTTTTACACTACCTTATCAAAAATAATGTGATTACTTTTAATAAATGATTTCCGTTATTAATCTAAGCATTTAATTCAATATCACTCGTCAACCTTTGACATTAATCATTGTGCCATGTATATACAATCATGAGCCTGTGTACCTGTCTCTCAGTCTATTGGAAGGAGTGTAGAAAGAGATTAACTTTAATCGTATTATCTTGTGTATGAGCTACACTCATCTAAACTTTTGGTCGGAGCTTAAATTTGTTTCAAGGATTATGGCAAGCCGAAGAAAAAAAAAGCTTTTGCATCGTGAAGAAAGACGGAAATAAGATCATATTGAAGGCTTGCAAGAAAACGACAAAAAAAGAATATCAAGATAAATAACGAAGAAAATCTCAGAAAGTTAGCCATATCAAAAATATTTTGTTGAAAGAAAGAAAGAAAGAAAGAAAGAAAAATTTACAGTCAATATGATAATGAAAGAAATAAAAAGGGTCAAAGAAAGCTGTAAAGAACTGTAAATTAAAGTGTAAGAAATAAAAGCAAGAAGAATACTGTTAAAATCCAAAGTAGTAACCTAAACTTTTAGATGAAAGAAAGAAAGAAAGAAAGAGCGGACAAGGAAAAGAAAGAAACAAACAAAAAAACAAAGTAACGATAAAGAAAGACACTGTGAAAGAAAAATTATATAAGATTGGACAGAGAAAGAAGCAAGAAAGAAATAAACGTGAGAAAGAAAGAAAGAAAGAAAGAAAGAAAGAAAGAAAGAAAGAAAGAAAGAAAGAAAGAATTGTATAAAAATAGTAAACTAGTAAGATGTGAGAGAGAAAATTAAAGAAAGATTAGGAAAAGAGAAAGAGTGAAAGAAAGAAAAAAGAAAGATGCTGAGAACGGATAATCACATAAGATTAGAAACGGAAAGGTAAGCAAGCAAGAAAGAAATAAACGTAATGAAGAAAGAAAGAAAGAAAGAAAGAAGCTAAAGCTACTCTGAAATACTGCGTCACTTTAGTAAAGAGCAAAAACAGAGTAAATGAAGCAGTGATAGTGATTGTCTAATAAAATGTCACTCTTAATAAAGTCAATGAAAAGCGTGAGGATCAACGAAAAAGAGAGAATATCAAATTGTAAAATGCAATTTAGAAAGCAACGTGAAATAGAAAACAACAAAACAAGTCTGAGCTTAATAAATTCGTGATTCACAAAACTAAGAATAAACGGAGAGACAAAAAAGAAAAAAAATATAGACAGAAATTAAGTAGAATTAATGAAAGCCACTGTAACATTGCAGACGACATGAAAAGAAAAAGAGATGAAGGAAGAAACAAAGCACGAAAAAAAAAATAGACAAATCGCCTACCAAATAATTCTTTAAAAAATAAAAAAAACGAATAATGACCTACTGTTCTCTTCAGATATTTTTAACGAAAAGAAGCAGGAAAAAGTATAAAAAATGGCGCCCGTTCAATTTTTTCGCGATACGTGAGTATTCTTTCTTTCTTCCTCACAACAAAAGAAGCTTACTCCATCAAATTATCTGCTCATTGGTATGCAAGAATAAAATTCTCCAACTTAGCACGGTAGTTACAGGAGAGAAATCACCCGTCACACAGGCACACAGCCATATATATATATATATATATATATATATATATATATATATATATATATTATCAAACTTTGTTTTTTATTTCCTCATGGGTTTTCGGTATCTATCCTCTGCTCCACCGGTTACGAAAAGCCGGCTTTCATATCTCGCATACTGACGAGATAATTGTCTTGTGAACTTAGAGATTGACTTTAAAATTATATAAATATCCTTGAACTAAAATAAGGATGAGAAAGTGAGTCCGATCTGTGGAGATTATATTGACACAGATGAATGAGAACTTATTTCGCATTGGTTCAGTAGGAACTGAACTAATGATGAAATGTTTTTATAAAAATAAATTCTAGACAATGAGTATACGTTTTGTCTTTTATAGTTTTTTTCATGGTCATTATCTCTCTCTCTCTCTCTCTTTCTATATATATATATAGGTAAGATGAGCAAAAGTGATAAGAATATGTATGCAATATAGTTTTTTTTTTTTTTCTCAACTAGTTTCGACCTTAGTTCATCTCTGGGAGAAAAAGTTTTTGTGGAAAAAATAAGTTTTTAGCTTTTTGAAAATGATTTTTAAGAATTTTTCTGAGTTGATGTACCGCAATGAAATATATACTGATGCCTGGTTTATTTATTTGTAAAATGGAAACTTTCTGGTTCCAAGTTCTTCAACTAATATTTTATATGTCTTTCTGCGGTGAAGGCACCTGGCTTATGTTTTTCATTAGCGTTGGAAATAACGCCTTTCAAATTTGGGGCTGATTTATGTGTTTATATGGTTGTTTATGACAACCAATTTTTTTCTAGACTAGATGATTTGGTTTCATAATAATATATTTGGTTTTATAATGATATATTGGTTTTCAAATTAATATATTTAGTTTCAAAATTATATGTTTGGTTTCACAATGATATATATGCTTGCAGACGTTTTATCGACTTTTTTTTTCAATTATTGATTATTTGTTTATATCTTTTTCATTCTTTCTATGATGGGGAATTTTGCTTCTCTGTATCAATCGTCATCGTTTGAACAGAAGTTTTTTTTCTACAAATATTAAATTGTTACGTGGTACATTCAAGAAGTTTCCAGACTTTTTTGTACAGGCATTTAAAATTGTCGTAGACTCCTAAGAATTCAGTATGTTTTTGCTATACATCTTATGAGATAACTGGCCAATTTTTATGATTTCAGGTTCAAATGAACAGCTACAGCAGCAATTGGAATACACCTTACTAAAGCCTAATTGTCACAGCTGGTGAATTTCAAAAATGTTATCTGGACGTTAGGACAATTTAGAAGAACGATATGCAATAAAATTCTGTTTTTAACTTGGAAAAATGAGGCCACAGAAACGTATGGAATGCTTCAGACTGCTTTTCAACCATCTTGCATGATTCGAGCATCAGTCTTTGAGTGGCATAAGAGATTCAAGTAAGGCAGGGAGTCTATGAGGGACGATGAGAGGTGTGAGAGGAGTAAGGAAGTCAATACACCAGACTTGACGGGCCAAAGGGTTAGGGTTACCATGTTGAGGTTTTAAGGGAGTTCAGGAAGAGATTCCGTCGGAAGAGGCCAGCACAATTGGGTAAGGGGCATATCCACCAGGACAATGCACCAGTCCACAACTGCATCCTTATCACAGACTATTTGACCAAGATGCGCATCAAGACAGTTCCTCAGCCTCCCTATAGTCGAGACCTTGCTCCCTGTGACTTTTAGTTATTCCCTAAGCTCAGAGGCTGTCGTTATGAGACAATTGAGGAGATGAAAGAGGCTGTGACGAAGGTCATTGACACGCTCATACAAGAGGACTTCCATGGGGCCTTCGAGGGGTTGTTGGAACGGTACAACAAGTGCATTGCATCCGGAGGAAATTACTTCTATGGGAACTAGAGTTTCATATGTGTACTGTCAATAAAAGTGCCTATACGAAAAAAGTCTGGAAACTTATTTGGTAATCCTCGTATGATTCTGTCTACGGTTATTTGTTCTGAAATAAAATAATTATTCTGACTTTCAAAAATTCTGTTTTTGGCAGCATGTGCAGTTTAATAAGCAACTTTCATTCTTGCATCTTTAATTTGATTTTAAAGCCTTTTGTGAATGGGTTAGTTTAGTTGGAGTGTTTGCAACATAGGTTTTTCTGTTGTGTGATAGGATGAAGGAATGAATGACCATAACGCTTTCTTTTACAAAAATATAACTCTCACTTTATTTCTCTTGGAAAGGTCGAAATTGACGTGTGAACCAACCTTCCAACTGACAAAGGATGCGGACACAGACTGATGGAGGACCGCTATATTCACCCTATTCTTCTTAATTACGCTGATTCCATATTCACGGTCCCACTTAGCACTTCTGCTTCTCGGCCAAAGTACGCCAGGGGGCCACTTGGCCCCCGCTCCCTCTTGACATTCGGTGACCGAGACTCTTGTAACTCTATGTCTGACCATGATTGCTCGTAGGTACCTGTGCATATACAATTTCTCAACGCCGATATATTCTGGTTGTTAACCCACGTGAGCCGCTTCCAGCTGTCAACGCACATGAGCTGCTTACACCCACGCATCGCTTGTTTTCCGGTAATCATTTTTTTTACACACCAAGAACATCCTGTCCCAGAAATCACTGATTGCCGGCTCTGTCAAAGGTCAACACGAAACAGTTCTTGATGTTACGTTGTTTACAAAAGTTAGTGGATTTTCCAGTTGGTTTATTATTATCGATTACTTTATTATTTTATATAATGTTGCTTCCAATCATTGGCTTGAGTTTATTTGTTCGACGATCGGTTAATATGCTTGGCTCTTGAAAAAAAATTCTTTTAAGTTGGGGTCTACCTTCACAATGCCGCAACAATTCTTGATTATTTAAACTGATGATGGGAGAGGGTTGTTAAATATTGTTACGAGGTGGATGCAATTTATTTTCATTTTTAGTTTTAGTTTAACGATATCTTGGAAATAGTTTTGGTTATCTGGTTTTTCAATTCACGTATGGCAATATCCCCATGCAGAGAACTGCTGTTTTAGTTTACATCTGTAATATAATGGCCGAGGGATTTCGCTTTGCCTTTGGGCTTAGTTAGGCTGAGAATCTTTCGGCTCAGCACATGGGTTAGTTTGGTACAAACTTGAACACAGGTGTTGACGCGCGTGCAGGGAGGATGTGTCATTTAAAGATGTCAAAATAAAAATCCCAGATAGAAAATTGTGACTTAGGGATGTGAATGACGTCATGCACCGGAAGCGTGCACAGAGGATTTTGGGAAATTTGAAAAAGTCAGCCGTTGAGTCTAACGGTCCGAAGAAGAAGTGTGACTTTTGATAGCTCGCAGTGGCCTTGTGGCGGGTGCCACACGTGTTGGAGGGCAGATGGAAAAGCCAACATAGAAAGATTGTGCCTCTCTCCTTATATCGAAACCTTTAACTCAAAGGTAATAAAAGGTTTCGTAACTGAACTAAGAAGTCGTTACGTGTTTTTCGTGTTTTGGGATTCCTATGTTCTATGTATATATATTATGAACATTCTATGTACGTTTCCCATATTCATGTATGGGTAATTTATCTGAGTAGATTCTTCCTTGTCTAATTGCTTAATAATCGAGTAGGCTATATTTGAGATATTTGGGGTGAGAAGATCTGTAATGGAGATATTTTTGTGATGATTAATTTCATGTGTATAGTTTTTTGTAGTTGTCAGCTCGAAAGTATCTAACCATACAATTGTGTTAACTTTTCGTAGGCAAATTTAATGTATTCGTTTGTAGCTCTCTGAAACTAGTAGACAAGTTCACCTACCTAGAAATCAGTGTCTCATCAACCGAGACAGACATCAACACACGGCTAGCAAAGGCATGGACAGCTATCGATAGGCTATCAGTCAGACCTGACCGATAAAATAAAATGCTGTTTCTTCCAAGCAGCGGTCGTGTCGATACTGCTGTATGGATACATTACACTGACGCTAACTAAACGTATGGAGAAAAAACTTGACGGCAACTCTAAAAGAATGCAGCGAGCAATATTGAACAAGTCATGAAGGCAGCACCCCACAAAGCAACAGTTGTACAAACATTCTATCCCGAAAAGTATCCAAGTTAGATGAACTAGACATGCAGGACACTACTGAAGAAGTAGGGACGAGCTCATAAGTGACGTACTCCTGTTGACCCCTTCACATGGATGTGCAAAAGCAGTACGACCAGCTAGAACCTACATACAGCAGCTCTGTGTCGATACGGGATGTAGTCCTGAAGACCTGCCGGAAGCAATGGACGATAGGGAGGGGTCGCGAGAGTGAGTCAAGAATATCCATGCTCTTGGCGTGACATGATGATGATGATGATGATGATATTTAAGTTGGGTTAAGGAATCGCTAAGTTTTGCTTCTCCGACTGAGTATATGATGAATATGTCCACAATGTATCTTTCGTAAAAGAAGCAGTCATTCTTAATTTCCGGATAAATGTACGTGTTTTCTAACTTGTTCATGTAGATGGTAGCGTATGAAGGGACCGCAGCAGGGTTCATGTTGCATCCTTTCATTTGTACGAAGTATTGACCTTTAAAGTTAAAATTATTTGATATTAATATGTGATGCTATAGTGTTTTTATTACTTCCGTGGGAGGGTTTTAGTAATTATTTAGTGGAAGTATTCTTCTAAAGCTGAAATTCCTCATTGTGTTTAATATTAGATTTTATGGATCTATAATCTATAATAACCAGAATTACTTATCGTTGTCTAGTTTTAGTGTCATTGATTTTGTTTAGGAAGTCCGTCATATCACGTTTGTATGACTTTATTTTTTTTTTATTACAAGTGGTTATATATAGAGATCTACGTATTTGGATTGTTTCGATGTCTAACAGTTAATTGAGAAAATTGCTGGTTCTTTTAGAGTTGTAAATCTTTTTGTATTTTAGGAAGCAGTTAAGAATGGTCCAGTTTTATATTGATGGATTTTAGCATCTGTGATGTTTCTTTCTGGATTAGAATTACTCCAACCATCATAAGATAAATTTTTTTATGAATTTTTGATGATCATGGTAGAATTCCTTGTTATTAGATAAATGTTGGCTTATTCTCGGTATTCAACGATGTCCCAGATTACTGTTATTCACCTTCATTAGCTTGTGTTATGTTAAAGTCTATACTGATTCAGGGTTCCGATAAAACTTTATGTTTTTTTAGCTTGTTATATGTTAAGTATCGCCTTTTTGCATTCTTGACATTGAATGTGCTTTACTTATTTTTTTTTTTTTCGGTGGGTTGTCCAAAATGCTATGTCCATGATCGGATAGTTCGAAATGGAATCTCAATCACATTCTTCTGAAAAATGATTTTCAATCGTTCTCCAGTCAGTAGTTATTAAAGTATAGTGGACGAGGGCAAATATTGAGGCCTTTGTTAAGTTGTTCAAATACATTCATACTGAATTTAGGCCTGCTTAGATTTCTTACTCGTTCATGTGTTTCATTTTTAAATATACATACTTACTGTGGTTTTAGTGTGCTAAACTCGGTTTTCAATTTTGTACAAGTTCAGTTTGTGTTACTCTTTGAATTGAATTGTGTGTCGATCCAACTATCTTATTCTTCTTTTGTTAGATTTCTTTGTTTGGTTGGGTTTTATGGAATATCAACCTTTGTAG
Source organism: Sepioteuthis lessoniana (assembly GCA_963585895.1). Classification (NCBI taxonomy): domain Eukaryota; kingdom Metazoa; phylum Mollusca; class Cephalopoda; order Myopsida; family Loliginidae; genus Sepioteuthis; species Sepioteuthis lessoniana. Next base: position 60,156,704 of record OY757922.1, read on the forward strand.
ATTAATGCCAAATTAAGGCCAAATACATTTTTATACAAATAAACAATTCTATGTCAAATAATTCAGCTTAGCTTAAGTACGCAGTTTAATTGTCAAAAAACGTTTTATTTCAAGCTATTCAATTTAGTCAAGCAGTTTTATTTCAAACAATTCAGTTTAGTATAAGTATAGTTTTTGTTTACACACAGTTAGATGTCAAAGTAATTCTATTCTAAATAATTCAGTTCGGCGTAAATACAGTTTCAATGTCAAAAACATTTCTATTTCAAATAATTCAGTTTAACATAAATACGCAGTTTAAAAGTCAAAACATTTTATTTTAAACAATTTAGTTTAGCATAAATACGCAGTTTAAATGTCAAAAGAGTTCCATTTCAAGCAATCCTTTTTAGCATAAGTACACAGTTTAGTTCTATTTGACACATAGATAGAACCCTCTCAGTTGCTACAACTCCGGGCCAGAGTGGGTTCTCTGCATTCCCCAAAGCTCCAGCATTACTGGAACCTCACCATCAGATTGTTTAGTTTCATATCTAAGATACTCTTAGGGGTGGAGGTCTCACCCTTCTGCAGAAATGCCGACTGGGTAATCTTTAGTTAGAGAATGTCTGCATATATATATATATATATATATATAGATAGATAGATAGATAGATAGATAGATAGATATTTGTCTGCGTATATATAGAGATATTTGAACAAATTATCGCTACAAGAAAAATTTTATAAACAAACTATTTGGGGAATCATAAGTATTTGTGAGAACAAAATTAATAAAAAATAAAAAGGATGTAAGGGCCCTTTCGTCCGGTACTTTTCAAACGTCACACCGGAGAAACGATTAAAAACGAGTAGTTAAATTAGGAAGATTAGTCGATGTGACTAAAATGAGGAAAAAAAGGTGGGGAACATTAAGAATTAAGAATGTCTCCCAACACACACACACACACACACACACACACACACACACACACACACACAAATATATATATATATATATATATATATATATATATATATAAGTTGGCGACAGTAGTCGAGGGCGACCAGAAGGCTTCCTTTTCAATAGCTACAACACTGAGGTGCAGGGGAGGGTTCTACTCCTATCCCTGGATCGCTCCAATTTACTCTTGATTCGTACCTAATATTGTTGAGTGTTAAGCAAGGAGGTATCAAGCACCATTTTAAAAGTCTTTGGTATGACGCGACCTGGGATTGAACCCACGCCTCCTGGATCCTTTACGAACACTCTTACTGAGATAAACTAAAGGGATAAGACAAATTGGAATATTTCTTTCCTTTTATTTTTTTTTAATTGTTATCAATGAGTTTCGACCATAGGTCATGCCTGGAAGAAAAAAACTCTTGTAAAATGTTTAAGAAATTTCTAAAAAATGTTTGATACATAATACAAGAAGCGATAAAAAGGCACCAGTTATGTAGCATATTCGTTAAATGAAAATTATTTACTGGTATCCAAGTGTCTTCAATTGACCTTTACATATCTTTTGCAAGGATAACTAGCAAATGTGTTTTTGATTTGGGAATTACATGTTAAGCCTGGTAGAGGAATGTTTCAAATAAGTCGTATCTGCTTGGTTTGTTTATTTGTTGTTACTTTTTAATGTTTATGGTAGCGAATTTGCATTGATGTTAAAATTGTGACTCTTTAAGTGGATGTGTTGTTATCCTACACGTCTTCGTTTGCTGTAATCCATGTATTTGTTTCTGTGTCTACAGTTATTTACAATAAAGGAAAATGACTATTCTAACTTTCACCTTTTTGGCAGCATGTGCAGTTCAGAAAATGAATAACATTTTCCTTTGGTCATTAGATTTGTAGTAATGTTTATCTAAAATACTTTTATTGTAAAAAAAATCATTGTCTGATACATTTTAGGGTAAATTATTCGTCCTATGTACTTTTATTGTAGAAATCATTGTCCAATGAATTATGTTATAAAATAATGGTCCAATGAATCTCCATAGGAAAATCATTGCTCAATGCATTTTTATAGTAAAAATCATTCTCCAGAGATCGTTAAATTAAATGATTTACCCAATTTTAATTGTAAAACCATTGTTCAATGAATTTTTAAAGTAAAATCATTGTCCAATGCATTTTATAGAAAAAATTCAATGCATTCTATAAAAAAAATTAATGCATTTTTATAGTAAAATCATACATTTTTATAGTAAAAATCATTGTCAAATACATTTTTATATTAAAAAAACATAATTCAATGCCTTTTATATATTAAATCATTTCTTCAAAGTATTTTAGAGTAAAATCCTTGTGCTGTGCATTTTTTGATAAATTAATGTTGAGTTAGTTGCCATCAAATTCGTCTATATCGACTCCAGTTACCTTTCTTCAACGTATTATGATCTAGCATATTTTGTGCGCATCAATTTTAACATGGTTAATCCATTCTTCTTTTATTGTGTATTGTTGATACAGTTTAAAATATGCCTCTACGTAGGGGCTCCGAACCTGTTCTAAACTGGTGCCAGGAACCGAGAAACCGATTTTAGAAGGAAGATATGCAAAAAATAATCTTTTAATAATAGACTTGAACAAACATAATAGACAGCTTTGTGAAAAGCGACATAAATTAAAACCTCTTGACACTCAAACAACACAGCAGTATCGACAACACGGCGTCGTGTCCCTTCTCACGAACAAATGATATAAACGGGACCGTGACCAGCCATATATTGGCGCGAGATTTTTCCCTTAGAATCTATGATTAAAAGAAGAAAAAAAAGAAACATAACATTAAGCAAACGAAAAGCTATGATCAACACTGAGACAAATAAACGAGAACGTGTTTCCTGGTCACATTCGTAAAGACCTATAACTTCTGTTTAGAACAATCAAAAAGTACACAATCTTATGATGACAAAAAGCGTTTCTTTTACTCAACAAATATTTATTTTTCGACAATTTCCATACACGACAATGTAATTAATTCAGTGATGGATATTTTTCATAAGTACAGGTAAAATTACCAATCAAAAATCTAAAAATAACTGAATGAGGCTCTTCTGGTTTAGTTTCTATTTTAATGGCGTGTCAACCTTCAAGGGTCATTTAATACCAAAGCCGTCTTCGTTGAAGAACATCAGTACTATTAAACCCACCACTGGCATGAGGCTCATTTTCCCTGAATTTTTCAGTAACAATGCATAACGCAGCCTAGATAGATAGATAGATAGATAGATTCCTTCTTTTATTTTCTTACTCTTTGTTCCTTTCTTTCAATTTTTCTTTTTTCTTCCTTCTCTAATTTTCCATTTTCATATCCTAATCATTTTAACAAACACTCTTAGCTATCGCAACCTGTTCTCATACATCACAAGACTCAGCTGATTTGTTTTTGAGCCATTACTCGTATTCAGCACACTTTACGAATTATTTGTTGAACTCAGCTTGGCCATTTTAAGACTTTGGTATCATTGTGCAGAAAATATTTCCTGAGAAATGATGATGAGTGCTTTTGGCCTGTGTCTTGTTAGAAAGTCCACTAATGTTCCAGCAAATCTTTTTTCGGTATATTGATATTTTGGTCCAAAATTTGAATATCTTGTTCTTTCTACCATTTTGCCAGGCTACCAGTCCCACTGGAAAAAAGAAAAATCGCTAGGGCATAAGGCTGTCTGTATTAAGAAAGACTTCTGGAACTATGGCTGAAAGTTTCACTTCACATTCTCAAAACAAAAAGAAACTGAATCTCTTCTAAACAAAACAAAAAGAACAATACCTATACTTTAGAATTCGAGATCACAAACTTGTTTTCTCTTCAAGATTTTTAGCAAAATCTAAAGGCGTTTTTAAATGGCTGGCTTGAAGAATTGGAGCCTTCTTTAATCATCTTCTGCGTAAGACAACTTATATGGCTCCAAGTATTCGTATATATTACCAATAATTCGCACATTATATAGTTTCGAGAATTTACATCAATAATAATTTGTACACAGTTATATGATTTCAAATACTCAAATACTAATAATATCCAAATAATTACATCGATGTTTGTAGTGTGTAAAGTCTTTATAGCATATAAACTCTTGTTAGGTTATTAACATTATAACATATTATAACATTACAAACATTATAACATCATTAACAACTTAATTTATAACATTTATAACATTATAAACAATTTACTTATAAGTTGCCGACGTTAATTGTTAACAATACAAAACATTGATAATCATTTTAAAGTGATTGACACTTCATACTTAGTGTCAATATCAATGTTTTATGAGCCATTGTATAGATAAATTTCACAACCATTTTAAACAGTATCTCATATCTGTTTGAACCTTACATGGGATTTTATCAGTTATCATATTTACCCAACCCCTCCGCTAGGGCAGGATATGACACAAGGTCAATTTTTAAGCGGAGTTTAACAGGTTTGAATTCAGAGTTTTCCTTCTCCTAGACTAGTTGCCTCACTAAGGCTGAAGAACCTAATCTGTCCTACTCTTTACCCATAGCTGGAGGGAGAATAATTGGATTCATACCTTTCCCAAGGGTATTAGTGCTATGTGAAATGCAATCAGTCTCGTCCAGGATTTGAACTCGTATCGTCGTGTTCAATTCCTACGACGATAACCATTACACCACGGGCACCTCCTTTTATCAGTTATTATTACTCTGGGGCAGAATTGACCGTTCAGTAATCGATGGAGCGATTCGATATTTCCACAAGTTTCAGAACCAGAGTCTCACCATCGAATGCAGCTTAGTGTCATACCTTAGACAAACCTTTTCTGCTACGATGGTCATATGATTATTATACTTCTTGTTAGATTTTAACTCCAGTTTTAACTATTTGTTTTGGTTTTGTTTGCTTTTTTGTTCTTGTTTGCTTCTTTGTTTTTTGTTTCGCTGAAGTATAAGTGACGGCATGTTTTCTCTAATTTCTAAGAAGTCTAGTTGATTTGAAGTGGACTCTGGTCTAGATAGTCTAAATTCTTCTCCTGATTCTAGTTCTCTAGTCTTTTTTCAAGTCTTTTCGGACTGTTCTGATGGCACCAACTACAAATGGTATCACCGACACCCTTAACGTTCCACAGCTTTTTTAGTTCTCGGGCAAGGTCCAAGTATTTGTCTATCTTTTAACTTTCCTTTATTTTCATTTCATGATCCACTAGATGAGAATTGTTTGAAATAGAACTGTTCATTTGCATAAAAATAGATTTGGCGTTAAATAACCTACAAAGGTTGATATGCCATAAAACCCAACCACCCAACAATCTATCACTACATAATCGACACTTGCTGTTCTATTGCAAGTGATGTATTTTCACTTTTACATAATCGTCTTGTGCCGCTATCAGAAGACATTCAGTTTCTCATAAAGTTTCCCTTTCTTAACCATGTCCGGGTCTTTGCGTGTGAGAATTTTGTGAGTTTGTTGCTTGAAATATCTATATAGTTGTTTTTCTTCCCATTTCTATTATCCTTATTTTTCTCTTTTGAAACTTTTTCATACCAACGTTAGCTGATTTTTTTCCCTGAAATCTGAGCGACAGTAAGTCTCATCAAGTCTCCAGGGCTCTACTTAGTATTCTGCCCGATCTTAACAATGCTGTAGTTTGGATGGTGTCCACTCGTCTTCTACTTTCCAAGTCCTCCTGTTCTTGTGACAGTACAGAGCACACAAATTACAATTGGCATCACCGTCTTTTTCATGTTCTATGGTTTTTCCAGTTCTCTAGCAAGGTCTAGGTACTTATCTCTCTGCTATATTTCTTTCAGTTTTACCCTGTGATTAGCTGGAACGGCAGAGTTTACTACTGAGCATGTGCTCTTTTTTGTTGACTATCACTAGGTCTGTACGTCTAGCCGAGATTAAGTGATCCGTTTGTATCTTAAAATCCAAAAGAATTTTGCTTTGTGTCTTATTTATTCTTGCTTTGACGGTGTTTTGTGTTGCTATCAGAAGAGATTTAGTTTCTCTCTTAAGATTTCCATTTCTTAGCTGTGTTCAAGTTTTCTCATGTGAGTATTAATATTTCACTACCTGGGAATTTTTCACACTAGCTTTAGCTTATGGTCTTCCGCTGGAATCTTAGAGACAGCCGATCTACTAAGATCTCTGGGATGTTTCTGAGTTTCCATCCGATCTTAACAATACTGAAATCTGTATGGTCTCGATGCTTTCTTTTTATTTCCAATTCTATCAATCTCTTTTTTAAGCCATCGAGACCATTCCAAGTGCATTAACTACAACTGGTATCACCGTCACTCCGCTTTTTTTAGTTCTCTAACAAGATCCAATAACTTCTGTCTTCTAGCCGGGATTAGCTGATCTTTTATTATTATTATTACTATTATAGGCCCCAATGATTAGTCAATTAGAAATAAATACTTCTGTGGTCCCTCAGTTTCAATTTATCAGAGAAAACCTTATATCTGATAAAGTTAAAGAGATGATTTCCATTTTAACAATGCTGTTTACATCTTGAAGGGCAGTCGTATCGATAAAACAGTAATGTTAAACAGGAATCTAATCTCAAGTGAAATGCGCAGTCTGAAAAAGTTTTGGATGCCATTAGCTTTTTGTTCTTATCAAAAACAAAATAATTCCAGTTACTTCTTTCCTTTTTATATGAAACATCTAGATAAACTGAACTAATGGCAATGCTTGTTAGTTTCCTGGAAGAAATCAGATTATTTGGTCTGTTCATTATCATTGTAGCACTTTGCACGCCTTTATCCCAACCAACATGGCCATTAACTTGTGTGTGTATATATATATATATATAGTATAGTGTAGTAGCAAATGAAAAGTGAGCTTTCGGATCGCTCTTGACTACGGTGGCCAACTTTACTTTATATACATATATATATATATATATATATATATATATTAGAAATGTCGAGGTTTAGAATGTATGTGACGTAATTACAATTCAATATTTTATTACAAACATTAATAGAATCGAATCAACTCGCTTACTTCTAGTAGGTCCACCTGGCATTCATGCTGGATGGGTAATTGTTTATTGAACGCTTAGTCTCAGGAGGCTGTTCCCCCAGGCATTACCTGCTTTGTAGGATTAAGTTGATTGCTCGGTGTCTGAGGCGCCCCATGAGAAAAATACCGCTGAAGCCAAGTATTTTTGGACAAGCCATGGATGAGACTAGATTCGTGCTTGGTCTCGACTATAAAATGGCTTTGATCCGCATTCTGACCAGTTGAGGGTGGGGGTTAGATACATAACAATGTTAGAAGAAAGTTAAGAAATTTCACATTTTTTCGTTTCATTCTAAAATTTGTGTGTATTTCAAAAGATATAATATCACATATTAACATTGCCCAGACGAAGGGTTAATAAAAAAATACTCTAACGATGGTATAATATTCAATTGTAAATAAATTCAACCTCTGAATATTTTGTTTTTTCTAATTCTTATATTTGCACACACATAGATATCTAATGTATATGCATATATATATATATATATATATATATATATATGTGTGTGTGTGTGTGTGTGTGTGTGTGTGTGTGTGAGAGAGAGAGAGAGAGAGAGAGAGAGAGAGAGGTCAAAGCTAGCAAAGAAAGATGTATGACGTGGGGTGAGTGAAACAGAGAGAGAGAGAGAGATTCCCTAAAGGATTAAAATTCTAGTCAAATCTCTTTGAAAAATAATAAATTTACACCATATGTGAACTCGGAGGAACCGTTACATCAAAGTTTCCTTGCTTGCTTGTATCAATGTATAAATAGTTAAGGTAACAAAAAAACTTTAATTACGTTGTTGAGAAACGTCTTAAACCAGCCACTCATGAACTAACGAAATGATTTTCGTGACATTCCAACTTGGAAAATAAAATCCGATTCAACGTTTGAAGATGGGGAAACAAGACAAATTCTACATGAAACTCGAAAACTTTAAAAATTCTCTTCACTAAGGCGAACATATGCATATTGACACAAGTGTACATTTACATGTATGTATGTATGTATGTATGTATGTATGTATGTATGTATGTATGTGTGTGTGTGTTTGAAGTTAACAGGATAATACATAGCTATATAAACATAAATATTACACATATATACAAAGAAAAAAGTAAAGAATGTATATTCACTATAAAACTTCTCTAAGATTTTCAAACAACAAAAGTCACGTTCACATCCGGTACAGACACACAGAGGAAAACTATGAATCCAAAGCAGCTATAATCAGCTTAAAAATTGACCTTGTGTCACATACTGCCTTTAGAGGGGGAGTTGGGTAAAAACATGGATACGAGTTTCTAAAATGTATAAATAAGGCTTTCATGAATGTCCGTATTTTATGTATATATTGTTTCTTGTTTCTGTCTGTCTTCTCTGTCTCTATATAAATACAGGGTGTCTAAAAATTGACGCAACTTATTGTTATGCTTTATTACTGAGACAAGTGCAATGGCAGTCATTTGGAACACGTCCTGAAAAAAAGCATTCTTTGAGCTAGAGAAATCAAATTAAATTTTTCTTAACAGTTGTTATATCAACTTCCTGGACAAGCAATTTTTTTTAGTTTCTTGTCTCTGTAATAAATTATTATCATATAAATGGGTTGCATCTATTTTGAGATAATTTCGACTCCAAAAGTAGTAAGGCAAAATATTTTTCTTGTCGAAGGCATTGTGATAGAGGATAAATAGTTGTTATGATGTACTATTATCAAATATCTAACAAAAAATAACTCATTGAGACATATATTTACACACACACACACACACACACACACACACACACACACACACACACACACACACACACACACACACATATATATATATATATATATATATATATATATATATATATATATGTATGTATATTTATAGCATTTAAGCGCTTATTTATCTTCAAAAACGTTTTTAACAATTTATTTGCTCTTCTTATCATAAAGGCATGTTGACAATCGATGAATGTAAGTTTTTACAATTTAGTCAACACTGATGTGCCTATGAGTAGAAATCTAAAGAATATGGCTTATGAGTGCTTTCTTATTTCTTAACTAATTCCAAGCATGTCATGCTCCTTTTGGGGGATTTGAGAGATAGGGGCTAAGTGGACATACAGTTGCTGTTTTGTAAGGTGTTAATTCCAAGATTTGTTCAAAATAGCTTGTTGTAAGCTTGTATAGTTCTCATCAAGCTTTTTCTCCAAGCGTTTCATTAGGGTCCATGTAGTGAAGCTATACAGAAATATTGACATAGTATTGGAAGAATTCCCTCTTACTTTTTTTTACTAAATTTAATTTACTGGAATTATCTGATTGTTAAGTGCCATGTAGGAATATAATCAGAAAACGACTGACTTTTAAAATGATATTGAACTTATATGAAGGGGTTTTAATATAATGAAACCTACATCCATCTGCAGCTAAAAATACAACATTCTTCATTCCAAAAAGTATATTGAGTTAAATGCTAAATATATTGCCAATGACCGACACGCCTTCCTAAGAAAGTTAGCTAACCTATGTATTTTGCTTTAAAAATTTTGCATATTAAAGACAGAAACAAAAGAGGTAATTAAAAGATTAGACTAAAAATGAACAACTTCCATTATTCGGTTTCAATTTTATTCTTCCCATAAGATTTTTAAGTGGTTGTTTTAATGATTTTTGACTGGAAAATGTTACTCTGAAGTTGATCATAACTTTTACAAAAACGTAAACGGAATCTAGTTTCTCCATTTGCATTTTTTCCTAGGCTCATTTTTCATTTATGTTTGTTTGTATATGTGCAGATTTATCAAACTTTCTAAAAAAATTTACCGTCGCCAATATTTTTAGAAGTTAACTTGGCTCCGAATTTATCACAAGAAGGAAATATATGTTTTTAATTTGTTTTGTTTTTCTAATTTCATAAAACGTCAAAATTGGAGTAAATTGAATAAGAAAGAGAATGACTAAAGAAATGATATACAAAAAAAAAAAAAAAAGGGAATAAAGGTGAATCTGTTGAAAGCTCTTTATGGAACATTCATGTTTGTGAAGTTTTTAAGTAGTATGAAAATTTGTGATGGGACTAGATATTTCAGCAGGTTTCTTTTAGTTGCTCGTTGTGTGTGATTATTTGACATTAAAGTTTGACATTGTAAGAATATATTTTATAAATTTAAATATTTTTGTTATCCAACTTCACATAAACAATCAGCATTACATTCGTTTTAGATTAAATTACTTTAAGTAGTTTGGAACGGGATATTTTTACGTCTCTTACGTGATAATCCATTTTCTCTTCTCAAATATATCATTTGACATTACCGGATAATGTTTAATACCAAATTTCTATCTGGTTCATTAACAAAATAAAATCAACCAAAGAAGAAAAAGAAAGTGTCTTTATCTCGTCATCTTCTACAAGATGAAGAAATGTCTTGCCTGAAGTGATTAATGTATCTGACAAAAAAAATGAAAAGTTGTTAAAGCTCCCCAGACTAGACCAACAATGTGTTTATCTTTTTTATTTTATTTATTTATTCATTTATTTATTTTGTGCTTTGATCTGCACAAAGAACGCATCTTTGCGTCACTTGCGAAGATGAGAATATGTCAAAAAACAGACGCATCCAAGCTGCTAGGTTTGGTTTGGTTTGATCCCTTTGCTTAATGGTATATAAATCTTCGTGGGTTATTTAATGCCAAAGCCATCCTTGCAGAAAACGGGAGAGGTATTATTTAACCCAAAGCTTGGGTGATATGGGGGCTCATTACATTTCCAAAGGGCATTACTCCGAAAGTAAATTTAATTGCATGACTGAACCTCGAACTTGCTTACCTCAAAGTTGCAGACCAGCACGTTAGCAATTACATCATTAGGACTCCTCTTCCCAGATGGTTAGCCGGAGAGATTTGGTACTAGATAGGATATACACCAATCGAAAAAAATATAAGACCACCCTCAAAAATGAAGAAAAATATAATGTTCACTATTTTTAAATTATGAAAATCAGATACATGAAAGATAAGGCATGAAAACAATTTAATTGAAAATATGAAAAAATTTCAATTCATTTATATATGTTTATTAATTTTGAAATTAAGCAATTTCAAAATTTTATTTTGACATAAAAATAAGATCAATGAGCAGAACTATAGAATATAAAGGCATTTTTTTTATTTGATATTTGGTAGATCCGCTGTTAGCTTTGATAACCTCAAAAAAAAAAAAAAAACGGCAAGGGATATTGTCAACTAGTTTCTGAAGTTGAGCCGAACATATTTTTCCCATGCGTCTAAGATTGCGTTTTTGAGTTCAGAAATTGCTGAGTAATGTCGACGTCCTTCATAAAATTTAACAACAATCAATCCCCACAAATTTTCTATAAAATTGAGGTCTGGAGAGCATGCTGGTTGGTCAAGATGTCTAATTTTTGGTTCAATCAAGTACTTTTTTGTTATTGATGCATTGTTGATAGCAGCATTATCTTGCTGAAAAATCCATTTTTCTCCACATAGACTACACCCTTCGTGTGCGAGTGATAAATATTTAGTATCTTCACATAATCTGCTGCTGTCAACCACTGACAAATTGTAGTTAAAGTTTTTTCTGAAGATGAGAAGGCTCCCCAGATCATAGGGGATCCTCCTCCACGACGCATTGTTAAGTAATTCTCTTCTAGAAATTTTTTTTGCGTGCAAGTACTACTGAAAGCCATCTGGACCGTCTAAATTTAATTCTTTTTCGTCTGAGTAAACAACTTTTTACCATTCTTTAGTACTCATGGTTTGATTTTGACGAGCATATTCCAGTCGTTTCTCTTTGTGCTTTATATTTAACCTTGGACGATGAATTATTTTCTTATGCTTAATTTTTTCCTTGTTTTAATGCCTTCTAATAGTTCTAGTACAGCAAGAAGCATCCACTTGAGATTTCAATATTTTTGATGTTGACAAGTTTTATTTTTTACTCCGCTAACAATTCTTCTCTTGAATTGTGGTGATAATTTTTCTGGTTTGCCAGTTGGTTTTCTTGTTCCATCCTTATTTGGACTTTTCAAGTAATTGCAGATAACGGTTTTACTGCGTCCTAAGTCCTTCGAAATTTCTCTCTGTGATATTCTAAATCTTTTCAGAACTTTAATCTCGCCTTTCTCAAATTCAAATAATTTATTTCCTTTATCCATTTATGTCATTAATATTTTAATATGTATAATTTTTTTTTCAATTAGATTACAACCTTTTTTTCTTTAGTTTTTATTGATGGTCTTATATTTATGTCAAAAATAAATTTTAGAATTTAGCATATATGCTAATATATATATATAAAAATGAGTTGAAATTTCTTCTTATTTTAAATTTAAATGTCTCTTAACCTTATCTTTCATATATCTGATTTTCATAATTCAAAAACTGTAAACAATATCGTTTTCTTCATTTTTGAGGATGGTCTTATTCTTTGGCCAAGGGTGCATAGATACTAGACAGATCCACCAGTTTTACAGATGCAATGCTTGCATTTTATTAGTTATACATCCACGTGTTTTTGTGTTTTTGATCTTGTGTCAATATTGATAAGCAATTTCTTTTATCTTGTCATCCTTACTTATCAGTTAAGAGCTATTTTATTAATTTGTTGCCACTCTAAGCACATGCGTTTTGCATAAGAAGACAGTTGTACAAAATAGGAAAGAGCAACACAGGAAATCAATTGTTTTAATGGAAACTTTCTATTTCTAGACAATCTACTTTATTCCATAAATAGAGCGCATAAGATTTTGTCGCTACATCTTTTTTTCTTTTTTAACCTTTAGTTCTGACTTTTTAATTTTATTTTGACATTTTTAGTTTTTTCTTACTTTTAAACAGATTGATGTCATGGCCTAAAATATAGTCCGTGAGAAAATCTAAATAATACTCTGGTTTAAAATTTGTAAATAAGACGAAATTATTTATTTATTCATTTGTCTGTTTTTCTATGGTATCAAAAATACTGGATGTTTCCAAAAACAAATAAAAAAAAAATCATACATAAGGAAAAATCGTAAAACTAAACTGCAGATATTGAAGAATTATAATAACGCACTTTAATAAATACATAGATAATTTCCTAAATATATATTAACAATTCGAAAGAGATTTTCTGTTCTTTAAAAAGGAACAAATTTTGATTTCAAAATTTCATCGTCTAACAGATGTTATAATTGGAAACTTTATAATTATGTTATTTTTAAAGTAGATAATTTTAAATTCGAAGTTTAACAGATCTAAGAGTCATATAAGAGTAGGACAATATCATTAAAGTTCATAAGAATATTCAGAGAGTATATATATATATATATATATATATATATGAAAAGCAAAATAATCCACACACACACACACACACACACACACACACACACATATATATATATATATATATAAAGAAAAATAATCCTAATCTGATGAATTTTTAAGAAAGTCAACTTTAAACGTTTCAGTTTTAAGAACCTTCTTCTGGACTTTAAACTTATGAAAAATTTTATTTAAACACCGATTAATGTTCGTTGGATTAACAGGAGAAAAGAAAGTGTACATGTTATTTGAACAAACATACATCACTGTTTAAAAAATAATTTTCATGATTTTAAATTCCTGAATAAGGTTATGAAAATCAAAACGTTTAACGTTGACTTTCATTCATCATCTTTTGATTCCTTTGTTTTTTCTAATTCTTTCATACTGTCGAATTTATTTTCCTCATTTACTTGCACACACACACACACACACACACACACACACACACATATATATATATATATATATATATATATATATATATATATATTGAAATGAATCCGAGTTCAAGTGGTGGACGAAGCAGTTTGCATTTTGCGTCACGCTAACACTCTTTAAAAAGGCTTAAATCGACCTATAATCTCTCCAAATATTGGGAAATAGTAAAGCAGATCGTATAGGAAAAGACAAACTATATATACAAGTCCGTTGAACTCCACCCCAGATATTGACCTTGTGAGCCGAGGTCGAGCAAACATAGGACAAATGGACATGTACATTACCAGTTCATTTTTCGTCGCTTTTTATACTATATCAACCCTTTTAAAAGGTTTCTAAACATTTTTTTCGCAAAGTCTTTCTATTAGCGATGACCTATGATCAAATTTACATGAAAATAAAAAAAAGTAATAATAGAAAACGTAAAATAAATATTCCTATTTATCATTTCACCGTTTTAATGTTATATACATTTACACACACACACACACACACACACACACACACACACACACACACATATATATATATATATATATATATATACATATATATATATTATAAATTCTATTTCTGATTATAGCGGAAATGATTGGCACATTATCTCATCAGCACATGGTTAAAGTTATACTTTACAGTTCCGTTGACCAAAACGATTGTTAATGATTTTATTTGATGTCACTTGATTCTGCGATAACGGTGCTGATTTCCTTTTCCTGAATGCACTTGTTCTTTTACATCTGCCAACTATACAGATAAAGATCTTTGAGTCCGACCAGCAGCTAGCGAGTCGACCTACTTTTAACCTGATCAATTGTTTTTTTACTCAAAACTTATAATAATATATGAATTGAGAAAGAGCGAGTCTAAGCTTTTGCTATATTTTGGTGTGTGCTACAATGTGGTCCTTATACCACGTGACTAAAGCGGATCGGGAGGGGGGTCCTCGTGGTGTAATGGTTAAAGCCATGGACTGCGGAATCGTAGTAAGCGAGTTCGTTCTCCAGTCACGCTGTTACGTCCACTTTCAGGCAAATACCCTTGGGAAAGGTACGAACCCTTTTATCCTCCCAGCTATGGGTTAAATAGTACCACTACTGTTCTTCTAGAAGGATGGCGTTGGCATTAAATAACCTAAAAAAAGGTTGATATGCCATTAAAACCAAAGAAACCAAACTAAACCAAAGCAGTTCAAGCTGTAGCAAGTACCGGCTGTTTTTGCAAGTTGGTATATTAACAGAGTGTGCATAGTTTCACTCCTTTGTAATTTGAAGGCAGCACAGATGAATATATATATATATATATATATATATATATATTTTGATTGATTTTTTGAGAGAGATCAGATTTTTATATAGTCGATAACCTGTCAATAGTAGTTCATACTTCACCTATACTTATGTTGACATTGCTTTCAGTAGATAAGATATTGCTACCGAGATATGTAAAATGTTCTGATAATTTCAGAGAGGCTTGGTATTTAAAGAGATTATACTGTTCTATTTAAAACTCAGTCACTCTTTAATCTGAGTTGCTTTAGAGGACAATGCCTCTAATCCATACTATGCACAAGAAATTTGGCTTAAAAAGTTTATTGGCAAGAAGCTTAATATCATATACGTAATCTGTTTTAGTAATAGTATCTATGGTATATACTCTGCTTCTTGTATTTTTTATGTGAAACCGTTTTCTTTTTCATTAGACGTTCGTAGAAGATAATCTCAACAGAATATGAACAGAAATTGTGTTTATAAGACAGCAGGAACAATATCAGGGAAATTACAGTCACTATCAGATGTTGCATAGCCACAACCCACTATACACATATACATGCGGAAACATAGTCAACACAATAATGACGAACGAAACACAGTTCTTTAGAAAAATATACCTCTCACACTTTATTCGAAATGGTACGAAAAGATTACGAAAGGGTTATGTGTGAGAGGTGAGTTGGCGACTGAACAAAAACTGCAACATATTGACCCCCAGCTCTTCTGGCTATAACAGCACTTCTTTCTCATCCTGCAGGCTGCTCAACCGGAAGCCCTGAGGGCCCAGCTCTCAGCTGGGTCTGGTTCTCACTGCTTCGAACTGCAACAACTGACTCCAAACTCACTGAACTTCCTGTCGCACCAGGTTATATCATTGTTTTACGTCTAACTGCTTCCTGTGAGCGTCACATTTGCCCAGAATTCAACCCGTCCACGGTCAAGACTATACCCTGATATCTTCGACCGAATGCACCTGTTCCTTGATTGACGGCTGTGTCAATATGTTACACAGGTAAGCGAGCCATGGCCATATTATTATTGTAAAGCATCATTATAGTAGTAACAGTTTCTTTCGAAAGCTTTTGCTTGATCTTTCCATTGTATTAGGTATCAAATGCCTTGGAGAAATCTAGTATTGTTTCGAGATTTTTTGTACATACTTTTCCGATGAATTGACGAAGAGTCAGAGTCTTAGAAGTTGTGGATTGATTTCTCCAAAAGCCATTTTCATCATTCTTGGGAACTTTGTCAACTTTAGATCTGATACGATTGAGAAACATTATAAATTTTACCAATTATAGAAAAAAGAGTTATATCACTGTTTTTAGGAATTCTGAGGTAGATTTTCTTCTGGAAGGGAAGGATGCTGCCTTTCGTATGTTTCTCTATAATTCTTTGTTTATATGCAGTGTTGCATAATCGAGGAAGTGTGAGTCCCCGTGGTGTAGTTGCTAACGTACTGGACTGTCACATCGTAGAGTTCTAAATCCTATCGACTATTCGAACTTATACCCTAGTGGTAAAGACCCCACTAGCTCTAAGTCAAACAGTACCAGTAATGTTTTTAAGATGTATAATCCATTATAATCCATTCAGGTTGATATGCCATTAGACAAAGAAACCAAACCAAACCACATTCCAAGAGGTATGTCATCCAAACCAAACCACATTCCAAGAGGTATGTCATCCAAACCAAACCACATTCCAAGAGGTATGTCATCCAAACCAAACCACATTCCAAGAGGTATGTCATCCAAGCCAAACCACATTCCAAGAGGTGTGTCATCCATTATTTCGAGGGCATTTCCTCAAAACAACAGAAAGGTTAAAAGTAAAAGAGGCACCAATTGATATACGGACAAAATGCATCGTGTACGATTAAGTTTGTTTCAATCAATTATAACTTTGTTCATACTCGATCAGTTAGCGATGAAAAATAGATTTGAAATGACAAAAAATAAATTGCCTCTAATGCAATTTGAACTCGCATATTAACGATAGCTGGAGCAAGATAAATCTTCAATGACTGAAAAAACGTTGCATTGAAGAAAGAGACATGTGAAGTTATCACATTTTTTTATGTTCCATTCTTAACAGTTTCTCTTGGCGATTTTTCTGTCCTGCTTCAGTTAACGTTTTTTCTTAACGATTGCTTGGTTTCGGGTCAGAATTTTGTCAGAATTGTCACATTTTTCTTTATGATTGTTGAAATGCCCATTTTCATCGAAATTAACTTTTTCTCCCTAAAATCAAACTGTATACTGTTTCAATTAACGATCTATGCAGTTTCAATTAACGACGTTTCTCACACAAATTTGAAATTCATCGGGGGTGGCTTGTTTTTGATGATTTTCAACCTGTACAGTTTCACTTAAAATTATTTGCATTCAGTTGGAGACGATGAGTTTTACGGAAATTCAGATTTATAAAAAAAAATAATTATCATTGTGATATTGATTTAAATTACGTCGTTTTTCACTAGGTGCCAAATAATCCCGGTCTAAGTTAATAATAATTGCGCGGTGAAATGGAAAACAAGCTTCACGAGTTGTGTTCTGTTTTTACTGGGTGTTCCATTGTTCTGACTTTGTGCCAGAATAAGCTGAATATATAATGTCTTTACCACGGGCAGGATATAATACAAAGTAAATTTTAAAATGGAGTACAGCGAGTTTAATTTCAGAATTCTCATTCTAAACTGGATGACTAACCAAGACCAAAGGAACCAGTCTGCCCAATTATTTACCCAGAGATGGAGTCGTGGCTTTCCCACGGGTAAAGTAAAACGCATCACCCAGGCACAAGATTTTAATTCAAATCACCGATTTCATTTCCAGTGAAGATAACTGTTACGCAAACTGCGCCTCTTAAGATTAGTAAATGATGGCTACTTTTACGTTTTGCCACCATTTTAACCCCGATTTACTTGTATATTTTTGTTCTGCGATTCTTCCCCTTTATGTTTCATAATTATTATCATGGTTATCATCACTTTCTACTTTCATTTCCTATTCTTCTTCTTTTTTTTTATTTACTTTTTTCTTTTTCAAATGTTGTGTACTGCCTTTTCATTGACTTTGTCGTGACGAAAATGTTTTCTATTGAGTGAAACTCATGACACGTGAGCAGAATTCTAACTCGGACAATCGATCCCTTTCTTTTCTACAATGATTCTGTTGCGTTTAGCATGTCTTCTAACAAAATAATTTGGATACATAGTCAACGACTAAATTATTCGAACACTCATAAATACTGAATATTTTGACCCATTTCTTAGAATTTAATTGTCGTATGATGCCAGATGTTATTAATTATAAGAAAAGGAATGAATAAATCAAGCATAGGTTAAATTTACTAAATGAGAGAAAAAAATAGACAAAAGAAGAAAAGACAACATCATTCAGTACATCGTTTTGTTTCTTTGTCCGAGAACGTTTTGGTAAAATTAAACCAAGCAATAATGTGACTTGGTTTATGAATAAGAGTTCGTCGTGGTCGTTTTCCAAACAAGCCATTTCAATTCAAACAACGTTGAATTGTGCGAGTACTTATGATTATAATCATCGTATTCAAAACAACTCGTGAATAAACCTCGTGACAGTTTCATGAAGTTCTCGGTGAAAATTTGACTTTTCTTCCACGTCCAACCAAATTTTCTGTCGCACCAAACAGTAAAAACATTTTTTTATAACGGACAGTAGCATAAATCTACAGATAGCTAACTGGTTTAAAATGGTGCTATAACTATTTCCCGACTTGAGGAAGTGAATAATTCTCAGTCTCAAGTCAACGCTAAGCTCCTTTGTCTTCTCCATTGTGTTGTTAACGCATGAATGACAGTGGTGACATTATATGCTCCATGTGATGTTCTATGTAGGAATTATCACAAATGCTCAACTGGATAAATAGTCCATAAGGCTTCACTGATAAAATAATCATTTAAATTACTTATACTTACACAAATTAATCAATTTAAAATGACATTTTCTACTGCATGAATTAGTATGTCTTTTTCCAATTTTGCATAATATGCCTGTGAAATTTTTTTTAACCAATTGTTTTTTATGCTTATTAACTTATTTAAAAAAAAAAACTGGTATCATAAGGGCTTTAAATTCTGAGAAATGGATAAAAATATTAATGATGAGTGGACGAATAATTTCGTCGTTAAGTGTAGATATTTATTTTATAAATATAATAATATATATCATATATCTATAATCTCTCTCTTTCTCTCTCTCTCTCTTTCTCTCTCTCTCTCTCTCTTTCTCTATCTCTCTTACACACACTCACACACACATAGATAGATAGATAGATAGATGCGACTTATCACTGATATTAGGTATTTTTTATTAATAAATAGAGGAAACGAAATTATAAGAATTTTTAAACATACGTACATATATATATATATATATATATATATATATGTATATATATATATATATATATATATATATATATCACGGGGGTTGAGCACTCTGTTGAAGTAATTAACGGATGCAGCCCTCATAATGCAAAACTCTTCTAACGAATTGAGTAATCTAGTATCCAAAAGTGCAAAATGAAAACAAATGAAAGCTAATACAAATGCGTAATAATTCCTAAGCCGACGTAGGTTGTCGAAACGGCTGAGCCGTTAGGTACCGAATCTAGTGTAAAGCTAGGAAGCTTGAAGCATCCTGCGTGTCTAGCCACAAGGATGAGGATGTCACTATATACACTCCCCTCCAGGAGGCTGAGTAATCTGGTGAAGGAATTAACGGCAGCCAACCGCGTAATGTAAAGCTCTTTTAATGAATTGAGCACTCTGGTATTCGATAGCTCGAAAGGTAAACAAACGAAAGCTAGTACAAATGCGTTATAAATCGTGGTTTGAGGTATGTCGTCGAAATGGCTGAGCGGTTAGATACCAAGTCTAGCGTAATGTTTGGAGGGTTTCGATTTCAGCTTGAACCGTCCTGCTTGTCTAGCCAGCTCTTAAAATCGTATTTTTCTAGCCACACTGAAGTATTGTGATAAAACGAAACGGTCCGTCTGTGAATGACAATATGTATATATATATAAGGAAAAAAGGAATCACCAGAAAATGAACAAGAATTTGAGTGTACAAAATAACAGAGAGGAGGGTTTCACTGAAAAGAAATATCTGTGAATCTCTCCCCGCAAAAACTCTCTCTTTATTTGTTTTTCTAACTATATATCTGTGACATATATATATATATATATATATATATATATTAGAAAAATAATAATAATAATAATAATAATAATCCTTTTCAAGGTATAATATTACTAGTGGAAATTTTTCGCATATCCTCAAAGAAAAGAAAGAATAATAAAAAATGATTTTCTTTTTAAATTCTTGATTTTCTATATTCATCATCATTATCTTCTTCTTCTTCTTCTTCTTCTTCTTGCATTACTCCTAATTGATACTTTCTTCACATGTTCTTTACATTATCTTTCTCTTATCTACAACATCTTATCCGTTTCCTCCTTCTTCTTAGACCTATATTCCTCTCTCTCTTTCTTTTATCCCACCTTCATCTCAGCCCTTCTTGAGAATAACAATTTATCAAACCAATGCAATATTAATTGTTACATTTATCGGTAGTATGTTGGATCGTTTCACCGATGTTTCTCCTATTTACGATTAATGCCTCATTCAGCATTGTTTGCCATTAAACTCTTTCGTATTTATTACCAGATAAGCTAATAATTCCACTGGAACAGTAGATGCAGGGATCTTGGCATTCCCATTGCAAAAGACAATAAACAGAACATCTTATTCGATTCCTATTTGTCATTGTTAAATCTCTGCATTTATATTCCAATTAACTGTACAAGGAAATGCCATAAAATTTATTGCATAATATACTGTTGCTTAGATGACAGAAAATTACATACAGGTAGGTGATTATCGCGGGTACAGTCCGTGAGACTCCTTTGTCGAGAGAAGTTACCAATCATTATAGATAATCATATGTCGTTTATGTCGTTGAGAAAAGAACTAAATAAAAGACACATACGTCAATAACTGTATCATTGAACATAGTATGTTTCCTTGTTTATTCTTTTAAGAATTACTTTTTGGGGTTTGCGAAAAGGAAGAATCCCTGTTATTTGAGATAAAGGTAGAGTATCGCCCATAAATAACTAAAATCCCTCATAATTTTAAAAATAAGATTATTTTCTACGTAACCAAAACTGCACATAATATAATATTTCTAGAGGAACAAAATGCAATCAAAAGTGATATTATTAGATACTGTTGATTATCAAACATTACAAAATTTGTTACCAAGACATATGGCAGTCCTGTTGGTGGAGTTTAAAATACACACTCTGTATCCCTTGTGTAGAAAAGGGGGGATGTCCTGTGTAAAACATTAAACTGTATCGGATGGTGATGCTCCAGTTCTGTAAATCTAAAGAACATAAGGTACCCTTCTTTGTCATTACTCGCATTATGTTTTTATGTATCTAACTTTCCTTCTTTCTCTCTTTCTCTCTCTCTCTCTCTCTCTCTCTCACACACACACACATGCACACGTACACATACACACACACACACACATGCACGTACACATTTTTCACATTGGTCAGATTATTTATATTCAAGAGGAATACTTAATACTATATAACTATAAATTATTTGTACAAAGAATAATTAAATGAAGCTATAATTTCTTTTTACAATGAATCGTTATTACATTCATGAAACTATGGATCTGTGAATTTAAAAAATGACTTATTGAATAGAAATACTTACTTGAAATTATGTAAATATTAGAATTATATAGGAATACCTAAAAACGTACAGCTGTGTGCATTGATATCATATAACAGGGTGCAAAAATTCTTAAACCTATGCAGAAAAAATGTATATATTATTGTACATTTAAAGCAATTCTCTTACTTCCAGGCGTAAAATAAATCTAGACAGGTTGTCATGCTGATAAAGACTATCAGTTTAAAAAATTGATAACCTGCTATAACGAAAACAGGAAAATACGTGGATATATATATATATATATATATATATATATATATATATATATATAATAAGTAGGTAGATATTTGAGTTGCTTTATATTTTTGGTTGCAAAGTACAAAAGAATTTAAAATTTAATTAAAAGTAATAGATAATATCAGTTTTGATCGTATAATACTGCTCTAAAAATGATAAACTGTCGGTATAATTAGTTTAAAAAAAGGTTATTTATATATATATAAAGAAAAAGGAGAAATGAGTAAACTAAAAAATATGGCCAAGAGTGATTAAACTTTTAAACATCATCAAAGCAAGCATTGACATCCGGCGATTAACGTTTTTGAAGGCATATAAGGCACACTCATTTTACTCGAAATAAGTTTTTAAATTCTCTGCGTCTTATATGCTATATGTAGGCAACTCCTACATAAGTCTCTTATGAGTTTGTACTTACTTCTTCAGTTGTGTTTGTATGGAGTTGAAAAAGGGTTTGTTATTATTTCATTGGTTGTTGGTCGTCGTCTGTTCTGGTTTGTTTAATTATTGGGTTTTATGGGATGTCTAACACCTTGGCTTCTCTTATTACCCCCATTAACTTCACCATTTATGATTGGCTGGAACTATAAAAAAAACCTCAAGATGAGAAAAGGCAAAGACAATGATACTTTAAACTTAACCTTTATTCTGCCGGAGAGCAACTATTTCTTGGTTTGGGAACTTTCTCCCCGATCCAGGAAAAAAACGTCTGTCCAGTAGGAAAGTGTAAAAAGAAAAAGCGCCGTTAAATGCTGAGCGTTTATTTTTTATTTTTAAAACTCGGGACGCCCGTCTTTCTCTTTGGATCACGCTTCTAGTCTGAGGCGCCCGGAGAGATTGTGTTTTTTTCATATTTGTTTATCTTATTTTATTTATTCATCTATTCAATTACTTTTATTCAATACTACACCTACTTTCTTACTTCAATGGTTTGTGAGATAGGAAGCAAGTGGCCGTACAGATGCTGTTTTGTAGTGTGCTGCTTCCAGGAATTGCTAACATAGGACACAGTGTAGTTCCCATGGAGTCCTACACATGGACATACCAGTTTTGGCTGACTGGCAAATGGTTACTCCGTGCGGACCGTGGATGCTGTCCAGAGGACTTAGAGCGAGTGCTGATAGGGACGGATGGCAAGAGAGATAGAGACAAGGGAATCCATACAGTCAGCAAGTTTTGATGATGATGGATGATTGTGAAGATGATAAACAAAAGAGCTAACTGTGACATACATCCCGGTTAGCCTTATGCCAAACTTGAGTATGACAAATGCAATCGTTTTGATACGTCGGATCATTGACTGCGTTCATTCCCAAGTTTTATTCGGCAGATTTACAATAGGAATGAGTTTGCAGAAGCAGAGATCAGGATCAGCGAGAATCGGTGGCCATGTCTCATTTGAAATGATGAATAGGTTGACATGTGTTGGATGACCAGGAGGACAGCCAATAGGAAGACAACCAATAAAAGATGAATGGAGTGCTTCTCTACCAGAAAGGAAAAATGCAATCTCCAGCTAAAAATGACTCTTCAGATTTGTTTGTTTTACTCTTGCTTTATTTGTTTGTTTTTATTCTCATTTTGTTGCTGCGGTAAGCCAATGACGTCATCTTCGCGGTAAAAAGAAGAAAGGAAAAAACTTATGTTATTGCAGCATCGTTTAAGAGACGGCAGATCGATTGAATGTTGATATATTGGGACTTGGATTTATACTTTTTGTCTTTCATATTTTTATGCACCAATCTCTCTCTCTCTCTCTCTCTCTCTCTCTCTCTCTCTCTCTCTCTCTCTCTCCTAAACTATTTATTTTCGGTTACACACACGCACTTACACACACGCGCATGCGCAAACAAAAACATTATAATAGCCCATGTATCTGCTTGTATGTTTATTTGTTTCTCTCTCTCTCTCCCTCTCACTCTCTCACTCTGTCTCACTCTCTTTATGTATATATATATATGTTTGGGCTCACACATTTTTAAAGGTTTTTATGAACATTATTTTCGTTATCCCTGTCTGTCTGTCTCTCTCTCTCTCTCTCTCTCACACACACATACACATACACACACATATACACACACTTACAAGCACACTCACATTCGGATAATAACAAGGAATACATCTGCCTATATATATATATAGAAAGAGAAACAGAGAGGTAGAGAGAGAGAGAGAAAGGACAGACAGACAGATAGATGGCCAGATATATATATATATATATATATATATATATATATATATATGTGTGTGTTTGTGTGTGTGTGTGTGTGTGTGTGTTGGATATATTTGCTGTTGAAGTTATTTTTCTTCTGATCATTTTATGTATCTCTCTCTCACTCTGTAACTCTCTTTCCCTCTCTCTCATACACACACACACATACATATATATATAACAGTCTTTGACTTAATATATATATATATATATATATATATATATATATATATATATATATATATATATATATATATAACCAAGGTATGCTGGCCAGAAGTATTCATTTGACTCTGGCTCGCCAACCGTCCCGAACAACCAGTTTTTGTTAGTCAGTCAAAACTTGTGCGTCCATGCACAGGATTCCATAGGCGAATGTCTCTAATGACTTCGTCCTTACTTCTCCAGCATCACTCTTGCCTGTCTGACATACCTGGTTTGTGAGATGGGAGGTACTACTCTTTTGTAGGATGCTGCTACAAGGATTTGCTCAAAACAAGACAAAGTATCCTTGTGCTCTAGCCTTCCCTTGGGCCTTTCGTTAAACTAGTGCAATCATAAAATAGTACTGATATGGCTACAGCTTGGAAGAATTTCCGTTTTATTTTATCAGTGATCAGATTTCTGTATGGTCACTCACCTGCCAATTGCAGTCCATTCTTTAATAATATGTATACAAACACAGGATCTTCCTGGATCCATTTTTTTCGGGAAATATGATAATAAAAACTGTATCACTATAGCTAGGTAAATGAGTTTTGACATACGATCAGGGTTGTTAAATCATCATTTGATGAATATAAAATTGATTATTACAACTATAGGAGAGTCTATTATCATTGCAGAAAATAATTATAACATTTACAATTTTGTTACCATACATATCATTAACTAAAGAACAGGTTTCTCTTTCGGTAGATTCTAGAATATGCCGATTACATACCTAGCCGTAGCTGAACAGATCCATATAAACAATTAAATGTCCTTCTCACATAACGTATATAAAATGTATTTATGTCTAAGACCACTCCAGAATCAAAATCTGACAGTATGAAGAAAGCAGAAACACATAATCCAAATAGGTGAATTTATTATTATGTAAAGTCAACGTTAAACGTTTCGGTTTCAGTAACCATCATCAGGACTTGGATATCAGAATAGTTCACATAGTGATGGATGCTTGTCGATATAACATGAGTAAATGAAATGTATGCAACGAAAAGATACAAATGTGCACAAAGCGTTCATAATTTAAAAGTATTAAGAACATGTTTGGCACGTGGAAATATATTTGAAAATAGTGGTTTTTTAAAGAAACGAGATAAATCTCCCCCTTTTTAAAAGAAATATGCAAAGACAAGTAAGTTTTTATATATACAGATCATTTTCAAATCATCCATGTTAAATGTCGTGTAAGAATGTATTTGGGATTTGTTTTTCCGAAAGGACAGTATGGAAGTAAATATATATCTGTGTATGATGCTATCAAAAACTTCCGAGGAAATGGAACCGGGGACAAACTGTATATAGTCCTACATTACCATTTACTTTGTTAACTAGATTATACATGATTTAGAGAATGATTCGAAAGAAGCGGTGAAAACTAGGCGTCGGTGTAATTAACATCATATTAAGCTGATTTTGAAATATCATTGGCTTGCATTTATTCTTTACCAGCTTTTAAAAGGCAACTTTTTCTTACATTTACCTTGTTAGCAGTACTTAGAGTATACTGGCCGTATCCACTGCTGAGAGGTTTGATACTCTCAAAGATGTGTCCAGGGTGTTACATTGAATTATATCTGATAGTTATACTCTACTTCTGGAGGTCTGGGAAGTGTGAAGTCGCTCCTTCATTGCCATTACTCCGAGATACACGATGACCCTGAGTGGTAGAACCTGTTCAAGTTCCATCTGAGAGCTAGATACATCTGAAGATTATTCTGATTCGATTAAGTCGTGTGCCAAAAAAAAAAAAAGAAGAAAAAACGCTTCTTAGAAATAAATACACAAAAAATGTAAATAAAAATGCCCAATGAACGCGATTCACAAGGCCAAGACGGGTTGACATTCCGTTAAAAGCAAAATCAATCAATCAATCAATCATACACACCTTCTGAAGCTTGTGTGTCTGTGGTGATGCCCAAAAATTTTCATTCATGACCAAGAAAACTGATTTGAATGAAATGGTTAAAACTAAGAGTTTGTGTTTGTAATCAAATACTAAAATTGTTATGTAAGTAGAATGTGCCAATAGCGACCCGTGTGGTCGAACACAGATTTCCAGGCAACAAACATAACAGTTGAAATGGATTGTGCTCATTGGCATCACGTGACTAGGAATAGTAAGTATATAGATCATTCGACCAGAAGTCCAACAGAATTGTGTAGCATTCATGACTCAGTATTCGACATTATACGAGAGTGAAAACATTTTAAGAGTCGGCGAAAATTACGCTCTGAACAAAACATTGTAACATTATAAAAAACGATTTTAAAATATCATTGACTGGTTCAATTCTTTACCAGCTCTTAAAATCATCTTTTTCTTATCTCTTTCCTTGCTCTCTTTTATATCATTATTATCATTATTATTATTATTATTTCTAAATATTTATCGTTTTAGCTATTTTGGACAGAAATGTAATTTAAAACGATGGAAATATTCAATGCAATAATTTTGTTTCAGTAGTCAAGAAAAGACGGATTATTCAGCAACAATTTTGGGTTTGATCCTGACAGGAATATTTTAGATTTGAAAATCACTTCCAGAAATGGCTGCAACCATCCAAATTGGTTGGCGATTAAACTGTAGAACCGACATTCTGATTCATAGATTGATTAATTCAATTTTAACGGTATGTCAACTCGTCTAGAGATATTTTATGCCTAAAGGTTCTGGAAATACCTTCCCTATACATTTATACTTATACTTTTTGCGTGATAGTTTCTCAGATTTTTTTTGTTTACAACTATATGATATCAAGTATTCCTATCTAATACAAATAATTTGTGCACAGTTGTATGGTTTTACGTATTCTTATATATTACTAAGAATTATATGGTTTCAAGAAGTTATTTCTTTTTAATAATAGTTATTTGTTTGCACATAGTTATATAGTTTCAAGTCAATCAGGCAGTAACCAAAGATTATTCCAAGCAATCTTTGCAGATTCCGATAAGCTACAACCTGTCTTCGATTTACAAAATCTAACAAAAAATTTCTAACCACACGCCGTAACCAATGACCTGTCCAACCGACCTCAGCTGAGTCCGTCTACCTTCAACCAGTCTACGGATTACATAACCCTTTTAATTTTCACTTGCGGATTTATGCTAAAGTAGTGTGTCAACAGCGTCTAATTTTTATGAAGTTTGGGGGTGTCAAAGCAGATGAGAGAAGCAAAGGCAATGTCCCTCGAATAACAGAAACTATTATGTTGTGTCTATTTCATACTAAAGGAGAATGCCGCTGGGACCAAGTATTTTTTGCGTCAGTCATGCACAAGTCTCGATTCGTACGCGAACACCACGATAAGATAACCTTGTATCAAATAGGATTTGCTGGGAAGTCCGAATAAATCCATTGTCTGTTTCTTCCGGTTTCCCTAGCCACAGGGACTGAACTGATCGAATAAAACTATGAAAGGCCCTCACACTAAAAGTTGCATTGTGTTTTTGGTATATTTCCCTTCTCAGCTAATAAATAGTATCACTGACATGGCAGTCCCCTGTTAACAACACTAGAGATATTCATTTGGAACCGTTGGCCACGCTACAGGATATTCATTCATAGGACTACACAACATGAGAAACTGTGTCTGACAATGTACTATCATAAATTGTATCTGTGGAAAGTCGTGAAAGCTGTCACAATTCATATTTTAAGTCTATGTGAACATGGACTTAAAATATGAATTTTGTAACGGATCAACTCCTGAAAACAGAATTCAAGAATCTTTTCAACCCTAAGAGCTATTTGTAGTAAAGAATTATAACATTCGAGTCAATTGGTCCCATTTTTTTAAACAAAAATATTTACAAGTAAACATGGATTCAATTTTTCCTTTATTAATGTACTTTATGCAGCTCCTAGTAGAGAAAAAAGTGGGTATCCTTTTATAGCTTTCTGTCTCTTCTCTTTTCCTAGTCGGAGGTGGGGGGTCAGTTTATCAAATAAAGATAGTTTTATTTAAGGTTTCAGTGATGCTGCAATATTTGCTTGCAGGGTTTAAATACTGTAGAGTTTGGAGATAAATAATATATAATAATATCCGTTATGCTATAAGATAGATCGGAAACTTTTCAGTCTCAAGTGTCAATAAGTGACAAAACGTTGAGGCAAAGTTGGTTGTATTTTATGACATAAAAACTCTTGTAGGTTATTTTATACCAAATCATATATATATATATATATATATATATAATAGATATTATTAGATATATATATTTAATTCCATGGAATTTAGACTGTGACACCTGGGTTTCGTGGAGTTTTTTTTAATGAAACGGCAATCATCAGGCAGTTAACAAAATGAAATGAATGGAAAATCGACAAAATACAGTTCAAAAACTGTTGGGATTTTGTAGGAATTTTTCCTGGGATTGTAAGTGTGTGGGTGTGTGTGGGTGTGGGTGTGGGGGTTATAGTTGCGTTTTAAATACGCTTATAAATCAAATCTTTATTCTTTCCCGTCGACATGCAATGATGATGTTTTGTTCCTTAGCTAAAGTCACCTACACATGCAGAAATAAAATAATGTAGCAAAAATAAGATACACCGACGACTTTATATCCAGTTAAAACAACGCGCTGCGTTTGTACCTTCACATACACATACACAATATGCCACCCACACATACACACAATAATATGCAACTATAACCCACACAAACACACGCACACACTCACACACTCATACACAATCACACGAAAAGATTCCATTTATCAAATTAATCAAAAAAAATTTGAATTATTTTTGATAAACCCAATCGATGTATTGTTTTGAATTGATTTAATGTAATTTTTTTCATCTCCCCAAAAGGTTTGAGGTTATACAAAATAATGGCAAATAAAATTGTACTCAAGGCTTAGAAAAGAGGTCTTTCATAAAATTTGGGGGGACTGAGAAGTGCAAACTATGTGAATTTCGCAGAAGAATATACAGATTTTTTTTGTTAAAAATCTTTATTAATGTGCTTACTACAACAAGAGTCGACAAAACCGTCCATGGAATAGAAACATAGATTATTTATGCAGTGGCCGATAAAAAAGATGAAGCTGACAGTTTCTCAGAGATGAAAGAATCTATCACTATTGATATCCTTAAAAAATATGCAGCTATAAACAATGTTTTCTATTGCCCAATCCTAAAGCAAAATTTGCTTTATTTATTGAATAAACCTAGTACAATTCTACAATGAAATTCACATTTCATCGTAACTAATATTTCTTTGTTTTCACAGAGATTGATTTCCAATCCCTGTTTTAGAAGAAGAAGAAGAAGAAGAAGAAGAAGAAGAAGAAGAAGAAGAAGAAGAAGAAGAAGAAGATATACATATTAGTTGATGAATTACAAAAGGAAATGTCTTATGGAGTGAATTATATTTTCCCAACATGCATTTTTGAAAAAATCGTTTAAAATTGTTTACAAAAATTATGATGGATGAAATATTCAGATTTTTAGGTAGGAATATCGCAGTCTGTTTAAGGAATATTTTATAAAGCCCAAATGTTCAACTATTCAAAAAAATCATGTTTTATCTATTTTTAGTTTATTTACTTCCAAATAAAAAACGCGATAAACACCATAAAAGTTTGCTAATCCTACATTTTTACCAGACGTTGTAATTTTCTTTAAATGGTTGTTTCTATATGTAGGTCTACCGTATTTTAAATTGGCATATTTTTCATTCGATAATTATGAGAAAATTAGTTTCTATTTTTCAAAGAAATGTAATAATCACATAAAGCTTTGTGTCTGGAAATCTAAACATTGTAGAGGCATCCATGAGGCCTGGAATCTGTCTCTGGATCTGAGCCCATGTCTTGGCGTAGTTGTACAAATGTCCAACATTTGCTTATGCGGCAAACTTCCTCTATCTACGTCACCAATGTTGTTTAAGAGAACAGAAAACGCCGTTACAACTCGGCAAAAGTATCATAGATGTTTCTGTCAGAACGTTAGGTATTCCAGCTCTTGGTTTTGAATACATTGTTTTCTTTCTCCTAGACTGTCTGCTCCCCTTTCGGGCAAGCTATCCCAGTCAGTCCTATTTTTTTACCCATACCTGGGAGAAGAGATGGATTTACGTGTTTGTGAAAGGAATTAGTTCTAAGTGAACGTAAACAGCTTAGGCCACGATTTGAACCCGGCTCTATGATTCCATTTTTTTGGAGGCGTAATGGTTCTGTTGCTGTAAAATTCAATTCTAATTTGTACGAATGACAATACTGAATAGTTTTATTTTTGAGTTTCAGTCTAAAATTATGTATTGATGACTTAAAACAAAGACAAATCATGCTAAAAGTGTTGAATATAGAGATATCTAACATTCACCATTCCTTGGATCCTGCCAGGCAATATCGCGCGAAGAAGTGACGTCAGATTAAAGAATGGTGAGGTTCTCCATCTTGCTATGAATAAATAAATAGATAAAATTGTTCTCTTCCATCAATTAGGGAAAGAATTTGTGAAACAAATGATCACCGAAACGCAGTGAAATGAGAAGCTGCCTTCTAAGAATATGTGGATTTCTTCCTGACCGTGGACTATTGGGTCCATTCATTTGAAGAAATAGAAACATAGTGACTTTTCTCACAATTATGAAAGGTATCATAAAGAAATGAAAGAGATCAATTGTCCGAATAACTCTCGGAATGATGATAAGTCTTCTTAAAAGTACAACGTAATAATAAAAAATTGTATAATCTACTAGAAACAATAAAATCCTGTTGTGGGCTAATACCTCTCTAAAAAAAAAAAAAAAGGGTGCCACTCCTTCATTACGATTTCCTTGTGCAAGAGTAATCCTTCTTCCTAAGCAACAGTCACTTAGAAGAACTGATTTTTTGATCGGTGCTTGAGGCGCCTTCAAAATGAGAAATCCCGACGAAACCAAGCTTTTTTGTTATGACTACGTATGAATAGTTCCAAACTATAAAATTAATTCATGACTTGGAGAGAAGTTGGATGAATATCTACCATTACTCCCAGATCTACTCTGATTCCAAATGCTGTAACTTTAATGTTCCATATATGAATCAATTACATTTGAAAAAATTCTTTATATTTGATAGGACCGTTTGTAAAAAAAACTCTTAGAAACTTCACCAAAAATGTAAATATAAATACATAGTTGATGTGATATCCTAACCTTTAGACATAAAATAACCTTAGATGGGTGGACATGCCTTTAAAATCAATCAATCATTTGATATCATTTAACGGTGTGCAAAAAACTCTTAAGAAACAATTTAATGAAAAATGTTAATAAAAGCGTACAATTGACGTGATATCCTAATCTTTATAAGATAGCCCTAGAATGGATGACATGCCGTCAAAATTAATAAATCAGGTAAGAAAGCAAACACTCAAAATGACAGAAGCTATCTAAAACAAACAAAAAAGTCAAGTTCAATAGTTCAAACATTTCTGTGAATAACATCTTTCAAAATTAAAAGAAGATACCTTTATGGAGAGAACAGCCTTTATCAATCATTAAATAAAATAAAAAGATTAAAAATAGAAATTCATTATTAAAAAAAAATATATATATAAAACTTATCAAATGACCAGTTAAATTTTCAAATTTAGTGTCTGACCGTTACGTTTCGGTAACCAAGCAACAATTATTCACTAGGATCTGATTTAAAAATATGCATAACTGCTGTTGATACGCACGGAAAATCTTGCTTCTGCTTCAGGACACTGTCTTGGCCGAGGTTGTACGAAAGACCATGTTTATGCGAAGAGCAAGGTGCCAATACAATGTAGACAGAAAAAGTTTGAAAACACAGTCGGATCACCTTAGCAACACAAGTACACTGTGACCTTCATGTTCAACAACCTTTTCAGAACAGCAGTGATACTATTCAAGCCATAGCTGCGCTGATTAGGGAATTTATTTATTTCCCAAGAGTATTAGCCCGAAAATGAAAGTAATAGCTCGAGTAGTTTGAACTCACTTACTTCCAGGCCCTAGTCCAGTACTTTACACCAGGGGACTTCCCTATATATATATATATATATATATATATATATATATATGGAATGACCAAATGAGGTTTATTTTTCCAGATAGTCATTGGTCATTGGTCAAAAACTCATCAACAGCAAATATAACGTCATCATCTGAACTTTTCAGCCCGTCCATGAGCTTTTCAGCCTGCCTATGCAAGTAAATAGACAGATAATTTGCGAGAGAACATGTTTTTTTTTTCAAAAAAGTATATAAAAAATTGTTCAACGCTGAATATCAGAGCTTGGTAAATAGTTAAAACAAGTTCATCTCTCAACCTCTGTTTTTGGCTGCCGCATTATTATTAGTTTCTGGTTAGTTTCTTGAGGAGAAGAAAATCCTGAGCTGGAGTCAGCTAAAAAGGATGAATGAGGATACAAATAATTACTCAGGGATACTTCACCGATAGAAAATATAGTATAGTGCATAAGTTTCCGTTAAATGATATTTTAATGTATTTAATATTAGATAAGGATTATTCGATAAACTAAGTATGATTTCTAAAAAAAATAACTTAATTACTTCATGTCAATTAAATTCTAAAAAACAATATAAAAGGCTTTTTACATAAAATTCATTATTTTTCAAATTAAATGTGTAAAGGTTTTCGTCAAAATCCAATTCATGATAAAAACATAATTATTAATTGGTATTGCATATTGGCCCTTGACAGAACCATCAATCAGGGTTCTCTGAGACAGAATATTCCAGTTGTGTAAACAAAGCGATTACGGATAAACAAACGATGCATTGGTGGAAGCAGATTATGTGAATCCCGAACTGGAAGAATGCATAGGCGTTATGAAATCATATATGCACGGTACCCACATCAGACGGGCAGTCATAAAGTCACAATGAATCCCAGTCAGCCAGTTGGAGCCACAATCAAGAAGCCGTGCTGAGGCCATTCGTGGTGAGGGAGCAGCGGCCCTAGCGTACCCGGTTAAGAGACTCTCGTCAAAGAAGCAGAGACGTAAGTCCCCGAATATGAATTAAACATGGTTAAGAAAGGGTCAATATAGCAGTCCCCTGCCAGCATCTATCTATCTCTCTCTCTCTCTCTCTCTCACACACACACACACACACACTTTTACTGAGTATTGGATCTTTCGAGATATAATAAAGATAAATATCTTCATAACAAATGTATTATGTTCTCATCTCTTCGTTATGCCGTCATACAACATTGGACCTTCTTTTGCTTTCAACAATGCATTCGACCAATTTTTAAAATTATATTGCCATTATTGAAACCAGATCAAGCTTGTATTGTTTCAATGATTAAGACCTTTACCTTTGTTATTTGTCGGCCAACAAGCCTTTTTTGTAATATCCCATAAATCATCAATTGTCAAGGAATCTGCTGAATTCGGAGATTACATCGTTCATTTTGTCTGAAACCATATTTTTAACAAGATGCATGGCAAGGTGCATTTTCTTGTTAAAGTTAAACATCAGGAGATCATTACAAATAAAGGATATTTTACTTTTGATTGAACCATCCTCTCAGGATTTTCAAAATTTTACCGTCGATATCGTTTTCAGCCATTTCTATAAGGCAGCACAATTTTTGAATCTTCTGTGCACACTTCAATGGACGAATTTTAACGATAACGTGACCACTGCAATATTTTCATTGCAATATTTAGAAACTTTTCATTCATCTTGGATCAATAACCAAACTTAATTAAAATGTGTCGAACAGATGCATGACGGATATTCATGTCAAAATATTGCTTGATCTCACACTTTTTTCTTTTTTTTTTTCTCTCTTTTTTATTTTACACTTCGAAGAAGGATACGAACCATCCTCTCAGAACTTTTTTTCGGTGTGATAGATCCAGCGTCTATTCCCTTCTTAATCAAGTTCACAACTGTTCGAGATAGCAAATTTATCTTCTATGCAATTTCTGTGGGTTTCGTACCACTTTAATAGTAGCAAATTACTACAAAATGAATTTCTATCGGCGTAACCATCAAATTTTTTAGTGGCTGGGTTAAAGACTGCCTTGCGTTTTTAGGAAATTAATTTTAATTCCGGAATTTTCAAGAAGTTAATAAAATGTTCTATAACAAATAAAAACCTTCCTGAAACAGGATTAAATTAGTTAATTTTTTTAAGCATGATTTAATTAATTTTTTAATTGATAAATAATATCTTATGTTAAAAGTGTTGTAAAAATAAAAATGTACTTGAAATAGCGAAAACGTATACATACTTTATTTTCTCCGTCTCTAAATAAAGTAAAAATACCAAAAATGTTAATTCATACAATACCAGTCAATTTTATGTTAAATGTTTTTCATATGATTTAAAAAATAAACAATTATTTATTAATTTCGGTAATATGAGATTAGAAATTACTTCGATTTAATGCTTTGTCGAAATTATGGCAAAAACTTACGCTTAGCTCTGTAAGTCTCCGCAACATAGAAAAAACCAAAGTAGAAAAGTTGATAGGGAGAAAGAGAAAGAAAGAATTCCTCCATAAATCCCTTCAACTCAACAATGCAATGATCCATTCTGTTGTTATGTAATAAATCCAAAATTTTGAGGAAATACAAATACACACAAAAAAATTTAAATCTTGTTGCATATATAGGGCTCTCCGGTATTTTGTAAAGAACCCAAAAATTTTCCTCAGAACTTACTTGTCTTTTCCTTCATTCTTTTTCCCCGACTATATATATATATATATATATAACTAAATAAACAAATTGTTACAAAAATTTGTTTTCTTAAATCAGAAAAGTGCTTAAATATTAGTCAGTAGAGCAGAATAAACCCTCAAATAAATAAATATTTACTCATCTTTTTATGACAATTTCCTGACTATTAGTTCCATGTAGTCTTTCCTTAAATAAACGGAATCATCAGATGAAACATGTCGGAAATGTTGAATTTGATGATTGTATTTTTTATACAGGATGTCTCAAAATAAATGCAACTCATTAATATGATAATTTGATTATTGCATTTTTTTAATACAGGGTGTCTCAAAACAGATGCAACCCATTAATATGATAATGATTTATTACTGAAACAAGCCGAATGGCGGTCATTTGAAACACGTTTTGTAAAAAAGCATCCTTTCAGCTTGAGACATAAAATTAACGTTTTTTAATTGTTATTATATAAGCTTCCAGGATATGTAATCTTTTCTTGAGTTTCTTGTCTCTGAAATAAATCATTAACATATTAATGGGTTGAATCTATTACCAGACAGTTTTCAATTATTTTGTCTCCAAATAAGTTGTTCCTTTCTTGCCCAAGGAATTTTAATCGAGGATTAAGTAAAGTTAGTCGACCTTAGTCGAAGGTGACCCGAAGGCTCCCTTTTCTCACCAACACCGAGGTGTAGGTGAGACCGCTACTTCATTCCCAGGATTGCTCTACTTTACCCTTGATCCTTACCATATAATGCTGAGTGTTAAGCAAGGTAGCATCAAGTACCATTTTTAAAGTCTTTGGTGTGACTCGACCTGGGAAGTATACTATTTTCAAATCTGAAACAAAAAAGAACACAATAGTTATAATCAGTCACTTTGGTCCCATCCATATTGAGACACACTATAAAAATACATTAACCTAATATATATATATATATATATATATATATATATATATTGCTGATAATCGTATTTAACTCTGAAGTAATTACGAAGATACATAAATACTGATGTCCAAAGTCTTTGCATAGTAAATGTAAAATCCACGTAGCTCGACACACTATAGACATCAACTCTTGCATGAATTCCTTTGATTGTCGCTTTCCATTCGTCCCTTTTTGTCTATCGCTCATGGCAGGTCTTCTATAAGACTTCTAGTGCCAGTACAGAGCTTATGTATGCAAGCTTTTGCTGTTTTGCCGCCACTGGTGTGTCCATGTGTATGAGTTCACTGGAGAATGTCATTTATGAGTTTATCCTTACTTCTTTGTGTAATTTCTATCTAACTTTTTCTGCAAGCGTTCATTAGAGTCCACGTAGTGCATCCGTATAGTAGTACTGACATGGCAACAGCTTGGAAGAGATTGCATTATATTTCATCAGATTGTTTAGATTTCCATATGAAACACCATATTAACAACTATACATACCTTTCTCATGCGCATATTGACATCAATTTCTGTAGCTGAGATAGTGCTACCGAGATATATGAACTAGTCAACTAATTTTAGAGGCTTGCTATTTAACATGGAGATGGTTCCATTTTGTTTGTTGCAGCTTAGGTCTTGCAAGTAGATACATTAAAGCCTTTTCTATTAATAATTTACCAAGATTACGTTCTACGAACCTCGATAGATCTAATGAAAAAATATTTGCACACTAAAAAAGGTAAAAAGCAGATGATATCCCGCAGAAACAACAATGGATGTAGACTACGCAAATGATCTAGAACTTTTCATAAATTCATAGGCCCAAGACGAATTTCTTCTGTATATTCTGGAGCCGGTTGCAAGAAGCATTAGCCTCCATATGAACTCAGATAAAATGGAATTTAATTTTTAACAGAACTATTTTAAAATAAAGCTCAACTTAATTAAAACGAAGAAGATTAATCTTTTTAAAAAACGTGCAAAAGATTGATTGTTGGATGTTCGTTTTAATTTCTTTTCTTTCTACCTGTTGTCCATTTAATTGTTCTTCAAAGTCATTTTGTATTATTTATCTAATCCCACTCTTTTCTCCTTGTCAATCAGTAAAGGTAAGCTGCTGACCGTACGATTGCTAATTTGATATTTTTTTCACTATCAAAGGCTAATTAAATCTTAGCGGGGAGTGAGGACAGATAGGTTAAAATTGACACTATAAGGACAATCTTTACTTGATTATATGATATTAGTCAATTTTAATCAATATATTGTTAAGTTTATATTTGTTATTATTTTCAATCTATGCTAATTTTTCGCTTTCAGAAAAGTAAAAAAATTGCATCGATTGAAAATAATGATAACATGTGTTAACTTTTGATTGTAATGCGCTAAAACTGAGAAATTCACAAGATGACAATTCTCTATTACTATTCAACTACTTGCAAGTTTTTGACACCAACGTTAGTTGGTGATCATTCATTGGAGTCTGAGTCTCCTTAGATCTCAGACTCTTCTAAGTTTACAAACTGATTTTAATGGTATAGTGATCAGTATGGTTTCGTCTTTTACACAGATCTTCAGTCCCCTCACTTTCTATTTCAGACTTTGGAGACCTTTACAAGAGCATCAACTTCACTTCGTATCATTGTCATCCTCATATTCAACTGCTTTTTCAGCTCTCCAGCAATATCTAAGAACAATATGGTGTTCGGAAACGACAAAATAAGTGATTTTCTTCTTTCTGTTTTTCTCTAAAAGCCCCTGATAAATTTAAACGTTTCATTTTCCTGGACAAATTTTAATATCTTGCATATTTCCCTGAAGGTCACTTTTTCCACGCAGTCATTCCAACTCAAGTATTTCTTTTGTGCCATTTTGCAGCTATCTTGAATATAAATAATGAGTTCGGTAGTCTGTAGATCCCTTGAAGTGACAAAGTCCCTTCTCAAAATTATTGAACGTATCTTAGATAGCACTAATGTGTTAAATAGTCTTAAAACACAGAATAACTATAATCTTCCCTCTTAAAATGAAAGCATTTGAAAAATAAAAGTAAATAAAACTAAAAAGAATATTGTCTAAATGTTTTCATGCACTTTTTATGTATCGTTACTCAATAAAATTTTATCATTTTTTTAATCTAAATATTTCTAAATTCTGTTTACTTCTTTGAGCGGTAGGTGTTTTTTACAAATTCAGGATAGAGAAGAATCACTCGCCAAAAACATGAAATAAAAATATCTTATCAATCTGGTTGTGATTTTTAGGGAATAGTTCTAATCAAAGTTTATTTTTGATAGAGATTTTCACTCATTATAAAACATTAATTTTAACTGATCAATAATTTATTTTAACTTTCAATATCAACTAAATCGTGTCGAGGAACTTTGCGTATCGAAGACAATAATAAACGATAAACTCCCAGTGACCTTCAAACTCATATTTCATTTTGAATCCAAAAAATCTCGATAGGTTCATAGGTCTTATGTAGACGATTGCAATACAATTGATCTCGTAGATTAGTGTTAAAGCAGCTCGTACGGTCAATTAGATTTCCTTGAGATAAAAGGCGATGAGTGTTCGATTCTCACCCAGACATTCTTCTTAAATGTTAAGAACATTTCCTCGCTGATGGAGAGATAACGACCCGAATAAGTTGAGATTGAAAAGTAACCAAAAGTGAGACGAAGGAAAATACAAATATAGTCATTTATCTTGAGGCAGAAGCTCCATTTTACTATAAGAGTCATTTTACCACACTCAAGACTCGTCGACATGGCTTTAGAGACGTAATATAGAAGAGTATTTCAACCTCGTGTGTGTGTGTGTGTGTGTGTATGTGTAAAGTCTAGAGAGATGTAATTTGTACGCAAGGAAATAAATGGAACAACAGAAGATAGACAGCTGCTGCTGATGTCTTGGCATCTTTCTTAACTTGTTCTGTTCTGTATAACGCTGACAGGAAAATAATTTGAAATGAGACGCTTCAGGAAGAAACGATTTAAAAAGATGGGGACTGACTGGCGATCCGTCAGCGTCTCAGATCAGGAATAAAGATTATTGAACAGCATAAAAAAAAAGAAAAGAATATCTGAGCAAATCCTTAATATCTACAAATGCAAGTTGTAAGTAAATATATTCAACTTGATAAATATGAAACAAGAAATGCTTAAAACGAATGTATTTTTTTGGAAAAATGTTTTATTTTATTAATTTTCTTCATTTTTTAACCATCAAATAAGAGTTCTTGAAATTGAGGTTTGAACAGAATTAAAACTTGGGGCGAATTGAATTAAATTTAGGATAAAACGTAAAATTCTAAAATATTCAAAAGTTAAACCTACAACTCAGACTTCCATGCATTGTATATCGTATAAAACAATATATATATCCGTGCTGCCAGCACGATATGATGATGATGATGATATACGTCTGTGGATTCCAGTACATAGACGCACCGGTGTTTACCTGACGAGCAAAGACTTACATCAGCTCTGACAGGACACTAGATGAAGTTTGGACGATTTACCAGGAGCGATGGATTATAAAGACAGATCGTGAGAGAGAGAGTCAGGGAACTCTGTGCTGTCAGATCAACTTGATGATATATATATATATATATATATATATATATGCAGCATTTCTTCGTTAATGCAAATTTCATTAAACATAATAGACAATTTATGTCTACATATTTTATTCTGGATCCGTTCGAATTCCCGTATTTCTTTTATCGAATTCGGGGGGAATTGATTTATGTATTGTCCATAGTTGTATGTATCCCTTGTACTTTCTGCCCGACTTTGGGCCATCATCAGGGGAGGATCTATTACAAAATGATGTAACTTTTATTTTAGCATATTACTACTGTGTAAAGGCGCCTTTGCCGTTGAAGATTATGGCGTTTGCTTTTAAATGGAATTCTGTAATTAGTGCCAGTAGCTAAAGACATTTAAGTACATTAGCACTGGTTTGATAATTAATTCTATTAAGTGTTTGTTGCATGTTTCTAATATGTTGTGCTTCGAGAATCTGAAGTTTATGTTTATTATTTTGATGTTCTAATATTGTTGTGTTGTCGGTGAGAATTTTCCGTTGTTGTGTTGTTGAGCATGAATCTTTTTTTAAATGCTGAGCTATTGAACTTGTATCAGAAAGGTTCATTGTAAGTCTCCTCGACAGGGTAGTTGAGGTTACACAGTAGTAATATGCTAAAACAAAAGTTACATCACTTTTGTAATAGATCCTCCCCTGATGATGGCCCAAAGTCGGGCAGAAAGTACTAGGGATAAATGCAACTATGGACAATATATAAATCAATTCCCCCGAATTCGATAAAAGTAATACGGGAATTCGAACGGATCCAGAATAAAATATGTAGACATAAAATGTCTATTATGTTTAATGAAATTTGCATATATATATATGTATGTATTAATTTTTTTTTCATGTTTTTGGTTCACACCAGAAACTGAAAATACGGGATGGAAATAAAATCATAATCCTGAATTAACCGGTCTTTGGTTTTTTTCTTAAAGAAGATATATATATATATATATATATATATATATATATATATACTGTCCCTAACAAGAATTATTAAATTACTGCAGTTAGAGATCCCAAATTTAAATCCTGGACGAAGCTATTTACATTTCACATATTACTTAGGAAAGGTATGCATCAGACTATTCTCTCTCCAGCTATAAGTAAATAATCAAGCTGATTGGGGTATTTAACCTTCATATGGCAACCTATCTAGGAGAAGAAATCTTCTGAACTCAAACTGCCGCTTAAAAAACTTAGCTTGTGTCCCATCATGATCTTTTGGAGGGTTTAGTAAATACGCACACACACACTAACACTCACACACGTATATATATATATATATATATACAGTGGAACATCGGTTATCGAACAACTCTCATGTCGAACAATTCAGAGTTCAACGAAAAAGTTTGTATAAAAAATATCTTAGTGATCGAACAAATCATCGGAGTTCGAACACACGAGATGAGCCGATGAAAATGGAACGCATGTAAATAACTTCTGAAGCAATTCGAATATGATGAACGACTGACTGAGTTTACCTGACTAGCATTGTTTCAGATTTCGAGCAAATCGGTTGTCGAACATAATTTTGGAACGAATTATATTTGACAACCGACGTTCCATTGTATATATATATATATAAATATATATATATATATATATATATATATATATATATATATATATATATATATACTAAAGACAAGAATTATGGAATTAGAGCATTTAAAAATATTTACTTAAGTCTTTGTTTAACCATTCATTAGTTTATTTTTAAACAATTCGATATGCGTGATTGAAATTGAGGTTTGAACAGAATGCAAATTTTAAGAAACCGAAATAGAATTAATACAAAACATAAGATTCAAAATTGATCACAGCAAGTTTAAACCACAACTTCGAAGTTCATAGAATGTGCAAATAAAGTGGTCGCCTTCCACCACCAGTGAACATGATGCTCAGATGTGTGACCGACAAAAAATTATCAATCATGGGAGCTCACGTCAAAGGTGCGAAGTAACGGTCACACACAAAATTTGGATTCTTTTGTAAAGATAAGTTAGCAAGTGTGCCACTGGAAGAACGTCCAGTAACAACCTAAATTTAGGGGCTACCGAAACTGCCACTTTCATTGGGTATTGTCTATGATTTGTCAGACAATAGATATTTCCTCTCATCGGCTCGAGAATACCATTTCACGTCACTCTGTTTTTGAGACCGGTCCCGAGAGAAGTTGCTGCATCAATAATAAAGTGAATGGGATTTTTCTATGACAAAGTGTCTGATTTTTTTCTCTTTTTCCTAATGTGAACTCGTCGTTATTTCTTTATCTCGTCTTTGTTTCCATCAACTTTCTTCGAGACCCCACAACGATACAGTAGTACACAACATTAAACACCAAACTTAACACGCGCGCACACACATACACAAACACCCACCCTTGTATATATATATATATATATATATATATATACTACCCCATGCAAAAATTATGGAATTATCACACTTAAACAGTGTTCATCTTGGTCATTTTTTTTTTCATTTAACGGTAGATAAATTGATAATCTTAAAAAATGCATAAGCAAATATGAGACACATCTAGTTTGGTACAAAACCACCATCTTTCTTCACACTCGACTGTAGATTGCCTTCTTGAATGAGTTTTACGACCCTTTCCAATTTCACAAGACAGTTCTTTGTTGGAGACTTGTTATCTTTTCATTCGGTTCGTCCATCCGCTTTATTTTCAATAACGACCATCTCAAAACCCATTGGTAAATACAGTTTGGTTTAGTTTGGTTTCATTGCATACCAAACATTGTGGGTTATCAAATTCCAAATTCTTTTCATACATATATCAAATATATAATTTCTAAACATATTTATTAATAACATTTTTAAACGAACCTAAGCACATTCTCTTTGCTCACAGATAAATGGTTTCCAATATTTCTATTTAATACGAATACTTCTATTTGATTTAAAGTTTTCTTTCAAACAATTCAGTTTAGCATGTCAAAAAATGGTTCCAGATATTGATATGTACCTCTAATAATTCAATTAAACATTAGTCATTTGTTTACACAGAGTTAAATGATAAAGCAGTTCTATTTCAAACAATTCAGTTTAGCATAGGTACACAGTTTATATATCAAACAGTTCTCTTTCATCCATAAAATGGGCCCTATCAGGTGCTATCACTCC
The DNA here is from genome assembly GCA_963585895.1 of Sepioteuthis lessoniana. Taxonomy (NCBI): domain Eukaryota; kingdom Metazoa; phylum Mollusca; class Cephalopoda; order Myopsida; family Loliginidae; genus Sepioteuthis; species Sepioteuthis lessoniana. The sequence goes on from OY757922.1 coordinate 60,199,562, forward strand.
GGGCTAGAGTGCACCTGGGAGTGATAGCAATTAATGGGTACTCCGCATTCCCCAAAGCGCCATCATTACTGAATCTTCGCCATCAGATTGTCATATCCGGACACTCGTTGGGGAAGTCTTACCTCTGTGTAGAGATGCAGTCAGGGCATTCTACGGCTCCAGCCTACTGGGCCACAGGACACTCATTGGAGAAGTCCTACCCTTTTGCAGAGATCCAGTCGGTGTATTCAACAGCCCCAGCTGACGGGGGCAAGGTTAGTACAGTGTACTAACAATAATCTGAATCTTACATAAATGTCAATAATTTTTAATAATGAACATTTTGAAACCCGTATGTAATCCGAATAAATATTGCGAGTAAATCATAACGAAAGGATTTCTCATGAGCAAAAAAATCATCGTAATACTTAGAGAATAAGATGTGTAATATAAATGTACAAGGAAAACGTACTGTAAAACTGTCGACACTGAAGCATTAAAAAATCTAGTGGAAAGAGTAAAAGAGTCAATTTGAGAAAATGAAAATCTTCATTCTCGGATGTTTAGTGTTCACTTGAGTAATTAAATGAATCAACTTACAAAAAGCATGATATACAAGTCAACACATCGCTGAAAGAATGGGTCAGTTTTATCCTATGAGGTATGTAAAAAAGCTTAAATCTGTATTTTAAAAGACATAAAAAAAAACAATAAATTAAACTGTAATTTTCTTCAAAATAGTCCCTTTGACTTTCAACTAAATCATTCTGTACTTTTCATTGAAACAAGCTTTTTTCAAAATCTTCATCTGATATAATCGTGTATCTTTTTAATGTTCTCAATGTATACAAATCTTACCGTTGAGATTAATTTTAAAATAAGGAAACATTAAAAAGCTATATGGAGCTGAGCGTAGTTAGTATGGATGGTGCTATTCTTCTAGAGTTTTGTTGTTTGTCAAAGACTACCTTCATTAAAACTATTGAGACTGCCGAAAAAAAAATTCCCGAGAATTGCACCGACAGAGCTAGACATGAACACTTCATTATCGTTATTATACTGCTCCTGTAAAATTCTGGAATTAGCACAATTAGATGATTTTCACATATATTTTTTTAATTAAGTAGTAAATAAATTAACAAGAAATAAGACGCAAAACATTTTCTGTTAAAAAAACTTAATATTCTGGTTTTATAAAACAGTCCTTAGACAAAGATTATTCCGCTATTTAAGTTAATGGTAAAAGAAGTTATGTGTCTTGCCCAGTCAAACTGGTTTATGATGTATTTGTAGCGGATATAGATTCAGAATTTTCTTTCAAAGAGACCATTTGCCCAATTAAGATGAGGGAGTCTAATTTAACCGACCAATTACATATCTAGGTGGTAGGTAGATTCATGTCTTTCCCAAGAGTATTAGCACGAAGTGACATGCAAATTGCCTCGGACAGATTTTCAACTTGGATTTCCAACTTTCCTCCTTAGTAAACATTACTCCTATATTGTCTCCCTTAATGTGGAGTTTTTTCGTTAGTAGCAATTGGCTTAGAGATAAATGTCATGGATAAAAATGTATATGGTGATTAGATGAAAGGGGTTTCTTTAATCTGGTCAGTGCGTCTTTTAAATAAAGTGCTTTTTGATAACTTGCATTTGAACTAATTTAATTATAAAATCTAGTTTTAGATACAGAAATTACAAGAAGGTACTTAGGAACCTTGACAAAAATGACAGAATTGGAACAATTTTTATTAATTTAGCAGTAAATAAACTACTAACAATTAAGACACAAAACATTTTTCTATTTATTAGCTGAACATTCTCGCTCCATAAACAAAGTTAATCCAATTATTTAGATTCAAGGTATAAATTTTTTCTCGCTATTCAGAGAAAAATATGGGAAAAACCGATCTTGAGAAAATATAATGGAATTATGGAATCTTTTATTAATTTCATTTGCCCAAAAAATCACAAACAAAATAATGTTATTAATTTGTTTACAAGTAAATAAAAAACATAAGGTGAACATCAACTGCGTTAATTCCAAAAGCTTTTCTAGGATATATATATATATATATATATATATATATATGTGTGTGTGTGTGTGTGTGTGTACACGTGCTCGCCATTTTCTTTTAAGATTATATATATATATACATATATATATATATTATCTTAAGATCAAATGGCGCGCACGCACACACACACACACACACATATGCGCCATTTTATCTCAAGATATGTTTGATATGTCGGTTGATGGAAAGAAAGCAAATCTTCTGGAATTTCCGGCACTTTGAATTCTTTTCAACCTTCTGTTTGTGTCTGATGAGTTTTTGTTATTGCTGAGCTCCGTGTTTATCTGAAACGATCAGCCAATCGTACGATTGTCGACGCGGGATGAAAGAGCTTTTCCTCATCATTATCCTAAGAATGTTTATTCACCGTGTGGTAAAGGTTCGCCATCAGGAAAATTTCATAATGATCAAATATCCGACATGATTAATCGGCTCTTTTGCAGGTCTTTACTTATGGCGTACCCGCTGGACGTTCACATTAAAGATATTTAGTTTATTTCACTAGCGATGGTTGGAAATCAAGTGTCAGACAGTCTCTTCAATATCTCAGCACTGTTTCTGGTATTCGAACTCTTTTTATTAATGCTCTCATCTTCAATGGTTTTAGTTCTTTCCATGGTCATCAATTCTTTTATTAATTTGCTGACTTTTCTCATTGGTAATATCTGGTGATTTTCATTTTAGATCAAGTGACAGCAAATATTATGAATACCCTAGCACTGTCCTCAGTATTTTAAGTGATTTTAGTAATACTGTCAACTGGATTGTTTTAATCATATTTTTTTATGAGATTTTTAAAGTTTTTTTTTAAAAATATATCTACAATGAGTAAAGGACTTTTTTGGAAGATCAAGCGAACAAAAGTCTTTTAAATAATCTCCTGAGTATTCTTGTTGATTTTATTTATTCTTTTATTTAGGTGGTTTCATTCTTCTTCAAATACTCAATTTTTGAAATATTTTGCTGAAGTCCAGATTCTAAACTCTTGGACTATTCAAAATGATAGCAAGTCAGAATGCTCCAAGATTGAATAGCAGTCTATCTACAGTTTTTTGGTAGTTGGGAAATTTAAACCAAGTGAAATTTACAGAAAAATGTGCTATGTGTATGGAAAAGCTTGCTTGAGTCAAAACAGTTTACAAATGGATAAAACACGGGTTTGCCACTATGATATTAACTCAAAAAGACATTCCTTGGGGTAAAAACACACTGACTTCCCCATTAAAGAAACCAGGTCCGTGCTCAGTGGTCAGTAAAAAAAAATGATTTCCTGGGAAAAGGTTCATCTATAAACAGTGCTTTATATTTCCAACAACACTTAATTCAAATACCTTGTGTGTATATATATATATATATATATATGTGTGTGTGTGTGTGTGTGTATACACGAGGTATTTCGAAATCGTTCCCGTATATATATATATATATATATACGGGAACGATTTTATTTTAGATATGCTTATATCGCGGTTGATCGAAAGAAAACAAGTCTTCTGGAAATTCCAACACTTTTATTTGAATTACCTTTTATTATTTTGTATTATTTTAATTTCGTTTCCTTTTTCATGCGTCCTTTTTCTTTTTTATTTATTCTTTTTTTTTTTTTGCAACTGTGTAATTTATTATCGTTTGTCTTCAATAGTTTTTTTTTTCTTACTTTTTTTAAAATTCTTTTATATTTTGCGGTTAATTCATAAAATATGAATTCATTTTGATCAATGAAAATGAAATTTTGGATATCATTCAACATGTGAAAATAATCGGATAAAATGTCTTCCCTGTATTTACCAAGATTAAAAAATGATTATTTCTTACAAATAGCACTGCACTAACTGCTTGTGCGCAACGTTGCAATGCGCATTCGTCAATCGTTTTTTTAGAAGGACAGGCTGAAAAAAATTATTTTCTGGGTTAAAAAATCCATCAGTGATTTTGTTGCATAACAATGCTTGACTTCCATATTTTGAATATGGAACAATCATCGAATTATGTATATGTATAATACCATAGACTTCAAAGTTATCGGAGTCCCAAGGCAGGAATTATGCAGTCTCTTGAATATGGACGTATAATCATGGAGGAGGGTAATTCAAAGCAGGCTGTCGTCGTGTGCCTTCAGGAAATGATTAAGAAATTGAATTAGGTAATTTTATAGTTTTTTAAAGCAAACGTTTGTATATATATATATATATATATATATTATCATCAACAGACCGATTGTTTCGTTGTATTACAACTCTTCAGTGATGCTAGATACGTTGGATGCTTCAAGTTGGGATCAAAACTTGACTCCCCACTCCTGGTGTTGGGCACTCTGGCGAAGGAATTAAAGGCTGACACTCACGTAAAGCTAAGCGCTTCTAAAGAATTGAGCACTCAGGAATCCGATAGCGTAAAATGTAAACAAACGAATGTTGATACAAAATGCGTTATATTCCTGAGCTCAGGTACTTGGCTGCAACGGCTGAGTGCGAAATTATGGGTTTTACGTAAAGTTAGGCGGGTTTCGATCCCAGCTGGAAGCGTCAAACGTGTCTAGCCACACTAAAGTGTTGTGATACAACGAAACCGTCTATCATTGGATGACCATATGTGTGTAAGGTGGAAAAATATGGTTAGACAAAAAGGTATATGATTTTTTCATTGCTCTCAACAACTTTTGATCATCCGGAGAAAGAATTTCTGAAGATACATCCGGAGAAAGAATTTCTGAAGAATTTTTTTTTAAATTTGTTCTTAGAAGAACAAATTTAAAAAAAAAATTTTCAAGATGATATGCTGTAAGACAAAATACGAGAAGGGAGCTGGTTACATGGTATATTCATTCGTTGAAGAAAATTGTTTGGTTAGAAAAGTATCCTCAGGTTACTTTTTAAAAATTTCTTATTATAGACACCTGGCACTGAGCTCGTCATTTGGGAGATAAATGTTAAGCATGGACTTAATGTGCTTCAAATAAACCATGACTGCTTTTGTTTTTAGACGTTTATGAGTCAACTCAAGGCTTCTTATTTCAAAACGATATTTTGAGGATCAATTAGTTTGCTGCTGAAGCCTTCTGGGCTCAGTGTCTGAGAAGTCTTATTCGTTTACCTTCGTGTGTTTCTATTATTACAGTGATTATGTCTAATTTTTTAAAATTCTTTCTAATGTCGTGACCGTTTGAGTGGAAATATCCTATAAGTATTAGTTTGTTGTAATCCATACATTTTATTCTGATTCCATTGTTATTTAGTCTAAAATAAAAGAAAGCCAATTTAACTTTCGAATATAATGATTTTAGCAGCGTCTGCAGTCGTGTAAACAAGTTCTGGAGAATACGCCACACACACGTAACACACACATATACAATATATATATATATATTATATATATATATATATATGACATTTTCAGAGTTTTCCTTTTTATATATTTTACGGATATTTTCAGGTATTTTCATATTTTGTTGCATACAATATTCTTTGTTTGATCAATAGTTTCAGAAAGTAGAAAAATTCTTGATTGAAAAAAGAAAAGAAAGAGAAAACTGGAATTAATTTCTTCGGGGAAATGTAAAATCAACTCAGAGAAAATAGTGTAATGAATGCATTATCATGCAATGAATTTTTGTATTTTGGAAATAAAATATTCCGCAACGTAACGATGAAATTTGCACATTTCGTTATTATGCACACTCACACTCGTATATATATATATATATATATATATATATATATATATATATATATATATATATATATATATATAAGTTGCAATAGTGTAAAAAAGACATTCAACGGCGTTTGGTAACGGTCTATTTCTCGCCTACGTGATCGTCAGATTAAGATGCTCCCTCGTGGTCGGTATCCTTTTATTTACTGTCGTATATGAAAAATACTTGAAAATAATAAATTAATCATTATAGATTAAATGAATTAACAAATCAGAAAATTAATAAAACTGCATAAATAAAGCAGACCACCCTTCTCATAATGCTTCACAGACTATATTACAGTTCCCACCATGTTTCACACAGAAGAAGGCTCTTGGCCTTATAATCACATATGCGTGAGACTGACTGTCACCGAACTTCGTTGATTCTGTATCTACGCTATTCTAACTTAGATCAATATATGTTACCTTTTTTTAAATTCTTTCAATGATGACGTTTACACCATGAGTGTTTGAGCGAAAATATCTTTCTACAAGTTGTAACACTATAGACGCTGATGTGTTTGAATAAAGAGTTAGCTACATGGATATGTATATGTGTGGACATGAGTAGATGTGAGTATATGAATGCGTGTTGGTAGGCATGTGTGGATATATATATATATATATATATATATATATATATATATATATATTGCTCTGCGTTGACCATAGATATGGATATACGTATATGTGTTAAGCGTATGTCCATGTAGAAGCCGAGATATATTTTCTTGGGTATGTTGAGTGTGTATGTGTGATCGTATGTATTTTGTGCGGGAACCACTAACACAACCCTGGGCGTGTAGAGATGGTCAGATAAAATGGAGCCGTGACTTAAAAGAGCTTCAATTTTTTCATCGCACCTTTTAGGGTCCCGGAGACGTACTGTCTAGCAATATATTTATGTCCAGTCAATGGGTGGCTGAAAATCCGGAAGTAGGAATTTTCCATTCCTGCAAAAGTAACGTCAGTCTACTGGACAGAGACTCAGATATACTCAGAGAAAGGCTATTTGATATGGGTGGCAAGAGAAAGTCTGCTAAGATAATTCACCGAAGAGAAAAGTGACGTCAAACCGTAAATGTTGCTGTTACTTTTTGTTTACTTAAGCCATCTACGTGGCGAAAATGAGGACCCCACGCACTGTTATTTTGCGAAGTGTCACACACACCTCTCCTCTATTAACATATATTCAAGATTCTATGGTTTTTTTGCCTTTTTCTTCCATGGTGGACCCGTATCGGACTCGTAAACTTCGATTTAAACCTGCGACTCAAAGTGGATGAGATTGTCCGACTAAGTACTTGGGCCAAGGACGGAATTCACACAAAGTATTAGTTTTTCGTTATCCATACATTTGATTCTGTATATAAACTTATTTAGTCGAAAGTAAAAGGACCATAATAACTTCATGGAATGTTTGAGCAGCATTTGTAGTCCAATAAATAATTTTTGTGAGCATTCCTTTGTTATAAATACGACAAAACATATATATATATAATTCTTAAGCTACAACGAAGGATTTTCACTCTGTTTCATACCCTGTCCATTGCAAATACTGCTGGTGGCGCCAGGGGTAGCAGTACCACCTCAGCCATCGAAATTGTGGGGCACCCCTGGTTAGTGACTGATATGGGCAGGGTATCGCGCGTGTTCTTGCATGTTGTATGATAATTTTTTTTTAAATTGATAGATAAAAATGTATGAGTGTTTGGTTGGTTGGCTTAGTGTTTATTTTTTTGGGCATGTCAACTTTTTTCCGGTTATTTCAAGTAATTTCATGGATTCAAGTACTCGTTAATTTATTATAAACCATTATGAATAAAAGTTATTATTTCAATACAAACAAATTGTATATTTATTTATGTGGTTTCAAGTATTCCGGTATAATACGAATAACTTTTAGACAAATCTATTTGACCCAAAGATGGAACCTAAAAGGTATTACCAATCCCACTCAGGTGGACCAGGTAGTAATATGATGAAAGCATATTATTTTTCGTTGTTTTTGCTGTTGTTCATTATGTTTGGTTTGGTTTCTTTGTTTAATAGCATATTAACCTTTTAGGTTATTTAATGCCAAAGCCATTCTCCTAGACGAACAGTGAGTAAAATTGGCGGCCTTGGTCGAGGGTGACCCGAAGACTCACCTTTCAATAGCTACTGCACCGAAGTGTTGGGGAGGGCGCTACTCCATTCTTTGGTTGCTCCACTTTATCCTTACCTTATAATGTTGAGTGTTAAGCAAGGCGGAATCAAGTATCATTTTTTGAGTATTTGGTATAACTCGACCCGGGATTGAACGCTGGTCTCCATTGGTGAACGCTCTAATCATTAAGCTAATGGCCCAGTAACCCATAGCTGGGTGGATAAGGGGATTCATACCTTTCTAAAGCATATTTGTCCGAAAGTCAACGTAATAGCGCGACTGGAGTTGAAACTCGCTTACTATGAGTTCATTGCTTTAACCATTACACCACGAGGACATCTCACGTTCATTAGGTATTTATTAATATTTATATATAAAGCCTAAAGAATAATATCATGTTTCTTCTCATCTTTTAATAATGATTTTTTCAATGATTATATATTTGTATTGTTTTGTCTTTCTCCTTTCGTACATGCGTGTTTTTAGCGAAAAATGTTTTGGTCTCATTTTTGTGCCAAATTTCATAATTAATTAGTCAATTTTCTTCCATCGTAACATTTATCTTTTTTCTCTCCATTTTTCCTTTATTTTGTTTTCATTTATTTATTTTTTATTCAGTCAATCAATCGTGGAAAAATCATAAAATTTTGTCTCGTATTATCCTACATCTTTTCAGTTGTCGTGGCTCATTAGGGTCGTCACTTTTACTCCAGTAAATCCAGACTAACTGAGACAAAGGAGGACGTGAGATCGGGTCTCAGTGGGAGCTTCTTCTTTATTCTTGTTTCATATGTACACTGTTATTTGGTGCCATAAAAGTGACGAGTTGAAGAATTTCCGATGAAAGCCACTAGAATTTGGTAGGTAATGGATGATGCAATCATGATCACATTTATTGGTACGCATGAAATTTCAGTATATTAAATAGAATATCTACAAAAAAAAAAAAAAAAAGAAAATGAAAGAAAAAAACTGGCGAAAGTGATTAAGTCTATTGACAACTCATGGTTGATAAAGAACAGCAAATGATAAAACCAGAAGTTTATGTCATCATCATCATCATGTTGTGTCACTAGCACGGATATCCCTGACCCTCTCTCGCAACTTTTCCCTATCGTTCATCGCCTCTGGCAGGTCTTCAGGGCTACATCCCGTATCCTCACATCCTGTATGTATGTTCGAGCTGGGCGCCCTGCTTTTGCTCGGCCATATGTGGTGGTCCATACGAGTACATCACTTATGAGCTCGTCTCTGCTTCTCCAGCAGTGTCCTGCGTGTCTGCTTCGTCTAACTTGGATAGGTTTCGTGATGGGAGGCAGGTGGCCGTATAGTTGGGGGCCTTGTGGGGTGTTGCCGTCTGGACTTGTTCAATATTGCTTGCAACATTCTTGTGTAATTGCCGTCTAGCTTTTTCTCCAGCCGTTTTGTTAGCGTCCAAGTGGTGCATCTATACTGCAGTGTCGACACGACCGCTGCCAGGAAGAAACTGTGATTCATTTTATTGGTCAGGTCTGATTTCCATATGATCGATAGCTGTCCATGCCTTCGTTAGCCACGAGTCGATGTCTTTTTCGATTGATGAGACACTGCTTCATAGGTAGGTGAATTTGTCTACCAGTTTCAGAGAGGTTCCGTCAAGTGTGGAAGTGTCGCCTGCTTGATTAAAGCTCATATATTCAGTTTTTTGTGCATTGACATGGTGGCCAATGCATGCAGTGGCTTGTTCCAAACGATGCAGTAGTGTTTCAGCTTGGTTGGGCGTATTTGCCAGTATCGCTATGTCATCGGCGTAGTCGGCGTCGGTAATTATTTTTGCGGGGTACCTTCTGCTTTTTTTCTTTGTCAGTTCGAAGCCGTTTTCTCTGATTTTATCGATCGATGTTCTAAGCTCTTTGTCTAGGCAGATGATAAAGAGGTATGGGGCTAGCGTGTCCCCTTGGAGTACTCCTGCTACAATGTCGAAGTATTCTGTATCTCCATCCAGTGAACGTACTTTCACTTTGGTGTTTCTAAAGGGAATCGTTATTGCTGCTACGGTTTCTTTTGGTAGGCCATATGCTAGTAGGAGTTGTTCCATCTTCACTCAGTAAATGGAATCGACTTTGTAAAGTCGACAAATAGTAATGTCACCAGTAGGTTTTTTGCCCGTACGCCTTCAAGGATTCTACGGATGGTCAATAATTGTGAGGTCGTGGATCTATTTCTTCGAAAGCCATTTGGTTTTTCCTAAGGATGTTGTTGGTTTTGGGTTCTATGCGGTTTCGTAGTAGGGCATTGTAAATTTTAGCTGCTATGGATGTAAGTGTTATGCCTCGCTAGTTCTTGGCTAATCCGAGGTCACCCTTTTTAGGGAAGGGGTGGATGCATCTCTTCATCCATCTGTCTATCGGAGCCCACTGTTTCTCCTCACCCCATAGTAGTCTAGAAGAAAACAAAAACACAAAACAGCCTAAGTAAAAATCCCAATGCCACCACCCAACTAAACAAAAATGTGCCCCCCAACAAACCCAAAAAATGACGAAATAACTAGTATCTCCACTCCCCAAGTAGTAGACCTTCCCAAATTATATTTAGATTCATTAGGGAGTAAACGGTAGAGCAGAACCGAAGAAGAACTTAGCTTGCGCCACCAGAAAAACAGCTTCAATTCTGGTTAGTTTAGTCTTTAAGCCCTCCTAATTTAAAATACCCAAAATTTTACAAAATGGTATGCCGTTTTATTCTTTGTAAAATGTCGCTTGTATTTTAAATGTAAAAATATCTTTACCGTAAATCCAATTTGAATATATGACTTCTGGCCAAATGTGTTAGTATACACGGTGAAAGGTTCTTAAAGTCTTCTAAAAGCTTAGAATGTCCACTGCTCTCCCCCATCACAAAGTAGTCTTAAAAAAGAAAAAAAAGTTAAGTAAAGGAAGTACCCAAAACAAAATTTTTAAAAATTTTAGGGTCAGTTTCAGAAAACAGGTGAAAATAAACAAAAAAAACTCCTATAGATATTCATTGGTCCTGGACTTTTAACTAAGTTAAAACTTAGGGGTAAAGGACCCACCCCCTTTTTTGGCACGTACTATGGGAAGCAGCATGATGGACGTAAAGGTATGCGAATAAACCCTCTGACGGCCAAACGCAATGCCTAACCTGGTCCTAGACGCGTGAGACATGCGGCTCAACGCTCAGGATCGTCAGTTCGATCTATAAGAGTGGCTTCTATAGATGAGAAATAAAAACAGCCATCGAAAGATAACCATGAAGTTTATGTAAATCTGACTATTTTCCGTTTATTTCTATGATATAAGGAAAAAGAATGAAAGCCGACAATAATAGTGACTAGGACTTTATGAAATGATAAAAAATGTTTCTTTACTTATTCAAACCAATATAGTTTGTACAGTTCTTGACATTGTAGTGAAGCCAATCATAATAATCTCCACTTAATCACCCAACTATGACTACTAAATGAATCTTCTTCTTAACTTGACCAGTTTTGAGTCATATTTGAATAAAGCTTTAAGTAAAGCAATTACATTGTTTGTCTTTGATTGTAGATAACTTCTACATAACTGATTTGAAAACTGTTCGTTTCTGATCTGTTATCTAAATTATATGTGAGAGTTGTTCTTTTTTCATTTACACCGAGTTTGTTTTTTTACTATCATTGCTGGAGAAACAATGACGAACTCATTGTGACGTTTTCTTATGGGGTGTCCTCGTGGCGTAATGGTTAAAGCGCTGGACTCCTGAATTGTAGTAAGCGAGTTTGTAATCCAATCGCGCTATTACATTCAATTTCAAACAAAATACCCACTGAAAAGATATGAATCCCCTTCCCTCCCTACTATGGGTCAAATAGCACCACTACTGTTCTTCTGGGGGGATGGCTTTGGCATTATGTAACCTACGAAGGTCGACATGCCATAAATCAAAGAAACTAAACCAATCGTTTTCTACGCCTAGACACATCAGTTTTGGTCGACCAGCAAAACTTTCATTCATCAGTTCTGTGCGGACAATGTGTATCGTCTAGAACACTTTGCCAAAAGCGGTGGCCAATAAGGAGTGTTTGCAAGAGAGAGTCAGAGGAATTCGTGCTCTCGGATCGATTGAATGAAAATGATGGTTCCTTTTCTTACTTTTTCTTCGGTCTGTTTGATGGCTTCTAATATTTCCTTGTACTTATAGCTTCCCTGGTATTTATAGCTCTCTGTTTTTCTTTAACTGTTCGTTAATCGTATTAGATTTGCGCTTCAATGTTTATTAATTGAAAGAATTTCGAGCTTCTTATATTTTTACATGAATGCCATTATTAACGACGTATTTAGAAATTGTTCGACAAGTGTTAGTTTTTCGTTTTTTCTTTGGGTTTTTTTTTTGGTGGCGGGGTTGTTTTGACGGAGTAGAAGTAAAAAAAAATAAAAGTTTATGTGAGGCAGCAACATGGAAATTAGAACAAATTTCATCTTTACAATTTATTCCGGGAAAAACACAAAAATTTGAATTAATATATTTATAAATCTAATAAAATATTATTTCAATAAATATAATATTAATTAATTCAATTTTATTCAACTAATGTTAATTTAATCATCTTAAAAATCTAATAAATTACAAGCTGAACATATTATAAATTATAAACTTTTTAAAATCATGAATTTAGAAAAAAAACATTTTAAGGAAAATTAATGACTTAATAAAGATTAGTTTAATTGATATAATTTAATCAATTTGAATTAATTAAAGAAATATTCATTTAATAAAGCAATAAATGTAATAGTTTTTCTTTAATAAATTTATTATACATTTCCCAGTCAATAAACTAACTTTCATTTTGAAAATCGTCAACGAAAATTATCTATTCAATACTTGGCCGTTTATAATATTTCATCAAATATCTTTAAAAATGTTAATAGTATTATTTAAAAAAAAAAACTGTACAGAATGCTAATACGACACAAATACTTTTATGTTTAGATTTTTTATATCAAAAATGTCTTCGCGTTATTTTACAAGAATCCGAACAATAAAAACTCATATGATCATCTGATCTTTAAAGCTAGATATACATATGAATTAATCTCATTATGCAAGAATCACTTTGTTGATCAAAATATAAAGGACACATTGCGATAGATCAAGCATAATGAAGTCAAAAAGATAGCTGAAACATTTTTCCTAAAACTCTACCAAACATTTGAGGTGTAGCTATACGTTCTCCAAAATGGGTTAAGCCAAAAATATAACGATTACTATTTTATTATTAGTTCTTCATTCTACCATTGTTGCTTTTAATCAAGAACTTTTTTCTATTATTATCATTATTTTTAATCGATGCAAAATTTTCCCATCAGCTGGAGCTTTTTTCGCTGAAGTCGGAATGACAGCAAGTCTCGACAATTCTCCAGCACTTCTCCCAGTATCCTAACTAATTTTAATATCGCTGTGTTTTGGACAGTCTCAAATTTTTACGAGCTTTTTCCACTAGCTCCTGCTGTTGGTCTTTCAGTGGAGTCTTCGTAACAAGTATCCTAGCCTATTTAACAGTACTGCTGTCTGGCTAGCCTCAGTTCATTCATTATCTGATATCCAGCACCCAAACTCTTTTCCACGCTATCGGGGATCGTTGCAAGGGTACAAACCAAAATTGGCATCAACCTCATCATCCACAGCTTATTCAACTCTCTAACAAGACCAAAGTACGTGTCTATCTTTTCACTTTATTTTAACTGTATGGTTAGCAGTAAAATCTACTTGATGCCACCTTTTCTTATAGTTAATTAATCTAAGTGTGGATGTTACAAGTTCAAGAAATTCCAGCAATTATTGTTTTCAGATTAAATATTTCCACTCATACTGATTTATTATAAGTTTTCTCTACCTAAGCACTATTGTTTCTTACGACTTTTGAGCTGACAAAATGTTTATATAGAAAGATGAATCAAAAGTTTTGCAATGTTTTTGTAACGTGAGGCAAAATGAGCAAACCAAGATCATGAAGGTGACGAACCACACTGGACTGTGAGTTTGCTTGATATTCTTCGAGTGATACTTGCCTCATTTGCACGCTTTTAAGCTGACCTGACCCGGCCTGATTTTCAGGAACCATCTGCTAACTGTACTGCGATCAACTGCTGCTTTGTACAATAAATGTTTTTCTTTACTTTCCCATCCTTATGTCCCAGTTCGAACTCATTAAGCAATTAGACTATGTTGCACTTAATCTGTACAGCTTTCAAATCAAAAATGAAATGAAGAAATGCACAATGTGTCAGCGTACCAACTACCACTAAACTATCAACCGAAATGGGTACATTTTCCACGTCTTGTACTATTTTGGTGACATGATATACGCACCGCGAACCAACTCATACCAAAAATATTGCAAATCTTTTGACTTCCCCTCGTATTATTTTATTGCTAATATTCTTACCTCTTTTTTCAGCTGTTTTCTCGATGTGACATTGATACTATTATTATTTTATTATCAGTGTTTTCCTCTGTTTAATTATGGTTGTATTTTAGATAAACCGGCAATAATATGAGGAAAAGAAACTAGTCATAAAATAATCCAATAGAAATGTGCATCGACTCGGTGTCCCCAGATAAAAAAGAATCAACTATAAGATGGAATAAAATCAGTAATAAAATATTAGAAATCTAAAATGCAGTAATAATATGACACAATTTTAGTAATAAAATAATTGTAATAAAAAGGCTTTATTGATCCACAATGTTGCGATGACAGCATCAACTATTGCAAATAATAATAATAATAATGGATAAATTATTATATAAATTATTATATTCATTATATTTTATTATTATATTATTATTATTATAAACCCGATTTCGTCCTACAAAATGCGATGCATGAAATTAACTAGAATTTTGAGATATAAACGGATCCTCTAATGACGGCGAGATGAGCAGACCTCGAGTTAAGTAACGAGAAAAAGAGAATTTGCAATCTTAAGGAGTTTGTCATTCTGTCGGATCACTGAGTGTAAATAAAAGAAAACGAAAAGATAGACAACTACTTAGACCTTGCCGGAGAACAAAGAAAACTGTGCAATATGAGGGTGACGATAATACCAATTCTAGTTGGTGTGCTTGGAGCAGTCTCCAAAGGCTTGAGAAAGGGGTCGAGAGAAATTGAAAATCAGATGTCGAGGTCATCCAAACTACAGCATTGTTGAGATCGGCCAGAATGCTGAAAACAGTCCTGGAGACCTGAGGAGATTTGTTGTCACTCAGTGTTGTCAAAATATAGCAAGGAGTGAAATGATAATAATAATTGCTATTACTATTTGTAAATGCAATGATGCCTCTCAGTTACATACTTAATAAATGCACTGAGGGCAAAAGATTTATAAAATCACAAGAAAAGGTTAATCACCTTATGTGCATAGAGGATATCAAGTTGTTTGCAAAAAAATGAAAAGCAGTTAGAGAGTCTAATATATATCTGGATTGGCCCGTCGTCTGGCCAAACACGGGGGAGACTCCGCCTTCAACTCTGAATGTCCCACATGCCGGAAATATCTTAGAATAAGAAAAATCATGTAATGAACCGCTATGTGTCCATGTTGTGTTTTCAAGGCCTGGACAACGAACCAAACACTTGTAAGAGTCATCAATTTGCAAATAGTCAAATGCTACCGTTCAATCAAATAAGAAAAAAAAACTTGCCCCCAGAAACAAAGAACAACACAGCTTTGTAATAATAACAATATTTTTACATTTAAACTTTTTACATAAGTGGCAAATCCCGTCAGAGACAATCATGTATTCGTTTAAAGCTTCTTAACTTTCATCTCTTCTACTAAGGCAGTTTGGTTCAAGGCAACTTTTTCGGCGGTTCTGTTTGTTTTTCTTCAGAGCGTCGTATTTGGACTGCTTTCTCAATTTTTCTGCTCAGACCTTTTGGTTCAAGGTCAAAAACAGTTCAGAGCTTGAAATATTGTTTCCGCCTGCCTTTTCTTCTTACCGCAATTACACCAATACTCTCCTTTACAATTACTACGATGAGACGATGCCGGTGAGTTTATGTATATCCTCAACTGGGTGAGGGCCAGTGTGTATGTGAATTTCAAAGAACTATCGGCCTTCAGCTAAATTCCACACCGAATTAATCCACTAAATTTAACTAACAAAATCGCTTTGAACTCTTTATCAATAACCTTGAAATGGCAACACTTTGTTTCCATAATTTCTTTTGTCATCGAAAAAATTCTGCCATTACAACAATCTGCCTTTTAACCAAACGAATCGTAACACTTTGTTTCCATAACTCTCAATCACTCTCTCTCTCTCTCTTTCTCTCTCTCTCTCTCTGTCGTCGAAATAATTCGGCCATTATGACAGTTTGTCTTTAAACCTACTGAATCCTTCTTTTTTTTTAATAAACAAAAGTTTGAGATAAAATAAACAAACCACCATTTTTTCTACACTTCTCCTCGAAAATCCATTACGCTATTACACATTCGGAATGTATTTCTCGATTCTTCTAAAATCCACATCATTTTCTTTTCTCTCTGAATAATAAACTCCTCTTAAACAGTCTCTGCCTTCCATTAGGTTACAGATAGAAATAATAAGAATCTACTGCTAGTACATAGTAATGGAATTTGGTATCGAAAAATGTGACATGCTCATAATTAAAAGACAAAGAAATGAAGGAATAGAACCACCAAATCAAAACGAATCTGAACGCTTCGAGAAAAGTAAAATCACAAATACTGGGGAATACTGGAAACGGACTCCATCAAATAAGTTAAGATGAAAGAAAAAATTTAAAAAGAGTATCTCAGGCGAACAAGAAAACTTTCCAAAAACAAGTTCGGCAACAGCAATCTCATCAAATAGATACCTGGGCTGTCCTATATATAAGATCCTCGGGACAATTCTTAAAATGGACATGGCAACAAGTGGATCAAATGGACCAGAAGATAAGAAGGTTGATGATGATACACAAGGCCATATATCCAAGCGATGACATAGATAGATAATATTTTAAGAAGAGGAAAGAACAGATTTGCCAACATTGAAGATAGCGTGGATCCATCAATACGAAAACTTAAGGATTACATTAAAAAGATCAAAGAAATAAAATTATCGAGCGGCCAGTGACAGCACTGACAGCGTAAGGACAATAAAACCACAAAATCTAGGAAACAAATTATTTTTATGGATATTTCAAGCGACAAAATGGTGAAATCTCACATTAAAAGATATGTAAATGGCAACGAATGGCCAACTTTAAGAGATAAATTGAATATCTTCTGATAGTATCACAAAACAACGCCTTAACGACCAATTATGTTAAGCGAAAATCGATAGTACCAAACTGGATAGCAAATGTAGTTTATGTGGTGAAAAAGACGAAATGATTACTCATATAAGCGAATGTAGCAAACTAGCGCAAAAAGAGTATAAGACTAGGCACGACTGGGTGGGGAAAGGGATCTATTGGGAATTGAGCAAAAAACTGAAATTTAAGCATATTACCAAATGGTACATTCACGAACCATAATCTCGCACGAGATGCATGAAAATCTCTGAAATTTTGAGACCCGAACGGATCACCTAATCACAGTCAGAAGACCGGACCTAATGATAGTCAATAACAGCAAAAAAAAAACAAAAAAAACAAAAGAACTTGCTGTCAAATGAAACGAACAACAGAGAAATTCAAAGAAAACGAAAAGTGAGAAAAGTACTTATTCCCAGCTAAAACTAAAAAATGCTATGGAAGATGAAAATCATACCAATTGTAATTGCCGCACTTGGAGCGGTCCCTAAAGTCTTGGAAAGTAGACTGGATGAGTTGGAAATAAGAGGGGAAACCGAGACTATTCAGAGCATAATTGAGATCGGCCAGAATATTTAGAAGAGCTCTGGAGATCTGTGGAGACTTGTTGTCACTTAGGGTCCAATCAAAGACTATCAGCTAACGCTGGTGTCAAAAAACTTGCAATGATAATAAAAAAAACTTAGACGTAGCTGAGAAAAGGAAACCTTAAGAGAGAAACTGAATTTCTTCTAATAGCCGCGTAAAACAACGTCAAAAGAACCAATCATATCAATGTGAGAATAGATAAGACGCAACAAAATAGCAAATGTAGGTTATATGGTGATAGAGACGAAACTATCAATCACATAATAAGCGAATGCAGCAAATTAGCAAAGAAAGACTTGACACGACTGGGTGGGCAAGGTGATCAAATGGGAGTTGTGCAAGAAATTGAAACTTCACCATATGAACAAATGGTACATGCACAACCCAACAGCTGTCCTGGAGAATGACACGCATAAACTCCTATGGGATTTTAACGTACAAACGGTTCACCTAATCTCGGCCAGAAAACCAGACCTTATAGTAATCGAAAAAAAAAAGAAAAGAAAACTTGCAAAATTGTGAACTTTGCTAACCCTGCGGACCATAGAAAAAATTGAAAGAAAGTGAAAAGAAGGATAAGTACCTCGAACTTGCTAGGAAATTGAAAAAAACTATGAAACATGAAAGTGACAATAATACCAATCCTGATTGGTGCTTTTGGTACAGTCATCAAAGGATTATTAAAGGGACTAGAGGACTTGGAAATAGGTGGACGAGTCGAGACCATCCAAACTACTACATTATTGAGAACGACCAGAATACTAAGAAGAGTCCTGGAGACTTGAGGAGACTTAGTGTCACTCAAACTCCAGTGAAAAACCATCAGCTAACGCTGATGTGAAAAACTCTCAAGAAGTAAACAATAATGATAATGATATGAACTCATGGATTTCCCACGGAATACATACTTAATTACAGGAATTCTGGTTCTATAAAACCGGAATATATTGGGTGCATCTTACACTACAAAATCATGTATGTAACATGTAGCATCAAATTAAAAGTTTCAGTTATTTTTGAGAGGGAAACATGAGTGAATCAAATGCGATTTTAAATCTCTTTTCTCCAACTTTAATAACTTTTTATCCAATGCAGAACAAGAAAGCAAAGAAAGCTTTAAAGCTATATTATATAACATAAAATTTGTGCGTTTAAAAAACTTACTCAATATGTAATCAGATATCCGTTCAAATAACAAAGGAGTGTTTCCAAGCGATGTCAAATTTACATAGGTTTATAGAAACTATATTCCTTCTACAGTTTGCTAAACAAAAAGAAAACCATTTTAAAAAGCAATGTATGTACACTGGTATTGAAAAAGAAGATAAAATCTCATAATCAACTAATATATGTTGTCCTTGTGCAGTTTTTCACTCTCTACTTCCTCCTGCAAGAGACTAAAGTTTGATAATACTAACACATGGTATAGGAACAATAAATGAGACCCGTAAATTTCTATAGGATTTGTAGATGCAAACTGACCACACAGTACTGACTAGAAAACCATATCTGGTGTTAATTAAAAGAAAAGAACTTGTTATCTGGTGGATGTTGCTGACCCAGGAGAGCATTGAGTGAAAATAAAAGACAACAAAAACAAAAATTAAATACACGAACGACAATTTCCAGGATCTTGCCAAACTGCTGAAAAAGTTGTAGAACATAAAGATGATGGTGATTCAAACCATAATTGGAGGACTTGGAACATTCTCCATTGACCTTATAAAGGGAGTAGTGGAATAGAAGATCAGGGTATGATATTAAAGCCATCGAAACCACAGAACTGGTCAAATGAGCTAGAATACTTAGAAGAGTTCTGATGCTCTAGGGAGACTAGCTATCTCTCAGACTTCAATGAAAAATCATTAGTTAGAGCTGTTGTGAAAAACTCACAGTGAGTAAAATAATCAGGCTAACGGTATATGCACTGGCCAGAATATGTCTTTGAAAATTTGACGCATAAAATCTTCTATGATTTTGAGATAAAAACTGACAAGAATAAAGAACTTGTCAACTTAAAGACTTCACCATTCCAGCTGAGCACAGAGTACAAATAAGGAAAAACTGAAAAAAATTATCGAACATGAAAGTGAGAATGATACTAATCCTATTTGGAGCCTTCTGAATAATCCTCAATAAAGTGAAAAAGAGACTGGGGGATTTAAATATCAGAGAGAATAAGGATTATGCAAATCCCAATACAACTGAGATCAGTTAGAATACCTTGTCCTGGTGAGCTGAAAAGATTTATTGTCACTGAGATTTGACTGAAAAGCCACCAGGAAGTGTTAATATGAAAACTTTTTATGATTTTACTCTGCAGAGGGGCACGATCCCCACCAACAAGTGCCCAAGATATGACACTAAAGAATCTGATATGAGGTTCTATTTATGCTGGAGCTTTGGGGAATGCGAAATAACCTTTCATTGCCATTGCTCCAAGGTCTACTCTGGCCCAGAGTGGTAGCACTTGAGAGGGTCTTATCTATGAGTCAAATAGTATAAGTTCGCAGTTTAGTTCTCTAAACTGCGTACTTATGCTAAACTGAATAGCTTGAAATAGAACTGCTTTTTTACATTTAAACTACGTACTTAAGCTAAACTGATTAATTTGAAATGGAACTGTTTTGGTATGCTTAACTGAATTGTTTGAAATAGAATGGTTTTTGACATTAAAACTCTACTTACGCTAAACTGAATTGTTTAAAATAGAATTTCTTTGGAAATTAACTGTGTGTAAACAAAAACCATACTCATCCTAAACTGAAATGTTTGAATTAAAACTGTTTGACAAAACAGAATAGCTTGAAAAAGAAATGTTTTAATAATTAAACTGTGTTAAACTGAATTGTTTGAAATATATCTATTTATTTGTATAAAAACGATTTGGCATAAAATAATCAACAAAGGTTGATATGCCATAAAACCTAAAAAACAGACAAATAAATAAGATTGGATGATTAAAGGATTCGAGAAAGGGTTGAGTTTGTACAAATTCCGACTTTCCTAGGATCCTTTGTCAGGTATTGAACGTTACTAGAGATTTAAGGATAAATACGGTCACCCAAGTTTTGATAGTGACCATCAGATTTTCGTTTGAACAAGAAAATGTTAGAATAAAATAAATAGATAGCAGGTCGTTTCCTGAGAACTAAAAGACAAACTGTGGATTATAAAGGCGAAAGTCTTGCCAATACTAGTCGGGTTTCATTGAACTATCCGAAATAATCTAAAAATAAGAATAATTGAGGTCAAGTAGATTCCATAATTGTTGACACTTGCTAGAATACTGTGGAGAGTTCTGGAGAGCCGAGGGAACTTGTTAACTCTCAAATTTCACTAAAGATCTCTTGTTATTACGAAAGTGAAAACGCACATAGAGTATATGACACTGAACGGCATCTGATGGTGTGTCTCCAGGTGAGTATGGAGTGATGAGAGCCTCTTTATGGCCATTACTTCCAGTTTCACTCTGACCCGGACAGGTAATTTTTGGTAGTGCCCCATCAATAAGACTAATGAATCTGTTTGATTTTATTTTATTTTTTTTGTATTGGATTCCTAAAAAAATTGACAATGTGCAAAGAAATAATTTGATAGTCGCATGCGTAGAAAAAAACTCTTAAGAACACCAAGACAAAAAAGTAGATAAGAATGTACAATGAATGCGATTCCCTAACCACTTGGCATGAAATAATACCAGACGGGTTGACAAGCTGTTAAAATCAACTAGTTTTTTCGCAGTTATTTTTATGCAAATGCAATAAATCGATTTTTTTTAAAGAGTGGAGAGACTAAAAATCCGAAAAAAAATTTCTGTATAACTAGAAAATAACAAAACAAAAAAACTGCTAATGGATATAAAATTGATGTTAATGTATTTACAAAAGAAAAAAATCCCCCGAAAAAACAACATTATTTTGATTATAATTTTGACTTCTCAGAAGATGTCAGGTTAAATGATGCCAAGTTTGGTTTTACGATTTCAATAAACTTTTTTATTTAGTTTCTAATGTCCTCAGTCTTTTAAAAGCTAACAATCTTGTCGAAGAAGGTTGGATGGGTATTATCGATTAGTTTCAAAACTCGGTCTGCCATTTTTGTTTTAGCTTTCATTACATGGAATTAACTTTACATTATTTTAATTAATAATTCAACACGTCTTTTTTGGAAACATTTTATAGTGCAATGTTCTGATTTTATTGAAAAGTCGACTAAATTGTGTCTGACCGAATCGTTGCTTCCCACTCTGTATCCCTGTTTTACTTCCAAACTTCCGAAATTTTCGGCATTAAATTCGTCACACCTTAATGTTTTCTAGTTAGATGATCTTTTTTAGGTAAACATACTGTGAAATATTTTTTCCAATTAAAATATGTCATGTAAATGAGCCAGCAGCTCACTGTAAAATTATGCTTTTCCCTGTTCCAACATTTAGCTAAAAAGAATTTCCTTTAAATCCAAATCAAAGGAAACATCTTCTTGAGTGAATTACAGTTAACTGATTGATTAATTGATCAATTTTAACGGCATGTCACTACGTCTAGGGATATTTTGTGCCTAGAGGTTAAGTAATTGCATTCCTCGTACATTCATATTTACATTTTTGTTGATTCTAAGTTTTGGGAGGGATGGGGGAGTTGTACGCAGTCTAATCGAGTACGAATAGTTTTTAAACAAGTCCATGGTTGGGACCCTGACAGATGCTACCAATCAGGGGCATAGTGAATTTGGAAGTAGTGACAATGAATGCATACTCCACACCCTCCTCAGATATTCCGAACTGGACTCTCACCATCAGATGCAGTTTCCTTTCATACTCAGAGCAACCCTTCATTTAGGGAGGTCTTACCCCCCTCTTCATTCTAAGTCTCGTCGAATAAGTGATACTTTGCTGTTATGCTGTAAATTTGATTGTTGTTTTATATCAAATGCTTAGTTTCTTTGATTTAATCCCGTGTAGTAGGTTAGATATTAAACAATAATAGAGAGGGTTTGTAAAGGTCCCAAGCCAATATCCAGTTTTCAGCATTTACTGACAGTCATAAGATAGATGCATTCCACAAAGCAAAACTTCCCAGTGGTATTTGTCGGCCGTCCAAACAACCGGACGAGTGTGGCACAAAGTCTTTTTTAAGGTGGGTCCGTGCGCACCGCCGTAGCCCAGACACACCCGACATTCCAAAAAATACATAGGGCCCCGTCGGCATTCCCCCCAAAAGGGGTGCCTCAAGCGCCGAGCGATAAACCTAACCCCTCTGGGGAGGGTTAAAGCCTGGGGAACGGACCCCAGGCTCGGGGTATGTCCAGAGACGTGACACACCCGACCAGATACCTGCCGTTGACACCACGGCCGGCCGAAGTGTATCCCATCAACTGGATTCTGCTGATTGAAATCAGCCCAAACTTCCCAGTTTAATTGGTCGCCACCGGCTAGGCATTTTATAATTAGATTTTAATAATAAATTTTCCAGAATGCAACTTCAATTTGCTATACATTTTACACGGGAAGTTGTCTATTACTTATACCCAGAAGTTAATCTAACAAATTTTACCTGATAAAACCATTTTTCATCTATACTTTTCTCTGTGAAAGGAAGATGATGATGACCAGCAGAAGTTCATGTGCAACTATATTTCATCTTTTAGATATTTTGTACGAATTTATCTAATCCCTTAGCCACGTGCAGTATGTGGCACAAGGTCGATTTTCAACCGTAGCACGTATTTAACTAACACCTTCGTCATGGACAGGACGTGAAACAAAAGCAGTTTTTGGTTTGGCTTCTTTGTTTAATTCACTGATTGTCTAGTACCAAAGCCATCCTTGTTGAAGAACAGCTATTTAACCCTTAGCCGTTAAGGAATAAGGGGTTTTCATATTTCCAAAAGTGAACATAAATAGTGCAACTGTATTTTGGTCTGGCTTTCTTCGCGATAGCAGTTAAGTATTTTAGCCATTATGCCATGAGAACTGCCGTAAGTCTTTTTTTAAGAAAGATAAAATTCAGTTTTCCTTCTTCTGGACTGGTTGACAAATCAACACTAAACAACCCAGTCTTCTTTTATTATTTTCCCATAACAAGAGTTGGAATAGAGGGATTCATGCCTTTCCTAAGAGTATTACCACGTAGTGAAACGCAAATATTTTGAATTTCAACTCAGATGTCTACTTCCATTTTTACGTGGTTAACCGTTACTCTAAGAGCGGATCCAATCTTAATCTTTTGTAAAACCAAAACGATATCTCTCTTTATATCGTATTTTTCAAAACAAATGCATTTTGTTCAGTTTGTCTTCGAAGTTGACCGCTCAATGACTGGGGTAGCAAAACAGAACCACATACGCACACAAATACAAATGCTAATCCCCCCACACACATACACACAAAAGCACATACAAGCATGCACAAAACTTGGATGAGGCCTGTTATTGTATGAAAGCATTTTCCTCATATAATAAGATATAAAAATAATTGGGCATTCAGTGAAAACTGAAACCACTAACAATAGTCTGCAAGCCGAGTTCGTTAATAATTACACCACCAGGGACGCGACCATACGTAAAAGACGTACTATAAATGACTGAGTGCACAATCAATATTAGCTGACAACGCTCAGTATAAAGCTAGAATGGTGTTGGTCACAGAGAGATTCGAACTTACTAATAATGGTTTGCTAGCTTACTTTCATTGATAATAGACTATTAGAAAAATTAAGAAATCAGGAAAAGGGTGTTCCTGTAAATTAACCCATCCTTAGTTTGGTTTCTTTATTTAATGGCATATCAACCTTCGTATGCAATTTAATGCCAAATCCATCCTTCAAGAAGAACAGTAATGGTATTAGGGTGTTTATGCCTTTTCCGATGGTATTTGTAAACGTAATGGTGCAAATTGTGTTCGAACTCGCTTTCTACGATTCTGCAGTCCACGCGGACACCCCTAACCAATCCTAATTTGAGCATATACTAGATTTTTCTTAGCAGGTGGAATTTTATGAATAATATAAGCCTGTATACTAAACTATAATCTTCCTTTTTCTAATACTTTATTGCTTTAACTTTTGCCTGTGAATTTAAATTTATATAAGTTTTTTCTTTCTTTTTTTGTCATTTATACGTATATACAGACTGTAATCAATATTTGCTGTTTTTCAACATCAAATAAAATGTGTGAAGTCATCTGAGGAGACAAAGACTATAATGATATTTTTCCCCGAAATAAACTTATAATGACAATTTAACCAGGTTTAAGTTTTCTTCTAAATGCATTGTATACGCTCTGTATGTGAATTTTGTTTTAAAAAGCTGGATAGGGAATATATGACAATTGCCATACATCGAGCACTCTCATAGATTTATATGAAGTTCCTCATATTCTATACGAAAATTGTTTTCGGACGCTGATGGGATATATATATATATATATATATATATATATATATATATATATATATATATATATATACACGAGGATCATTAAATAAGTTTCCAGACTTTTTCTTGTATGGGCACTTTTATTGATAGTACACACATGAAACTCTAGTCCCCTCGAAGGAATCTCCTCCGGCTGCAATGCACCTGTTGTACCATTCCAACAAATTCTGGAAGGCCCCATGGAAGTACTCTTATGTGAGCGTATCAATGACCTTCGTCACAGCCTCTTTCATCTCTTCATTTGTCTCATAACGACAGCCTCTGAGCTTAGTGAATAAGCAAATGTCACAGGGAGCAAAGTCTGGACTATAGGGAGGCCGAGGAATTGTCTTGATGCCCATCTTGGTCAAATAGCCTGTGATGGAGTTGTGGACTGGTTCATTGTCCTGGTGGAAATGCCACTGATCAGATTTGAAGAGTGCTGGCCTCTTCCGGCCGAATCTCTTCTTGAACTCCCTTAAAATCTCATCATAGTAACCCTAACCCTAACCCTTTGGCCAATCAACTCTGGTGTATTGACTTCCTTACTCCCCCCACACCACTTATCATCTGTCACCTTCCTTGAATCTCTTATGCCACTCAAAAACTGATACATGATTCATGCAAGATGGTCGAAAAACAGAAGCATTCCATTTGATTCTGTGGCATTTTTTCCAAGTTTAAAACTGAATTTTATAGCACATCTTTCTTCTAAAGTGTCCTCACGTCCAGATAACATTTTTGAAATTCCCCAGCTGTGACAATCAGTCTTTAGTAGGGTGTACTCCAATTCCTGCTGTAGCTGTTCATTTGAAGCTGAAATCATAAAAAGTGGTCAGTCATCTCATAATATGTATAGCAATAACATACTGAAATTTCAAGTGTGTACAACAATTTTAAATGCCTATACAAAAAAAAAAAGTCTGAAAACTTATTGAATACACCACGTATATATATATATATATATATATATATATATATATATATATATATATATATATATGAACGAGGCTATTCGTATTTTACATAGGATTAATACTCTTTGGAAAGGAATCAATCCAACTATTCTCCCTTAAATTATTGGTAAATAGTAGAGAAGATTTTGGTTTTTAATCTTGGTATGACAACCAGATTAGGAGAAGGAAACTCAATATCCGAATCTATAAACTCCGTTTAAAAGTTTGGCCTTGTTTCACATCCTGCTCGTGCAAAATGTTTAGGTATATATATATATATATATATATATATATATATAAAGGATTTGTCATTATACCAACCAAATGGTTGATATGTTATTAAGCACCAACCTATCAAATGCTAACAACATCAGGTGCCTACATTGCACAAGGCCTGAGTAAACTAAAATCTACTTTTAGGAACTGTGATGATGCTAGAAAGTTTTGCATCGACCTAACATAATCGATATTTTCCGTCTGGTTTTAGTGTTTTGAAAAAAGAGAGAATAACTAGAGAAAAATAAATTTCTGGCTCGGGACAATTATTAGAGACGCCGTCACGCCGGTCATTGAAAGCGAAGCTAAAAATTAAGTAAAAAGAAAAGAAAGATATTTTTTTTATTCCCCTGATTGTTTTCATCTACTATTTCGAACTGCTTCATTACATTCACGAAGGTTCCAAACCCAAAATACCTTCAATGTTTTTTCGCTCTCTCTCTCTCTCTCTCTCTCTCTCTCTCTCTCTCTCTCTCTCTCTCTCTCTTTCATTGTCGCTGCACCTCCATACTAACATGAGTATTTTGATTGGTTGGTTGGTTGTTTTGGTTTCATGGCAAATAAACCTTTGTCGGTTATCTAATACCAAATCCATTTTTATGCAAATAGTCAGTTCTATTTCAAACAATTCAGTTAAGCATGAGTACACAGTTTAATTGTCAAAAACATTTCTTTTTAAAGCTGTTTAGTTTAGTCAAATAGTTCTAATTCAAACAATTCAGTTTAGTGTAAGTATAGATTTGTTTACACACAGTTAAATGTCAAATCAGTCATTCTTAAACAATTGAGTTAAACGTAAGAAAAGTTTCCATGTCGAAAAAGTTTAGTTTCAGGCAACTCAGTTTTGCATAATTACGCAGTTTCAATGTAAGTACACAGATTAATTGTCAAAAATATTTCTATTTCAAGCTATTCAGTTTAGGCAAACAGTTCTAATCCAAACAATTCAGTTTCAAACAATTCAGTTTAGCATAAGTACACAGTTTAGTTCTATTTGACCCATAGAGGGCTCTATCAGGTGCTACTACTCTGGACCAGAGTGAACCTAGGAGCAATGGCAATCAAGGGGTATTCTGCGTTCCCCAAAAGTCTAGCATCATTCGAACCTCACCATCGGATTATTTAGTGACAGATCTATGACACTCGTTGGGGGGTCTTATCCCTCTGCTGAGGTGGAGTGAGTGTATTCTATTGCCCCAGCCGACTGGGCAAGAGTATTTTGAAGAAATTATGCTTCAATCTCATTCTTCAACAGCTCATCATTTCGCACTGTGACGAAGGAATTATCAGCTGCTGCTCGCATAATATAAAGCTCTTCGAAAGAATTGAGAACTCTGGTATCTGGTAGGGTTTAAAATTTAAACAAACGAACGCTGCTGCTGATGATGATGCTGCTACATAATACCTTATAATACTAAAGCCGCCGTGGTACGCTTGTTAGCCGAGCGGTCTGATACTAAGTTTTGCTTAAAGTTGGGCGGGTTTCGATCCCAGCTTCAAGCATCCTACGTGTCAAGCCACACTGAAGTGTTGTGATACAACGAAACAGAATAAATAACGCGTGCTCAATATCATTGATAGAGCCCATATATTTTAGTAAGGATATCGTAGACACAAAGTCAGTGGTGCTTTGTAACAGTTATTTTCTTGCTAATGCGCTCATCAGGCCAATGAACCTATAAGCGAGAAACATTGTATGAGCGCGTTTGTGTGTGAGTGCCTGCATATGTGTGTACGTCAACATATTTTTAGAATACTTCATATACATATTTTGGTTAGGACCTTTTCTATACTAACTGCAAGCAAACATTCAGTCTGTTTAATGATAGGACTTTCACATCATCAATCTTTTGGTTGGTTCTCAGTGACATCTGAAGACTACAATGTGTCTGTGTGCGTGAGTGTGTTTTTCAGTATGTATTTCAGCGTTTATGTCTGTGTTTGTTTTCATATTAACACTATATATATATATATATATATATATATAACAATCTCTTGTTAATACATATTCTATTAAAGACTACAAACAAGATTTGTTTTAAAGTTTTAAATATTTACACTTTTTATTCTTTTTCTCCTGTATTCGCACAAGAATGAATGCTTCAAGATGTTATAGTAAGTGCTCAAACCGAAAAAATGAATATGTAGAAGCCCCAAAATAAGTAATATTAACCTTTATGTAGCAAATGTATTTTTGATTAGAGTGTTGGCGCTGTAGTCATTTGTTTTGAATAATACCGAATGATAAGAGTTACCAATGTTCTTGAAATGATGCAATCCTGCTAACGTTGTTTTAAAGAAAATTGATATTTTATCAAAATTGGTAAAGATATACTTACTCATAAACGATGGTGATTTATATGTATTTTCAATGTAAAAAATGCTGACTAGTAAAACAAAATGCAAAGAGCTCAATATCACGATATACTACCCCTCTATAAGTAAAGCTGTTCTTTTTTTTAATACGAAATATTATTTTACGCTCTTATCATTGGCTGAAATTTGCTAATAATTGTGCGAAACTTTTTGAAAGGATTGTTCGTATTTGGGAAGGCGTGGACTGCAATAGACTGGTTGTGGATCATATAAAAATCTTATCTCTCTGATAAAATAAAGCGAGATTTCTTTTAAGTTGTAGCCGTATCAGAACTAATGTATGGTAGCATCACCTGGACTCTAACAAAACGTTTAGAGGAAAGTCTATATTGGCACTACACAAGTAGGCTACGTTCTATTATGTTAGCAACAACTCACAAAATAGAAGCTGTATGGGCACTTGCCTTCCATTTCACGAACCATTCAAGTAAAAAAAAAAACAGGACATGCTGGACACTGCTTGCGAAGTAAGGACAAGCTCATGACGTTCTTCTATGGACTCTTTCACATGGATACACTAGCTCTTTAGCAAAGCGTTATATGTACTATGTGTGAACGCCAGATGCAGTCTAGAGGTTCTGGCAGACATTGTAAACGATAGAGATTGATGGAGAGGGAGAGTGAGAAAGAGAGAGAGAGAGAGAAAGAGAGAGATAGAGAATCAAGGGACTTCTTGATTTCAGAATGACTTGATAAAATCACGAATTTAAATACGTGAGGATATGACACTTTGCGGCATCAACACTTTTGTTAAAGGGGACACCAATTTATACGCAAACTGTTGCGCCTAGATACAATTTTAGTAAAAGAAAACTGACATATATCTTAGCGAATCCTGGTAAAACCCAAACAGATTTAAAACACAAAGTGTTTAAGAAAAATTGATATTTTTTCATAACCAGGACAGCTGCTGGGTTTTGCCTATACCATTTGTTCGTATGGTCAAATTTCAATTTCTTGCACATTTCCCAATGGTTCACCTTGCTCATCCAGTCTTATACTCCTTCTGTGCTAATTTGCTGCATGCGCTTATTATGTGCTTGAGGATTTCATCTTTGTCACCGTATAGCCTACATTTGCTATTTTGTTGCGTTTTATCTATTCTCCCTTTGATATAATTGTTTCTTATGGCGTTTTTTTTTTTTGTGCTGCTATTAGGAGAGATTCTATTTCTCTCTTAAAATTTTCTTTTCTTAGCCACGTCCAGGTTTTCACATGTGAGGTGTTGTTTATTAGCCGATTAAAACGCCCATGGAGTGGGGTTTTTTCCACTTTTAATTCCTAGTTATCGTCATTCCGTTGTCCATCATGTTGTCAGTATCGTTTCTGTATTACCGGTAAGACTGATTTCTGAACTACTGTCTCAAAAACAATTATTTTTTATCTCAGTGCAAAAAATATTAAAATGCTGATGATAGAGAAGGGTAGCGGGAGAGGGTCAGGGAGATTCGTGCTGACAGTGCGACATTATGATAATGAAGATGATATATATGAATAATTGAAATTGGTAAAATTAAAAATTGGCAAGACAATAAATAAAACTTTACAAAAACAATAAATAAAACTTTAGTAAAAACAAATATGTAAAAAATAAACCACGTTCTAGAGTTACACATCATCGATCTTTTGGTCAATTTCAATATATATATATATATATATATATATATATATATATATATATATACAATTAGGTTCTACTCTAATTCTGCATGAACCACAAAATATTTTTAATTCATAAATTCCACCCTGAAGATGATCTAAAATACGTTCTATCAGAAATTTTCGTAATTTCGTATCTTCGATAATTTCATTCATATCAGTCGGAACGTGTCAATCGACTTTAACTAATATTCATTAATAAATTTTCTCATTCCTTTATATGTAATTTTTTTTCTATTTTCTCCTTTTTACGGCATATTTGATTAAACTTCATGTCTTACTCAAATATATATATATATATTCGATAGCCTTTCAAATGAATATGTTGAGTTTTGCCGAAGGTGTTGACAATAAGAAGCAACGTTAGGCGTTTGGCTCTTTTTCAAAGAAATCAATAGTGTGGGTCTTTTTATTTCCCAGATAGGTTTCAGCATGACCTTCTTTACAGAACACTTACCTCGGAAAGTTTTCTCTCACGAAATTCAGTTGTTTTCCAATGCATGAACTATCTTTTCGCTTCAGCCTCTTCGTAGCAAAACCATTTTTAGATATTTTTTAACGAAAGCCTACTTCTCCGTACACATCACACATTCTTCTGTAAATTTTACATGGTTTGCACTTCTAAGCCATCAAAAATTTGATTGCAGTCCTCTGATCAAGCTAAGGGCACCCAGATTAATCGGTTTCTATTTTGTACAGCTTTAAAACAAATGTTCATCTGAAATAAAAATAATTTTGCTATAAATCAATTCCAAACTATGAACTTTACATTTATGGTTTAAATTAATATTCATTCTGAAAAAAATTATTTTGATTCTTTTTGAAAAAGTTCCCTTACTTATTTAGACATAAGTCGTCTAAATAGGTTTTGTGCGATTTCTTTTGCTGATTTTATCACACAAGACGATAAATATTTTGTTCAAGCTTATAGAGAATTTGTCGTAACTTTTTTCTGCCAGGATTTTAAATATCATTGATCCTTTTTTGCGAATAGAAATGATGTTATCTTTTTTTTTCCTTTGCTCTTTTCCTTTTTTACATTTTTTTTCTAAAAATTTAAATTCATATTTTTCACGTAAATAATATCATATATCACATAACTATATCATATATGATTGGGTGTGAAATCATAAAAAGAAATGCTCGCACAATTTTCAAATAAAGGTAAACCAGACATTTGCAGTGTTATAAAAAAGAAAAAGAAAAATAGAAACGGCATATATATATATATATATATATATATATATATATATATATATAATAACTCATAGCAATGTAATAGAATAGCAAATTTATTTACTGAGACCAATGTCTGATACACCGCACAGTAATGCAAAATTCACTTTGAATATCGATCATCAAGCAATAGGATATATATATATATATATATATATATATATATATATATATATATATATATATAAAAGAACGTTCGATATCAATGATGGAGCCGAGATTTTCGTTGGGACTGGATATGTAAGAAACTGACAGCTACCAAGAATCGTTGATTCCATATCTACTCTATCCAAACTTAAATATCAATTATATATATATATATATATATATGAGTGAGTGTGCGTGTGTATATGATAGGTTGTGTTTCCTGTGTATGACACTAAACTGCATCTGCTGCAGAGGCTCTAGTTCTGGAATTCTGGAGTAAGTGGAATTATAATTGGTATTATTAGTTTTTTTTCTGTCTAATAATAAAATTTGCCTGCAGTTTTATGGTTTCAAGTAACGGTTCCTATTTAATAAGAGCCCATATCAACCCTGAGTATTAATTTAAGGCAAAGTACTTTTATACATATACTGCATATAATTTTAAACGAATAGCTTGTAGGTAACATTATTTTTTTACACGAGCCAGAGCTCATTTGTTTGTAAACAGTTAAATAGTTTCAAGTATTGATATCTAACACTAATGATTTATTTGCATACGGTTAAATGGTTTCTAGTCGAGTATATCATTTAACAGCTCTATTAGACTTATAGATAGGATCCTAACCGCTACTATCAAACTTAGTAACAGTGGACCTGGGAATAATGGTAATATATGAGAATTCCACATTCCCCAAAGCTCTAGAACCAGAGCTTCATTATCAGAGGGTTTTGTTTTATATCAGGATATTCGTTGAGTGGTGGTTACTACCTTTCTTCAAAATGCAATCAGCGTATCCTACCGCTCCGGCTGACTGGGCTCTTATCAAATAGGAAGCGTTGCTTGAAACCATATAACTGCATGCACATTTTATTATTTGATAGAAATCCTTTAAATCCTACAACGTGTGGGCAACAAATATGTTGCTTGAAGCCATTTTTGTTTACAAATGATAACTAAGTAGGAATAGTTACCAGAAATCATATAATTGCATGAAAAACTGACGTCGACATTAAATAACATAACAAAAATTGACCAATGTACGATGTGTAGCTGTCCGCTTAGAACAGGAATCTTAATTTTACTTTGTTGTTATCTGGATATTTATTCTTGGACTTGTATGATAACTGGTGATTGTTGCTGGGATCAAGTGACAAAATCACTCGACAAAACTTAATTCAATCTACTAACTTCAACATGAATAATCAGAAATTCTGATCACGAGTTCTTTGTCTTTTTGGAGGTTTTTATTTTTGCAAATTAACAGAAGTGCAAATCAAATCATCGTGTTTCGCAGGTTTGTTAGTTTTTTGTTTTTTTAGTTGATACGACTTGCATACGATAAGTTTCCGGATGCAATGCACTTGTTGTACCATTCAAACAACTTCTGGAAGGCTCCCTGAAAGTCTTCTTGTGTGAGCGTGCCAATGACCTTCGTCACAGGCTATCTCATCTCCTCAATTGTCTCATAACGACAGCCTCTGAGCTTAGGGAATAACCAAAAGACACAGGGAGCAAGGTCTGGACTATAGGGAGGGTGACGAAGTGTCTTGATGCCCATCTGCGTCAAATTGTCTGTGACAAGGATGGAGTTGTGGACTGGTGTATTGTCCTGATGGAAATGCCACTGACCCGATTTGAAGAGTGCTGGCCTCTTCCGACCGAATCTCTTGCTGAACTCCCTTAAAAGCTCAACATAGTAACCCTAACCCTAACCCTTGGCCAATCAACTCTGGTGTATTGACTTCCTTACTCCTCCCATGTATGTATAGCAATAACATACTGAATTTTCAAGCGTCTACGACAATATTAAGTTTAAGGGCCTGGGATATTTTGTTTTCGCTTTATTGTTTACACTTCTTCTTCTTCTTCTTCTTCTTCTTCTTCTTCTTCTTCTTCTTCTTCTTCTTCTTCTTCTTCTTCTTCTTCTTCCACCTGTTATTATTACTACTATCAGTATCAGAATTATTTTACTCTTGTTTTTCTCAACAGTTGTAACATGATTTTTACTGCAGTCTGAGTGACAACAAAGTCTCTCTTCTTCTTCTTCTTCTTCTTCTTCTTCTTCTTCTTCTTCTTCTTCTTCTTCTTCTTCTTTCATGAAGTGTCTAACTTCTCTATTTTGCACAAATCATCTTTTTTTCGCTAATCAATCATGCGCAGACATATAATTTTTGCCACATGTCTACCCTATTTTTTGCTCATTAATTGGGAAGAATGAACTCCAGGTTCAGAGCCTCGCCGCCAGTAAAAGAAAATAAAAAATAATTATAAAAAGATCCCGCTGAAAATTAACGACCGTCCATTTTATTTAACAATAATTCTTATTCATGATTCTTTTAGACGCTTAAAAACATAATAATCGAACTCGTGATCTAAGATGATTAAAATTAATGTTTACTCTAATAAAAACGAGAAAATATTCCGAAGTGATTCAGTCAGTAACTCCATTTATTTCCAATTGACAAAAAATATGCACACAGATAGCAATATACGAACACGAAAAGAAACAGTTTATATGGCAGAAAAATTCCTTCCAATAAGTCAATTGTAGAAATTACTAACTTATAAGTCAGTTGCAAAAAAGTCAACCCTTGAAAACCAAAAGAATATTCGGAAAAAAACCAAACCGACGTTTAACGATATCATACAGTATAATCCAATTAATGAACCAACTAAAAGTCATAACTGCACGTACAACTTTACCAAAGAAAAATCGGACAATGAACTAATCCGAAAACTGTGCAATAAATATTTTTTGAATGATTTATGTGAATGGGAATTTTTTTAGATATATTTATTAAAAATATTTTTCTTTGCTCTTTTTTACTGTTATTTTACACCTTGTCAGTTTTTCACTGGGATTAAATCATCCGTTTGTATCCAAAAGTTGCGTTTGATTTTCTGGGAGAGATTCTAGTAAGTGCATTTAAGTAAAAGTAAAGTCGGTGACCTTCGTCGAGGGTGATCCGAAGGTTCCTTTTTAAATAACTACTACACCAAGGTGTAGGGGAGACGCTACTCCATTCTCTGGATTGCTCCACTTTACCCTTGATCCTTATCTTATAATGCAGAGTTCCCTGCGGAAGCATGCTGGCTCTCCCAGACCCAAGAAGGCCAGACAGAGCAAATCCACCAATAAACTTTTGATAATCCTTTTTTTTGACAGCACTGGCATGATCTACATGCACTGGGTTCCCACTGGAAAGACAGTCAACAAGGAATACTATGTTAAGGTTTTACGAGAGTTCAGGAAGAGATTCCGTCGGAAGAGGCCAGCACTCTTCAAATCGGGTCAGTCCACAAAAGCGCCCGTCCACAACTCCATCCTTGTCACAGACTATTTGACCAAGATAGGCATCAAGACAGTTCATCACCCTCCCTATAGTACAGACCTTGCTCCCTGTGTCTTTTGGTTATTCCCTAAGCTAAGGGGCTGACGTTATGAGACAATTGAGGAGATGAAAGAGGCTGTGACGAAGTTTATGGACATGCTCACACAAGAGTACTTCCATGGGGCCTTCCAGAATTTGTTGGAACGGTACAACAGGTGCATTGCAGCCGGAGGAGATTACTTCGAAGGGAACTAGAGTTTTATGTGTGTACTATCAATAAAATTACCCATACGAAAAAAGTCTGAAAACTTATTTAATGATCCTCGTATATATATATATATATATATAATATCTAGTCAACGTCCGAAGACAGTGTCTGTAGATTATTCTTTCATAGAATATATGAGGAATATCATATAAATCTATGTGAGTGCTCAGTATATGGCTATTGTTAATCCCTAATTCCTTTGCAGATATATAACAAAATTCCCATTCAGTGCCTATATAGTGTAATCGGATATAAACTCAAACCTGGTTAAGTTGTCATTATAAATTTATTTCGGCGGAGAATATTATTATACTCTCCGTGTTCTGCAACTTTGAGCAAAGCATGTAAAAAGTTATCTGACGAGACGGAGAGTATAATAATATTCTCCGCTGAAATAAATTTATAATAACAACTTGACCAGGTTTGAGTTTCCATCAGATCACACACACACACACACATACATATATATATATATATATATATATATATATATATATATATATATATATACATATATATATATATATATATATCACAAAGTGTTATAAATACAAACAAATAAAGTGTTTGAAGAATTAATTTCAATAATTTCTAAAATACTTTTGTAATTAAGTATAATCATTAGATAGTTAAAAATCAACCTTAATCACAACAAAATGGTTTCAGTGGAATTAAAGATGTTGGAAAGAAAAGAGTAGTTGCAGACTGTAGACTTCTAACTTCACGAAATTCTAAATAATGACTGATATTTTGAAAGGATTCTTTAAACTAAGCACGTCTCGAATTTGTTTTTGTTGAGTTTTGTCTGATATTTTATGCAGGAAAGTAATTTGCAATGGAAGCTTCAGGGATTTATAATAAATTACATTTAAAATATTTTTCATTTGTCTTATCATTTTTTCATCTTATATATATATATATATATATATATAATGTGTCTGTGATGGGGTTGTTATTGCTGCTGTTGTTGTTTTTGTCGCTGGACAAGAGGACGAGCATGAAATGTCACAGGCATCACTCTTTTAATTTGGATGGTACAGGTGTTCTCATATAGATTAATCATTGTCCCAAATCTTATCTTTAAACTTGGAAGTACAGGTGCCTTCTGAGATGGGAAGTAAATGTCTTCTTTCTTAAAATATCTTTATATATACGAGCAGTGCTCAAAACGCAATGCTTTCTATTATTCATTAACAGATTTAACCAGTCTTTGAATTTTATCTTTGCATCTTAATGTTTTCTTTCATTATCACACTCATGCACACGTGCACGTGCATGCACACACACAGACACACAGACACACACACACACACAATATATATATATATATATATATATATATATATATATATATATATATATATATATATATATATAAGCATGCTTGATTAAATAATAAAGACATATTTTGTCTACATAATTTTATAAAGATCCTTGAAGTTTCCTGATAACTGTCTTGTTTTTTTTTTATTTTTCTGACCTTAAATTAATAGCTAGATGAAGACATAGGAATAAATTCAAACTACAGACAAATTATCATAGATAATGCTTAACTAAAAAAAAAACATAAGATTAAATTGAGATTTAAGGTGAAATGAATAAAAATAAAGTAAAATAAAAAAGATGAGGAGAAACCATGCGATGTGTACGTACTCTTCAATGGAAGGGTAACTTAATTAATAGGCACGAAAATACAATTTGAAAATAAAAAATTCTAATTTTAAATTCTGAATTTAATTTAATATAAGTATTACTATATCTTTACGTAAAGTTGTTAAAGAAAGTTGAACTTCCCTAAATTAGAATTTAATCTGGAGTTTTAAGTTGAAATGTATTTAGATTCTAAAAAATTAAAAAATTAATTTACTATAATTCCAACCGGTAATAAAAGCAAAACCGGAAGTGGGCTAAATGAGGAGAAAAATCTTCACCCGTCTTCTACCCCGTCCCACTCTTCTTTCGTGAGTCTATTCTGAATTATTTTATCCATAAGATCTGAAGAGGTCCAGTAATTTTTTATAACAGGATTGAAATAAATTTATAATCCTAATGTGATCGTTTTTTTGCTTTTTCATAAAGAATATATATATATATATATATATATGCGTTCTCATACTAAGTCTAACGTAAAGTTGGGCGGGTTTCGATCCCAGCTTCAAGCGTCCAATGTGTCTAGCTGAAGAGTTGTGATACAACGAAACAGTCTGTCTGTGGATGACAATATATATATATATATATATATATATATATATATATATATAGTAGTTAAGCATGTTTGCCATATTAATAAATAACACGTGCTCAATATCATTGATAGAGTCTATATATCTAAGTTAGGTTATCGTAGACACAAAGTCAGCGGTGCTTGGTAACAGTTATTTTCTTGCTAATGCGCTCATCAGGCCCATGAACCTATAAGCGAGAAACCTTGAATGCGCGAGTGTGTGTGTGTGAGTGCCTGCATATATGTGTACATCTACATATTTTTAGAATACTTTATATACATAATTTTGTTAGAAAATTTTCTATACTATCTGCAAGCAAACATTCATTCTGTTTAATGATAGGACTTTCACATCATCAATCTTTTGGTCGGTTCTCCGTGACATCTGACGAGTACAAAATGTGTGTGTAAGTGTGTTTTTAAGTGTCTATGTCTGTGTTTGTATATATATGTATGCGTGTGTGTTGTCTTAACAATATATATTTATATATGTGTGTGTGTGCGTGTGTGTGTGTGTGTGTGTATGTGTGTGTGTATATATATATATATATATATATATGTATAACAATCTCTTGTTTA
The DNA here is from genome assembly GCA_963585895.1 of Sepioteuthis lessoniana. NCBI lineage: Eukaryota > Metazoa > Mollusca > Cephalopoda > Myopsida > Loliginidae > Sepioteuthis > Sepioteuthis lessoniana. The sequence goes on from OY757922.1 coordinate 60,237,828, forward strand.
TACATATTCTGTTAAAGACGACAGACAAGGTTTGTTTTAAAGTTTTAAATATTTACACTTTTTATTCTTTTTCTCTTGTATTCGCACAAAAATGAATGCTTCAAGATGTTATAGTAAGTGCTCAAACCGAAAACATAAATATGTTGGAGCCCAAAAATAAGTAATATTAACCCTAAAAAAGGATCAAGGGTAAAAAAGGTTCAAGGGTAAAGTGGAGCAATATCAATAACATAGTTTGCTATATCAACCAATAAAAAGTGATCAATAGCAGTGATAGAATATACATATCTGCGTTAGGATAGTGTAAACATAGTCAACAGCGCTTGGTGACAGACATCTCTCCTCCGATTTTCTAATGTGAACATCGAAAAAATCCGATGATTGAAACCAGCATTAATCAAGTGTTATTGACGCTGAGACTACGCTATCCTAACACACACACACACACACACACACACACACAAACTTAAACTCGCACACAGAAAACATAAACACACACATAAACACACACACACACACACACACATATATATATATATATGGTGAAATGGTCGATTTTGGTGAATCTGACACTATGATAAAAACAAGTGGAAAGATGGATAAATCTGACACAAAGGGTTTAACAGTAATATTTCATTGAACAATGAATAGAATATTACTACTAAACCCTTTGTAAGTGTCTGATTTATTCATATTTCAACTTAATTTTATCTATCTATCTATCTATCTATCTATCTATCTATATATATATATATATATATAAAATCCTCCAAATCAAAATGTGCATAAATAATCTTCGATGATATTATGGTGGAGCTAGTTCAAAATTTTCATAATCTAAATTAAAGTTTCATGTGGATCTCATGATAAGCAGATAAAATATGAGAATAAGTGGCTAATCCACTGTATTTATACTGTGAAAGGAAGCTGTTACGTGGCAAGATATTTGATCACGTGACTCTCATACGAAAAATATCTTTAGAAATCTGAGCATTCGAAATACGGGAAAATAAGTTAGGTTTGTAAATTATACGGGAGAAAACTTATTAATATGTCTACACTTAGAGATCAATTCGTTTTATTTCGGTCCACAATTTATTATTTTCGTCATATTCCAGGATACATAGATTACATTACAGACATAATCTGTACACCCCCCTATATATATATATATATATATATATATATATAGATAGATAGATAATGGAATATTGTACGATCAAAATTGATATTTCTAGGAAATAATCAACTTCTAGAATCAATAGCATTAAACACGAGTAACAAAAACAAAGTAATCATAAAAATCATATTTCCCTTATAGATATGAGGAGTTCGCTTATTTTAAGATTGTTACATATTTTTAAAACCTAAGAAACAATAACAGGAAGCAATGTTGCTGAAAAATGTGGGTGATGATACATAAAAACAATTTCTAAATTAGAAAAAAGTAAAAAAAGAAAATGAATCATTGACCTTTCTTAAAAGTAAAAAAGTAAAGTTAGCGACTATGGTCGAGGGTGACCCGAAAGCTCCCTTTTCAATAGCTACTACACCGAAGTTTAGGGGAGTGCGCTATTCCTTTCTCTGGATTACTCCACTTTACCCTTGATCCTTATCTTATAATGTTGACTGTTAAGCAAAGGATGTATCAAGTCCAATTTTTTGAGTCTTTCGGTATGACTCGACCTGGGATCGAACCCTGGTCTCCTGGACCGTTAGTGAACACTCTACTCATTTATTCATAGTTAATAAAATTTTGTATAAAAATATGCGCATCCTCTCTCTCTCTCTCTCTCTCTCTTTCTTATATACAATCTATTTGTCTTTCCGTATCTATCTATCTATCTATGTCTGTATATATATATATATATATATATATATATATATTCATTTATGTACGTGTGTTTTCGTGTGTGTTTCCAAGAGCGTGTGAGTGTGCGTGTGAGTGTGTCAGCGTGTGTCTGTGCACACGTTGACAAACATATAAATAGAAATATTGAGCCAGGCTATATTTTATGAATTCAGAATGTCTTTTTTAATTTTAGAATAAACAACACATAGATAATTAATTCTAAAGCTGAAATCAGTTAGAACTAGCAACTTTGTATATATATATATATATATATATATATATATATATATATATATATATATATATATATTTGAATAAGATTTTGGTAATAAAAATATTTTGGTAATAAAAATCAATTATTGGAACCTTTTCATCCGGCACGTTTCCATAATTACACTGGAAACGTTTAAAAAGGTAAAAAAATTTCAATAAAAGTGGAGGGATATTTTTAAAAAAAGAAAGAGCTCAATTACCACGATTCCCACAAAGTTCCCTAAACAGGCAAAGAGTGTCAAATTAGCATGATAGCTATTGCCTCTAAGAGAGCTAGATGTTTTTTGCACTTTGCCTAGTACAAGACAGAGAAACGATAATCCGAATAATTCATCCTGCATATGTAAGGATTAGATAAGTGGTTGCCAATGGCTGTCTCTTGTACCTGAGAAGACTCCGATATAGTGCTTTGGGACCGTCTTAGTAGTTCTTGTGAGATGTGCTACTTAACTTGAGCATCAAGACTTTGAATAGTCCAACTTATATAGTCAGGATTATACTGACATAAACCATCTGACTTTGTTTCAGGATAGGTAAGACGTCCTTCTAGGAAGAATGAAAGGCAGGTCTTGTGGTGGAGATAGTTCTCACCTTAATAGAGTTAAAACAGTGCATAACCGACCCAGAGATTTTGCCAACAAATAGCTGGCGAACAGCCTCAATCCACGGTAGCTTCACATATATTGGATATTTTGGGGGACTAAACGGTTTAATAGAATTAAATTTAGATATCGTTGATCTGATACTATTCGATATGACGTTGTCTGGGTTTCCATTCATCAGAAAGATAGAAAAAAAATTCATTTTTAATTTCTGCATCGATCCACTTTTACAACAAATAATCTGTGCCTGACGAGATTGGCATTTAACAAGGTTAATCTTCCAAGACTTTGGAATAAAAGAATCACAGCTAATGTTTGCCCAGTCGGCTGGGGGAGCTGTAGAATACACCGATTGCACCTCTGCAAGGGGTTAGACTCTCCACCAACGAGTGTCCTGATTATGACACTAAACATTCTGATGGTGAGGTTCCTGTGATGCTGAAACTTAGGGGAATGCGGAGTACCCTTTCATTGCCATCGCTCCCAGGTTTACTCTGGCTCGGAGTGGTAGCACCTGATAGGACCCTATCTGTGGGTTAAACAGAACTGAACTGTGTACTTATGCTAAACTGAATTGTTTGAAATAGAACTATTTATTTGTATAAAAACTATTGTTTAAAATTGAACTATTTTGAGAACAGTTTATTTGTATAAAAATGGATTTGTCATTAAATAACCAACAAAGGTTGATAGGCCATAAACCCATACAACCAACCAACGAAGCTAATGTATAGACCTGTGAAAGTTGGCTTTCTGTAAATACTAGTAATAAAGGAAGAAGGACTCTTCTCGACCAACACTTCATAGCAAAAGTCAGAGAAAGATAAAGTCAATTCAGAAAATTAAAAAAATTAATCCCTCGTTGCATGAATGAAAACCAGCAAAGGTATTATCAACGTAACAGACATAACAATATGGTTTATGAACTTAGTCAAAAAGCTATTGTTTGAACCCCTTAAATACATTAGATAAATGAGGACCAAGGGATATGTCGTCAACTTGTCGATATATAGTCTCATTAAAGCTGAACGAGACGGACTTAGTAGCTATCTCCATTAACTCAATAAATATATACTCCAAATTTAATTCCTTTAAATCATTTGGTCCCTCTAAATGACCAGTATAAGTAAAGTTACCGTGGATTGAAGCTATTCGCCATGTGTTTGCTGATAAAATCTCTGGGTCTATTATCGCTGTATTAACTTTAAGGTGAGAAATATTTTCACCACTAGACCTACTTTTCACTCTTCCCAAACCCAAAAGGCCGTCTACACTATAACTACTTTTCCCTACCTAGTGTAGTCAGAGAAGACAATTTGACATTCTTTTTTTCTGTTTAAGGTACTTGGTGGGAATCGTGGGAGTAGTTTTTTAAAAAATATTTCCCCCACTTTAATTGAAAAATTTTACCTTTTCAAAAGGCTTCCAGTGAAATTATTGAAAACGAGCTGGACGAAAGGGTCCCCATAGTTAGTTTTTATTATTAAAGTAGACTAAGTTAAACACAATCTAAGAGAGTAGGGACCTCCATAAAAACCCATAGCAAACTAAAAAAAAACATTCAAACTGCAAACACGAGTGAGTTCAAGTCTCATTGAAGACCCCATTAACAAGGCCATGTGCCACACATGTTCCCTAACGAAACCATCAAGCTGGAAACATACACGTATGTAAGAAAAAATAAATCAATAAATCCTAAAAAAATATAAATCTCTTCGGGAACCTACTCATTTTAAATTAATTTTAATCTCTCTTTGGACCTACAAGAAATATATATATATATATATATATATATAATCCCGGCGTTTGAAAGTGTGAAGATCATTAAAGAAATAGTTTGAAGGGCTCTCTATCCTCCAAAATTATTGAATGTCAATGGTTGTTATAATAACATTTTCTATAGATAACATCCCCCAATTGTCAAGTTTCTCTTGTTAAATTGTGGACGCGTATGTATATTTTAATAAGTTCTAGTTTTGCAAAACTTCTTTCACCGGTGTCTAGGGCCTAATTCAAACAAATATGATTAATTATTTATATAAATATATATACAAATTTCGTTGAACATAATAGACATTTACCGTCTACATATTTTCTTCTTGATCCGTTCATATTGCTGTATTGCTTTTATCGTATTCGGCGGGAATTGATTGATGTATTTTCCATAATTGTGCATATTCCAAGTACTTTCTGCCCGACTTTAGCCGTCATCAAAGGAAGATTCATTACAGAAGTGATGTAACTTTTGTTTTTGCATTACTACTATGTAAGAGCGTCTTTACCGTTGGAGTGTGTAGCGTTTGCTTTTAAATGTGTTTCTACAAATAGTGTCAGTAGCTAAAGACATTTAAGTACTTTACCACAGGTTAGAAAATTAATTCTCTTAAGTGTCGGTTGCATGTTTCTGATATGTAGTGCTTCTAGAATCTGTAGTTTTTGTTTGTTGTTTTGGTGTTCTAATATTGTCGTGTTGTCGGTGAGAATTTTTCGTAATTCTGTTGTTGGGCATGAATGCTTTTTTAAATGCGGTACTATTGAACTTGTATCAGAAAGGTGCATTGTAAGTCTCCTCGATAGGGTAGTTGAGGTTAAACCAACATATATATTATTATTATTATTATCAGAGATACAATCTCCTAAAGGACATTTATATATATATATATATATATATATATATATATATATATATCCCTTGATTTTTTTCAAAGGGTCGGACGAGGTTGGCCTTTTCTTTCTTTTTGACCCATTTTTTTTCTTTTTCCCCTGGGCGGTGATTCGAGAAACTTTTTTCTCTTGTTCCTGGCCAGGTTTTTTTTTGTTTTTTTCAGGTACCGTGAATACTGGTAGATATTAGATTAGTAAGTATATATGTATATATAAATATATATATATATATGTGTGTGTGTGTGTGTGTGTTGTATTCAATCACGGGTTGAGTCATATCGAAGATTCTAAATATAGTGTTTGATGCGCCTTGCTTCACTCTCAGGATGATAAGGTACGGATAAAAGGTAAGGAGGAGCAATCAATTGAAAGGAGTAGTACCCCCCCATACATCTCGGCGTAGTAGCTAATGAAAAGGAAACCTTTGGATTGCCCTTGATTCCGATGTCTAACATTTATATATATATATATATATATATATATATATATAATTATAATCATGATTAAAATTGCACACAAAAAGGATTTTTAATTAATAAAATCTTTACAGTGCATCATTCACAAGAAAGCAGGGCAATATTATAATATTTGAGCAATAAAATAAGATAGTAATGAAAACAGGATGAGAACTCACGATTCTAACAAATCAACCAACCAATATATATCTATATATAAAGCGTTTACAATTTTTTTTATACATTCACGTTTATTAATGTCTCAATGCTCTTCTAGTGACTAGTCTTTGCATCAATGATTCTAACATCAATTCGCAGAAAGATATGAAATTTTTGTGTGGAAGACTGTCTGTTGGACCGAGAAATGCAAAAGTATTGACTGAAACATTTTCTAAGCCCATTAGAAAATTAACAAAAGGACACATTCATCTTTCTAAGTGTTTTTTTTAATTGAAAACGTTCTGAATTACGTTCTATTATCATAAAACGTATTTACTTTCGATTTTCCTAAAATACATAAAACGTGCTTACTTTACCTAGAATACATAAATCGTATTCATTTTACCTAAAATGAATAAAACGTACTTTCGGTTTACCTAAAAATATATGTTGTAGTTCGTAATACTTTAAAATCAAATGTCAATCGCTCTTTACACTAAAAAATGATAGCGACTAAATAATCAAGCCAAGATGAAAACTTTTATAACCAATCGAAACGTAAGGGTCTCAAACACTTAGACCACGGGCCACAAACTATTTTTCAATAGCACGCGGTCGGACAATTTTCGTAACTAACATATTCCTAATCTTGGTAATTTGACCTTCACTTCTGGCCATGATTATCACCAATAGAAGATCTGCCGATTTATATTGGCATGGAGAAGGTGTACCTGAGATGACAGACAACAAATACAAATAGAAACTTTACTGAAAATGCTTGAGAGGGGATTATCAAACATACATAATTTACATAAAATACATAAATCGTACTTACTTTACCTAAAATACATAAAACGTACTAAATTTCCCCAAAATGAATAAAACGTACTTACTTTAGGTTTACCGAAAGTATGTACGTATATCAGCTATTTCTTAAAATGCGATGAAACTTTTATTTTTACTTTTGTTTTCTTTGCTTTAATGTCGAACAATTTATAGCAATTTACCCATGAAAAAATAAAATGGAAAAAAAAAAGATGCATCAAAACGAAAACGAAAAAAAAAAAGAAGCTTTATCAAAAGTTAAAATAAGATTAAGGAAATTTTATCCCACAACATTTTTTACTAATTCAGATATCCCTCCAACAAATATATGCATCTTGACTCTGAGGGAAAATAAATAATAACCTATCAAATGGTTTGATCTAGTTGGGTTTTAAGGTATATCAACCATTGTCGGTTATTTAATGCTAAATCCTCTTTATATGTATATATTAAAAATATATGTTTTCTAAACACATTTTGTTGATAACATTTTAAAACGATCCTAGACTTTCTTCTTTTTTTTTTTTTTTTTTTGGTAACAGTCAAATAGTTTCAAGTATTCCGGCGTGTACCAATTTAACACCAGTCATTTGTTTGCACACATTGAAATGAATATTCATATATGATTTGTAAGTAAACAGTTTGTTAGTAATTTCATTTTTAAATGAGTTAGAACCAATCTGTTTGCACACTGGTATGGCAACTAATTATCTACATGATTTCAATTATTACTTTCTAACACTCTTAATCCAATTCAATATTAATCATTTTTGCTCACAGTTAAATAGTTACAAATATAGCTATTTAACTAATTATTCTATTCATATCTATTCTTTCATTTGCACAGAGTCAAATGATTCCAAATATTACCATGTAATGCCAATAATTCAATTTCAGCTCACAGTTAAGGAGTTTCAAGTATTGCTTTTTAACACAAATAGTTCTTTTCAACATTGCTTATTCATCGGCACATGGAAAATGGTTCTTAGTATTGCTACGTACCTGTAACAATTCAATTAGACGGTCATTTGTTTACACACAGTTAACTGGTGAAACAGTTCTATTTCTAACAATTCATTTTCACATAAATCATTTGTTTGCCCACAGTTTAAATGTCAAACAGTTCTATTTAACCCATAGATATGACCTTATCAGGTGCTACCACTCTGGGTCAGAGTGGACCTGGGAGCGATGGCAATGAAGGGTACTCCAGTTTCCCCAAAGCACCAGGAGTGGAGCCTTACTATCACATTGTATAGTGTCATATCTTGGGCACTCTTTCGACAGAGATGCAATGTATTGTTTGGATGCCTAGCAGATATATTGCAGGTGAGATATATCACTTAAGAAAATTACATCCCAAACCCATCTCATTCTGATGGTGAGGTACCTGTGATGCTGGAGTTTAGGGGGATTCAGAGTACCCCTTCATTGCCATCGCCCCCATGTTCACTCTGGCCCGGAGTGGTAGCACCTGATTGGACCCTATCTATTGGTTAAACAGAACTGAACTGTGTACTTATGCTAAACTGAATTGTTTGAAATAGAACTATTTATTTGTATAAAAACTATTGTTTAAAATTGAACTATTTTGAGAACTGATAATTTGTATAAAAATGGATTTGTCATTAAATAACCAACAAAGGTTGATATGCCATAAACCCATAAAACCATACAACCAACCGACGCAGCTAAAGTATAGGCCTGTGAAAGTTGGCTTTCTGTAAATACTAGTAATAAAGGAAGAAGGGCTCTTCTCGACCAACACGTCCTTTTCCTCCTTCATAGCAAAAGTCAGAGAAGGATAAAATCAATTCAGAAAATAAAAAAATTACTAAAAAACTATTTACTTACATCCCTAACATTTTTGGCTCACTGTGCCTCTTCCCCAGGGCGTAATGGCCCTTTTGAGTCCTTAAGTTTGAAACCCCTAGCATTGACAGTCTCATTGAAACCTTCTGGGAGTACCTACACGTTAATAACACTTGCATTTAGCAACTCAAAGTTAGTTCTGCACATATCGATACTATGCTGAACGTTTTTGAACCAGTTTATGTGTATCTTTTGACGCAGACACTCGCGGTGTAACTAGTATCTTCATGAGAAATGGACACGTGACTCGAGTTCAAATCCTGAATGAGGCTATTTTCTTCAGCTGTGAGTCAACAGTATGGCAGACTGGGCTTTTTAAATTTGATACGGAAACCAATCTGGGAGAAGGAAAACTGAATACCTGCCTTTTAACTTGAAAATTCGCCTTGTGTCATATCTTTCTGATTGGTTGGATAAATACGCATATCTTTTTGCTTTCTTTTTTTTTTACTTTCCGTTTTCTTTTCTTCCTCATGCCAATTCATAATCTTTCTTGCTTTCTCTCTCTTTAGTTCTTTGTCTCTCTCAATCTTGCTCTCTCTCTCTCTCTATATATATATATATATATATATATATCTTTCGCATTTCAATTTTTTTGCATTTTTATCACTTTCTCGTTATATTTTCTCTTTCTGCTGACTTCTCCCTCTATCTCTCTCTCTCTCACGCACACATACACACACACTTCCCCCCCTCTCTCTCTCTCTCTCTCTCACTCACTGTTCTCTTCGTTTCTCTCTCTTTCTCAATCTTATTCTGTCTTTATTTTCCGACTCTCATTTTCTTTTCGTATTCTCAAGTTGCCATTCTCTCATTTTTTTTTTGCTTTCTATTATTTTCATGCTCACTGCCCCCACCTTGCTCTCTCTCTCACTCTCTCTCTCTCTCTCTCTCTCTCTCTCTCTCTATTTGTCTGTCTGTCTATATCTCATTCAAATTCTCTAGTTATATTTCTGCTTTTTCTTTTTCTCTTTATGCAGCACATTTTTGGAACCATCAACATGAATCCCCAATTTAAAGTGGCTATCTCCAAACTCGAGTTAATGAGAAATTTTCTCGGACAATTTTCAATTTTTTAACAGTCATCTTCGTTAACTGCTGAAGTGGTTGGGAATGTGTCTGAGTGGTTAATTCTCTCGTCATAACATCTTGTTAGTAGAGCCTAAAATATGTTGACTGCAGAAGGGTAAGAACTTATTCCCAAAAGAAGTGTCATGAGTATGACAGTAAATTGGATCCATTCAGAGACTCTATGAGTGTTGCGACTCGGAGTGGTAGTATGTATTAGGGTCTTACGTCTTGATCAAATAATTCGGATAATGTAATGTTTACCTGTTTAAAATAATTCTGAAGACTTTAACTGATAGATGTTTTGTAGTCACCATGTCAATTTTCATTGAGGTATGTTCGACTATTTAAGATCTAGAAGAACTGCCTTTTAACTGTAGACCCTTTTACATCTTTAGGTTTCTCATAGTATTATGATTTGTTTTTCTTTCTTTCTTCATTTAAACTTTCGAGGGTTGTTTAATGCTTAAGCTATCCACGTAAATGAACAGAAGTGGTAATATTTAGCCTATAGGTGGGGGGGGGTAAGGGGATTCATATCGTTACCAGGGGTATTAGTCCAAAAGTGAACGTATTACCGCGACCATGATTCGAACTCAGTATCAATGATGTCACAGTCCAACATGTTAGCTGTTATTTTCCTGCTGGTTTAATGACTTCCGTATAAAAAAGCTCATCTAGGGCTGACATGTCATATAACCAATCATCCAAGTACTAACAATCCTTCACAGTAAAATTTCTAAGAAAGTTCTCTCGGCAGATCGGGATGTCTACAAGAGATGCAAGAAACATAAACAAATATACGAGGATGAGTTAAAAGTTTCGCAATATTTAGGCACGCGCCATTTTACAGTACGTATATCGCTTGATCGAAAGCTATAGTTGGTACTATAGTTGTAGGTGGTGCGCTGCCACGTTGTGCATTGCTTCACTGTTTGATTGGAAAGCTGCACAGATAAACATGAGACGTTATCTAATCCGTAAACTTATTCTTTACAAGTTCGAATAGGATCATATCACCGCAGAAGAGACCATAAACATTTGTTGTGCAAAAGGTGAAGTTGATTACAGTACAGTAACTAGATGGTTCAAAAAAATCTTACTCGGGTTGCAAGGACCTTGATGATTGGGTAAGGTCAGGTATGCCTAAAACCGTGGATAACGTGGCCATAAAGGCAAATCCTAGGTATAACATCTAGAGAGTATCAGGCTATTTCGGCATCTCATAGTTCAGTGTGGTTTGTCACGTTCACGACCTCTGCAAATTCATACGTAGGTGCCGAATTGTGCCAATGAAAATACAGAGAAACTTTTGACACATTCTAGTAGCATAAACGCATTTGTTTCTAACAAATACTCTCACTTTTCCACAATTTTTCGGTTTTCACATTTTAATATAGCGATCAAAATTCGCTTATCCTTGACAGCTAAGATCTATATTTATGAGATTTTTCTTCTGATTGGCAAGTGGCTAAAGATTTGGTAAAATTAACGACTATGACATGAGAGCTAATATAACAGTCATGGTGTTAAATTTTTTCATTTTTATTTCTCACAATATTATGATGGAAGCATTTTTACTCATTAGTTGGCAAGTGTTAAATTCAAATTAGACTATAACTGTCACATATATCCAAATTTAATCAAAAAATATTTTTGTGTGTGGGCGAACTGACACACTCAGACACATACATGTTTTTAATACAAGCACGAGTAAAAATACGATTAACATTCGTTTTACAACTTAGACAATATTGATCTTGGCAATCACGTTCTATGTTTGATGCTGTTCTCTCATCAGTATTATTTACTATAGTTTTAAAAATACTCTTTATTAGAAATTGGAGCTGAGTGGAATGAGTAAAACTGGTGTAAATCTGTTCTCTGATTAATAATCTATCCAGAAAAACAACTTATACATCCAAAGTCTGTTATGACACGTTAAGGGTAAAGTAGCCAGATTCATATATAGATTGCGTGTCTTTGTATGGCTGGCTAATGGCCAAATTTTTCATACCTAGTTGGAGAAGAATTTATTGTCTGAAAGCGATTTTAAAGGCAACCTATACGAGAGATTTTTTTCATTTTGCATTTTTGGAAAAGATATTAATCGACCATAAAAAATGATAATTTGCAACTACATCTTCAACTGAAAATATTAGGAGAGAGAGAGAGAGAGAGAGAGAGAGAGAGAGAGAGAGAGAGAGAGAGAGAGAGAGAAAGTAGAGATATGAAAAGAGAATTTGAAAGAGAAAGAAATGCCAACGGAAAAAGACAAAGAGATAAAAGAAAAAGAAGAAGTGAATGAAGAGGTGATAAAATTGCACAAAAAGAAAGAAACGAGAAAGAAAGAAAAAAAATAGAGAGAAGAAGGAGAGTGTAAAATTATGAATGAGCAAGAGAAATAAAAGAACACAGATAGAGAAAAAGTGAAAGCAAAAAAAAAAATTAATGGTGAATTTGAATGCAAAAGAGAAAGTAGAAATTAAGAAGGATAGAAAGTAAAATAGGGAAAGAAAAAAAAAAGAATGGCAACCTGACTAAAAAAAACAAAAGAAAAGAAAGCAGAAAAATAAAGAGATGTCAATTATATCAAAGAGAGAGAAACGCAAATAGAGAAAGAGGGAAAAAAAGATAAAGAGAGAATGACAAAGAGATTAAGTAAGAGTGAGAAGGAGCAAAAAGACAAAGAGAGAATTAGAATGAAAAAGAGAGAAAAATGCAAAAAGAGAACAAGGAGATAAAAATAGAGAAAGAGATATTGAGAGAATATATATATATGTTTGTGTGTGTGTGTGTGTGTGTGTGTGTATGTGCGTGCACGCGCGCGTGTGTTTCTCTAAGTGTGTGTGTGTGTGTGTTTGTGTGTAAGTGAAATAAACGAATAAACGTTAATCATTGCCATCTTAGCATTTAATATAAGAAGAATTTATATTAAAAATCAAAGATGATGGTTTTATGAGAAGAATTAATGGATTTTGAAGAGAATCTCAAGTCTGTGTGAAAAATCAAATTGATTTTACGTTGTCTCTTTAGCAGAATCACTTTGATACAAAACATTGCAGAAAATTCCAGGAAATAAAACCGATATTTAATAACACAAACCCTCAAGTGAAAAAACAATATTTATTCAACATCGTCATATAAAATTCGGCTTTATTAAACAGTTTCATTTTTTTTAATAAATAAAAAGCAAACGTATACTTAAGTTACTTAAGAACGCTTAAATAACTTTCCTAAATCTATCAGAAGAAAAATGAAAAGATATTTAAGCCTAGACTTTACACAACGACTGTCAAATGAAATGCTTCTCATCTATTATGCCAGAAGTTAAAAAAAAAAAAAGGCTTCAGTTTCCTTAAGAAATATAAAGTTTATTGTAAATAATTTTGTGCATATTGTTTAAAACAATTACAAGAATATCAATGAGTTTTATTTCTCGTTTCTTAATCACAGTTAATGAATATAATGCGTAAAAACTTTGTTGACCCAAAGATTGTAATTCTAACATCTCTTTATATAAAGCTAAGCTTTTAAACCATGAGAAAAAATAGCTGATGTTCTGAGTGTCTCTTCAAGACGCTTCCTAACCTTTGTAGATGCAGACATTATAATTTGGGTTGAACGATTTATAGGGTTGTAGTATGGGTATAATAAGCTTCGATATCTACTGAGTGAATTGGTTAACAGATTAGCATCAACACTAGGACCCAAAAGATTGACGTCAAAGCTATCTAGAATCTAGATAGAACATTTTGCGAAACGATACGTTGGTGAGTCAAAATTTTTACAATACTTTGCAACATGCTGGTTTGCGGCCCGTAATTATGTCACCAAAGCCGTTCACGACGTGAAATTTAGACGATTTGGTTGTTAGTATCGTGGTACTTTGTGTGCTCACACACTGAGCAATGCTTCATTCTGGGTCCGATTGAAAAGCCGTACAGATGAACGTATAACGGAGCCTAATTCGGGAATATATTCTTTATGAGTTTGAACTGGACCATACCACATCGGAGAGTATCAGGCGAGCTCAGCGTCTCACTATTCAGTATAATTCGTCACCTTCAAGACCTCGGAAAAGCATCTGGAGTTGCCAAATCGTGACTCACGCTACCAAGACATTGCAAAAGTTATGCTTTAAGTGTTCGAACTGGGCCACAATACACTTGGAGAGTATCAGACGAGCTCAGCATCTCACTATTCAGTATGATTCGTAACCTTCAAGGCCTCGGAAAAGCATCTGGAGTTGTCAAATCGTGACTCACGCTACCAAGACATTGCAAAAGTTATGCTTTAAGTGTTCGAACTGGACCACAATACACTCGGAGAGTATCAGGCGAGCTTGGCATCTCACTTTTCGGTGTGATTCGTCATTTTCATGACTTGCGTAAAAGGATCAGAGGCTGTCGAATTGTGCCTAACAATATGAAAATATTGCAAAACTTTTAACACATCCGAATATTTTGGGCCCGAAGAGTCCATATATAAAACTAATTTACTTGATAAGTTTTAAATGCTTTATAAGAAGCTAAAGAATATTTTAAATGCATCTTACCGTTGCATAAACATAGCAAATGTGAAGACATATATTTTTGTACACCCAAAATACTGCTCTCAGCTAAAACCTTTACTCTGACTAGAATTTATAAAAAAAATATACATTGAGTTTGGATTTCTTTTCAAAGTGAAGTTATTAAGTTCTATGGAAATAAATCTATACATATTGTTTAAAAGACACAGTATAAAATACAAGTTTTGTAATGTCAATGAGTTTAAAACTCTTTTTTGAACACACACTTGTAATTTTTCCACAGAAAGGCTAAGTATAAGAGAGGAAAATGGCGAATATTTCTATGAAGATATGAAAAGAGAAAAAGAAGATGTCAAGGTCGATTGAATGTAAATAGGATAACGGATTATTGTTGGATGTTCCATCGTAAAAATCTGGAAGCCGTACACAAAAGTAAATGAAACAGACGCAGATTTACCGACAAAAGAAAGCAGAATTGCCAATCCTTTCTAATTAAGTGTAGAAGGAACCAAATTTTACTGGAAGGAAGAATATTTGGCGTACACGTGTTGTGGACTTATAAGATATCATTATAAGATATCTTCCTATAAAACCAAGCTTTAGGTATTAGGAAAAACTGGTTGATGTTTTAAGTATCTCTTCAAGAAGTCGCCTATTCTACAAGAAACAAAAATAGAATTAGGTATTCTTGTAGACCCATACATTAGAATACTGCTCCTAGAAAAAGAAAGAAAACCTTATGATGACTAAATTTTATAAAACTTCACAAATACTATAATTGAAAAAGTTAATTATGACTGGCATATTTTAAATTGTTTTCAATATTTATGGGTTAGTATCAAAATAATCAAAAGTGAATATATAGGATAAAGTGACGTCAGTGTTATAATCCTTTTCACGTCATTTACACCAAAATTTACCCATCGCTCTCTGTACATTTATATATATATAATTTATGATATATATAATATATAATATTATATAGTATATATGATTTATAATATATAGAGTGAAAAGTGTTAATTATTGTCTAAACTACACAAAATTTTAAATAACTCTGATATACATGTATTTACGAAAATTGCATGAAAATATCTTGAAATACCATCAATGAAATTTATTCAAAGAAGTAACCACGGACTTCAACCACAGCTTTCAGATTGGTCTTGCAGAGAGTTTTACTGGTGTCTCGCACAGCTGCTTCCCAAATATAACAATCATGGGGGGTCAGGGGCTCGGTATTGAGAGTGATGTGGTCACAGAAATTTTCTCACCGCTAAAACTACGTTCTTTTGCTTGTGGGGCATTGAGGAGAGTCCTGTTGCCATACGCAGAGTCTTCCAGTCGCTACCCCTCGATTCAGAGCTGCTCTACCTCCCCCAGGCACTTGATGTAGACCTCAGTGTTGAGTATAAGGCCATGCTGGAAGAAAAATGGTGGCAGTTCGTCACCATCACTAGTGGCCACTTCAAACACCGTAATGTAGACTGAGCGTTTGGTTTTTCATCAATGTCAGGACATCTTGTTGGCACTGAGAAAGTCAGTGGTTGTTCAATAGTTTAACCATTGGATCTTGAGTGATATTTTCGAACAAAAACAAAGTATATCTGATTGGTGGTGATGCTTCTCTCTGTAGGAAAGTGTTGCTGCGCGTTCTTTTTTCTTCTCTTTTATAACCCATAATAAAAAAAAGTGTTTCTTTGTCATCTTGAATGAGAAATAGTGAATGTTTTCATGAAGCACATGTCTGATAAGAAACCTAGATATAATATCCGTGGTCATGGCTATGAATCTGACTGACTTACTGGAATCGTTGTTAATCATAGCCTGGATCTCAGAAAGAAATTCTGGGGTTTTCTTCTTATCAAAACAGTTAGGGTGAGGCTTGTAAACTGTCCTAACTTCTTAATCCTCATTGGACTCATCCGACATTTTCGGTGGTTGGTTGGCTGGGCTTTATGGCATAGCAGCCTTTGTAGGTGATTTCATGCCAAATTCATTTTTATACGAATAATCAGTTCTATTTCAAACAATTCAGTTTAGCATGAGTACACAGTTTAATTGTCAAAACATTTGAATTTCAAGCTATTCAGTTTAGTCCAACAATTCTAATTCAAACAATTCAGTTTAGTATCAGTATAGTTTTTTGTCCACACACAGTTAAATGTCAAAACAATTCTATTTTAAACAATGCAGTTTAGCACAAGTTCGCAGTTTACAGGTCAAAACAGTTCTGTTTTGAGAAATTCAGTTTAGCATAAGTACGCAGTTTACTTCTATTTGACCCATAGATAGGATCTTATCAGGTGCTACCACTGGGGAAACAATGAAAATGAACGTGTGCTCAGCATTCCCCAAAGCTCCTGTATTATTGGAACCTCACCATCAGATTGTTTAGTGTCATTATCGGGACACTCTTTGGGGGAAGGTCTTACCCCTCTGCAGAGGTGCAGTCAGTGTATTCTACAGTCCCAACCGATTGAGCTACCGACATTTTCGAATTCTCTACACTATCCATAGAAATGTTCGTATTTTAGCTTTCAGCATGAATGCCAAGAAAATTCTCAGGGAGTGAATTTCATTTTGGTCCTACTTTCTACACAGATAGTGACTTGTTTGCTGCATAGTTGACAAAACTCAATATAAAGAGTGTTTTTAAAAAAATAATATTTCCGTGGGAGTTCCTTTATCATAACAGGATTTTAAAGTATCCAGCTGATCATCCAAGTAAAGTCATTATTGTAATCTTTCTCAGATGGTCTCCGTAATGTCAGTTCTGCTTTTCTAATAAAGACAATCCGATAGAAATATTAACATCTTTTTTTGAATTATCCGTAGGAGATTCCAATAATGTGTTGACACAGATGGCAAACATACATATACAGTTTTAAATTATATCACAAAGATTCTCTCCTTAGAGTGTTAACATTTTTAATCACTCTCTGTAACAAAAATATATTTTGATGATATTCAAAAGTTTTATACACAAAATTAGAAGAGGAATCACTTGGTATAGCACCCTGCCGAACTATAAGAAAATGGAATGTATCCAATCACCCCCTTGAAAATCCAAGCGAACCAGACTAGAAGTAAAATTCCTTGGAATTTTATCCAATGGATTATGGGAGATGTCCGTCAGTAGTTTTTATTAAAATAATTTCTTTCGATCTGCGTTAAATTATTTTTTTAAAATTTATCTATATTTCTCTTTACAAAGACTAACAATTAGTTTTGGAATTTAAGATTTTAAGACGTAATATTTTTTTAAAAATTTGTTGGGTGGCCTAGTTTTTTCAGAAATTCAAGTGTTCTCAGATTAATTAACTGTCTCCATCTTAACTTTATTCTTAACTTTGAATTTTCCTTCTGAATTTAAACGATTTTATTTGCTCTTTCATCCCTTCGGCGTTTGATAGTATTACCGTTGGATTTGGCGCAATATCCTAGAATGTGTGTGATATGTAGAAAAATAGATTTGTCGTTTGTTTGACGGGAACTTAAAGAAACGATTCATTTAACCATGATTTAATTTTAGAATATCACTTATTTCTGTGTATAAAATAAAAAGTAGGCGAGAAAAACATTCAAGAAAACATCGGACAGAATTAAGAGTGTTGTTAAAAAATAATATTTCCGTGGGAGTTCCTTTATCATAACAGGATTTTAAAGTCTCCAGCTGTTCATCCAAGTAAAGTCATTATCGTAATTTTTCTCAGATGGTCTCCGTAATGTCAGTTCTGCTTTTCTAATAAAGACAATCGAGTACTAAATTTCATTTCTTTTCTAATAAAGACAAAGCGAGTATCAAAATTTCACGTTCTGGGAGGGAAATAACTTATTGCAATGAAACGTATATATTACAACGAATGGCATATCGAGAACTTTTTCCACACTTACTCGTATATATGTTTACCGCATACGTGACAGACAAAAGAATTGTCTTTAGAGTTAGCATGAAACCCATACGCTCAAATATGGCTTCGCAGACTTGCTGCAGACCTAGTTTATGAGAAAATTGACACGAATTAACTGAAGCTTGCTGAGAAAGTATGACTTTGGACAAACGGACCCGGCTGTACATATATATATATATATATATATATATATATATATATATATATATTATTATTATTATGTATATATATATATATGTTTGTGTGTGTGTATGTGTGTGTGTCTGAGGATTGTGCACACACGACAAAACTTCAAGTAACGTATTACTTGTATTCATAATCATAAGTTTTAGGTTTTGCTTTGCCATTAAAGAATAAAGCATTTTTATGCAACACTTTTCTTATTTGCCTTTCTCCCTTTATATTTTCGAACTGACGAAGAAAAGAAGCAGAAGATACCCCGCAACAACAATTACCGACGCCGACTACGCCGATGACATAGCGATACTGGCAAATACACCTGACCAAGCCGAAACACTTCTGCATAGTTTGGAACGAGCAGCAGCAAGCATAGGCCTCCATGTTAATGCACACAAAACGGAATATATGTGCTATAACCAAACGGGGGACATCTCCACTCTAAAAGGAACCCCTCTTAAACTAGTAGACAAATTCACGTACCTAGGAAGCAGCGTCGAATCAACCGAAAAGGACATCGAAACGAGGTTAACGAAAGCATGGACAGCTATCAATAGGCTATCGACTATATGGAAATCAGACCTAACCGATAAAATGAAACGCAGTTTCTTCCAGGCAGCGGTCACATCGATACTGCTATATGGATGCACTACATGGACGCTAACAAAACGGCTGGAGAAGAAACTAGATGGCAATTACACAAGAATGCTGCGTGCAATCCTGAACAAGTCCTGGCAGCAACACCCCACAAGACACCAACTGTACGGCCACCTGCCCCCTATCACGAAAACTAGTCAAGTTAGGCGAACCAGACATGCAGGACATTGCTGGAGAAGCAGAGATGAACTCATAAGAGATGTACTCTTATGGATCCCCACACACGGCCGCGCAAAAGCAGGACGACCAGCACGAACGTACATTCAGCAGCTATGTGAGGATACAGGTTGTTGTCCTGAAGACCTACCTAGGGCGATGAACGATAGGGAGGAGTGGCGAGAGAGGGTCAGGGATATCCGTGCTGCCAGCACGATATGATGATGATGATGATATATATATATATATATATATATATATATATATATATATCGGGCCAAATAAAGAAGGAATTACCATTTTATACATTTTTACTTTTAATAGATTACCAATATTTAATTATCATTTACTGAGCCTAGGTGAAAAAATTATGGTTTAACCAGTAATAAATGATCATGATATTTAATTGTCATTTACTGAGTCGGCCTAGCTTTAGAAATTATGGCTACACATATAATAACAGAAAATAATAACTTATTGATATTTACTTAGTTTAACTAAATTTCTCAGAAATATGGTGCTCCTAGTGAGAATCGAACGCTTTAACTGTTTGCGTCAATCTCAAATCCTTACAATACATGATTTGATCTCTAGCCATTTACTAACTTTAGCATAGTTTAGCTCATGGTCAGAAGTATAGGCCACTCAGTGAGAATCAATACCACTAACAATGGTTTACAAACCTAGTTGTCAGATCATTTCACAGGGAAAATCACGCTCAAAGACAGAATGATGAGGCGCCCATTGAAAATGGGACTCATTAATTTTAGTTTGAGAGTTTAAACCACTAAATGTGGCAAACGTGATATGTATAGGAATATGTACTCTAACCAAAAGAAATATCCATACACGTACTAAACACACATGCACACTCAGGCATACATTCCTTGGCCTTTGGGCTGGTATAAGAGTATATTCATCTTTCCGTCAGGATACAAAATGACAAAAAAGAATTCGTGCCTGGATCGCGTAACCATTGTTTTAAGTACCGGGATTATATTGTGTCTTGTTCATGAACTATGCATGACACTTTTGTCAAACTAATCATTGGTCATATGCCAAAAAATATGTACTTAAATACCCGCAAGTTCTTCACATACATATATTCATATATATTTTCTTTAAAGAAAAAAACCAAAGACCGGTTGTTCAAGGATTATAAATTTATTTCCATCCTGTTTTTCGTTTCTGGTGTGAACCAAAACCACGAAGAAAAATATAACAGGACTTCTTCAGATCTAATGGATAAATAAAACAGAATAGACACGGGGGATGGGAAGGTCTTTGGTTTTTTCTTTAAAGAAAGTATTGCTCTGTAAAATTAATTACATTGAGCTCTCTACCAGGAAAATTTAAATGTTCAGCGCTTGAATGATTTTCTTGTCCTGAAGGAATTACTCCCAACTCTGGTTTAACTGAACCGAATAATACCTATATATATATAAAAGTAATGTTGGTGATCGTAGTCGAGGGTAACACGAAGGCTCCGTTATCATTGGCTTCTATATTGAAGTGTCGGTGTAGGCGCCACTCTTTTCTTTTGGTTGGATCACTTAACTCTTGATACGTATCTTATAATGCTGAGAGTTAATCAAAGAGGTATCAAGTACTATTTTTTGAGTTTTTGGTATGACTTGACTTAGGATTGAACCCTGGTCTCCTGGGGGAAACTTAACTCACCAGAACAATGGGCTTTTTATACAAATAAAAATATATATCTTATATACATCATTATCATGTGGTGCCGCTAGCACGGATATCCCTGAACTTCTTTCGCCACATCTCCCTATCGTTCATCGCCTCTGGCAGGTCTTCAAGCCTACATCCTGTATCCTCACATAGCTGCTGTGTGTATGTTCGAGCTGGTCGTCCTGCTTTTGCTCGGCCATATGTGGGGGTCTATAGGAGTACATCACTTATGAGCTCGTCCCTGCTTCTCCAGCGGTGTCCTGCATGTCTTGTTCGTCTAACTTGGATAGTTTCCGTGATGGGAGGCAGGTGGCCGTATAGTTGGTGCCTTGTGGGGTGTTGCCGCCAGGACTTGTTCAGTATTGCTTACAACATTTTTGTGTAATTGCCGTCTAGCTTCTTCTCCAGCCGTATTGTTGGCGTCCAAGTAGTGCATCCATACAGCAGTATCGACACAACCGCTGCCTAGAATAAACTGCGTTTCATTTTATCTGTCAAATCTGATTTCCATATGATCGATAGCTTATCGATAGCTGTCCATGCCTTCGTTAGCCGCGTGTCAATGTCTTTTTCGGTTGATGAGACACTGCTTCCTTGGTAGGTGAACTTTTCTACCAGTTTCAGAGAGGTTCCGTCTAGTGTGGAAATGTCGCCCGTTTGATTATAGCACATGTATTCAGTTTTGTGTGCATTGACATGGAGGCCAATGCCTGCAGCAGCTCATTCCAAACTATGCAGTAGTGTTTCGGCTTGGCTGGGCGTGTTTGCAGAATCGCTATGTCATTAGCGTAGTCGGCGTTGTTAATTGTTTTTGCGGGGTGCTTCCTGCTTCTTTTCTTTGTCAGCTCGTTGCCGTTTTCTCTGATTTTGTCAATCGATGTTCTAAGCACGTTGTCTAGAGAGATTATAAATAGGTATGGGGTTAGCGTGTCCCCTTGTAGCACTCATGCTACAATGTCGAAGTATTCTGTGTCTCTATCCGGTGAACGTACTTTCACTTTGGTGTTTCAACAGAGAATCGTTATTGCTGCAACGGTTTCTTTTGGTAGGCCGTATGCTAGTAGGATTTGTTCCATCTTCTCTCTGTGAATAGAATCGAAGGCCTTGATAAAGTCGACAAATAGTAATGTCACCTGTAGGTTTTTTTGCCCGAATGCCTTCAAGGATTCTACGGATGGTCAATATTTGTAAGGTCGTGGATCTATTTCTTCGGAAGACATTTTGCTATGGATATAAGTGTTATGTCACGGTAGTTCTTGGCTAATCAGAGGTCACTCTTTTTAGGGAAAGGAAGGATGCATCCCTTCATCCATCTATCTATCGGATTTTGATTATAGACTGCGTTGCAGTGTCGGAGCTGTATATCGTCGAATTGTCTGGTCTTCCATACTTCTGGGGGAATCTCGTCCAGCCCTGTAGCTTTCCTATTTTTAATTTTTCTAAGAACCGAGTCGAGTTCTTCTTGAGTGAACGGTCCTAGTTTAATGTCCAATTGCTTACTAATAATTCTGGTGATTGGTTCAAGCGTAACTTTCGGTGTGTTTCTTACTGGATTTTCTAAATGCTGTTTCCACAGTTTTATTCTTTCTTGTTGGTTTGCAGCTTTCAATTTTGCTTTGCTCTTGCTTCTAATCACTTCGTTTACTGTTGCCAGGCAATCTGTGTCTCTAATCTTATCTATCTGATTTTGTATGTTTTCTGTCTGTTCTTTTAGATATATGCCTGCTAATTGATATTGCGCCTTTCTTAGTTTTAGGGCATTTGTGTTTGTTGGGTTCTTCCTATAGCTTTTGGAGGCAGTTTTCGCGTGTGCTCGTTTTTCTCTAACCGCTAACGTTTGCCATGGGACTCTATATTTAGTGCTAGGTTTTGTTGGAATACACTTCGCTGCCGCCTCGAGGTGCGCATTGACGAATTTCTCATATTCGTCATTTGGGGTACCTTTTTCTGTCTTCTCTTGTCGTGTTTCGAATCTGTTTCTCATTTCTAATACATATTTATCTCTGATATCTCTGTTGTTAAGAAGAACCCAGTCATAGTGTTTGGTGGTCGCTGTTCGTGTGGCGTTTTTTCGTTGGCTTAGTCGTATTTTTGCCGTGACTATTCGGTGATCGGAGGACACACCCTCGAAAGAGGAGTGTGTCTTGCAGTTCATTGCGTTATTTTTCCATTTCTTATTTATAAAGACGTAGTCTATCTGTGTCTTACAATTGTTCACATATATGAAGGCCCATAATTTTCCCTCCCTTTTTTGACAGTAGTATTGAGGCATGTTAATCTTTTTTCTATCATGAAATCTGTTAGATGTTGTCCATTCCTATTTGACGTGTTGTGTAGACTGTATTCGTTGTTTCCATTTTTCCCGATTTGGGCATTCATGTCTCCGCCAACGTTGTGTTTCGGAATGCTACGCACTAGAGAGGATAGCGCATCGTAGAAGGCGACTAGTTCAGTCTCTTCACTAACATTGGTAGAACTGTAGCAGAAGATGATTGTTGCTCGGGGATTGCTATCAAACGTAGCTGCCATCATCCTAGGTTATATTCTCTCAATGCTATTAAGTGTTTTTAACGCTCTTGGTACTATAAACATTCTTACACCTCCTACTGTGGCATTGACAGAGTTTTTCCATGCTGATACAGTGGCTAGCGTCCATCCATTGCCAGTATCGTGATATTTGATATCTTTGGTGTGCGTGTATCTGTGTTCTTGTATGCAAATTATGTCTATCTTATGTTCTACAGCCGATGCTGTCAGCTCCGGTAGTTGACCTATTCTATTTAAGGTTCTAACGTTAAATGTCACTATTTGTATTGTGTGTTTGCATTTTAGTAGTTTTTGTTGTTTGAGCTCTGTACCTGATTTTTCGAACACTGACGCTAGGGCTCCAACCTCATCAGGACGCGCACCTTTTTTACCCGCGCGAAGAGCGATGCGGTTTATGTATGTGGTTTGAGTGTGGGTCATGATTATCTTTCGATGGCTGTTTTTATTCTCATCTATAGAAGCCACTCTTATAGATGAGCAGCAGTAGTTCCCCGATCGAACTGACGATCCTGAGCGTTGAACCGCAAGACTCATACATCCAGGACCAGGTTAGGCATAGCGTTTGGCCGTCAGAGGGTTTATTCGCATACCTTTACGTCCATCATTCCCATATGTACGTAAAAAAGGAAAAAAAGGGGGAGCTTTCTTTTCCCGTAAGTTTTAACTTAGTTAAAGTCCAAGACTAATGTATAATTATACAACTTTTGGGGTATATTTTCACCTGTCTTCTGATACTAGCCATAACAATTTTTTGTATTGGGGACTTCCTTTAATTAACCTGTTTTTGTCTGGGGGGTCTTCCCCTAACTACACAGCCTCGTACAGGATTTGAACATGGTTCTCTGTTTCTATTTTGTACGACGATAACCATTACATTACGAGCGTCTCTATATATTTGTGTGTTTGTATGTGCGTGTGTTTGTAGTGAATAATACTGTAAGTTAATGAAATATTTGGAAAATACTACGAAGTGACTACTTGGAAAGACAGCTCGGAAAAGCCATGCAATCGCTCCACGTCATAAAGAAATGAGACGCGCACACATAATATCAGGATCCCAGCTATTAGCATAATACTAACCCTACTATTCTCTTACAAAGAAAACTTTGGCATTAAATAAACCACGAACATTGATGTCATTAAACAAAGAAACTGATACAACTTTAGGTTAGAATAGCATCACGTCGAAAAGCAATGCAAGAACCATCACAATATAATTAGTCGCCTGTATCGGTGATGGTGTTAATCTCTTATCACAATTGTATATCTTCTAATTAAATACAAAGTCAAGAATTTCCCACTGTGGACAGATTTCCTTTCTTTCTTGATTTGGTTTACCAGTTGTACTATCACATGGATTGTGACAGCCAGGTTAACAAGTCCAAAAATAAAGACTCTGAAGGTATCATTAACCAACAGGTATATTGATTAATGGAAAAAGTAAAACTGAAAAAGATAAAAACGACCCGTTTTAGGAGAAGAAAAACCAATAAGAACAAATGAGAGACGAATTGGTAATATATTAGCAAAGTTTAAAGTTAGGGTCCTGTTAAGCTAAGTGAAGAGGAGGTAAAAAAGGTCAAAGTTAGGGTAGAACACCTATTTTAAAATAGTTGTTTGAACTATGTAGAACAGGGCTTCTCAAAGTTTTTATTATACTTTACTTTAATATCCAATTCATTTATTTATGTGTGAAAGAAACTTAAAGTTGGTTACAAGCGGTGAATCAAGTGAATGGATTTAGGATTCATGGTCGAGTGTATAAAGGGGACTTGCTATATCATAAGCGGTAGCGACTGTAATCTGTATTGGGTAGGTGACACGATTGATAATGGAACAGTGACTATTGTGTTGGCTGAAGGTGTGCCAAGTGTTTTCATGAGGCTGACAGAGACAAAGCAAAAAACAGCGTTATGATGATAATGATGTTTGTCTTAGTTGTCGAGGGAGAAACTAAAACAACATTCACAATATCTTTTGTTGGTTAGAGAAAAGAAAACATTAATTTATTTTTTATAGGGGTGTATGGCATATCAACCTTTGTAGATTATTTAATGCCAAATCCATTTTTATACAAATGAACAGTTCTATTTCAAACAATTCAGTTTGGCATAAGTCATCATCATCATCATCATATCGTGCTGGCAGCACGGATATCCCTGACCCTCTTTCGCCACTCCTCCCTATCGTTCATCGCCCTAGGCAGGTCTTCAGGACAACAACCTGTATCCTCACATAGCTGCTGAATGTACGTTCGTGCTGGTCGTCCTGCTTTTGTGCGGCCGTGTGTGGGGATCCATAAGAGTACATCTCTTATGAGTTCATCTCTGCTTCTCCAGCAATGTCCTGCATGTCTGGTTCGCCTAACTTGACTAGTTTTCGTGATAGGGGGCTGGTGGCCGTACAGTTGGTGTCTTGTGGGGTGTTGCTGCCAGGACTTGTTCAGGATTGCACGCAGCATTCTTGTGTAATTGCCATCTAGTTTCTTCTCCAGCCGTTTTGTTAGCGTCCATGTAGTGCATCCATATAGCAGTATCGATGTGACCGCTGCCTGGAAGAAACTGCGTTTCATTTTATCGGTTAGGTCTGATTTCATATAGTCGATAGCCTATTGATAGCTGTCCATGCTTTCGTTAACCTCGTTTCGATGTCCTTTTCGGTTGATTCGACGCTGCTTCCTAGGTACGTGAATTTGTCTACTAGTTTAAGAGGGGTTCCTTCTAGAGTGGAGATGTCCCCCGTTTGGTTATAGCACATATATTCCGTTTTATGTGCATTAACATGGAGGCCTATGCTTGCTGCTGCTCGTTCCAAACTATGCAGAAGTGTTTCGGCTTGGTCGGGTGTATTTGCCAGTATCGCTATGTCATCGGCGTAGTCGGCGTCGGTAATTGTTGTTGCGGGGTATCTTCTGCTTCTTTTCTTCGTCAGTTCGAAGCCATTTTCTTTGATTTTGTCAATCGATGTTCTAAGTACGAAGTCTAGACAAATGATAAAGAGATACGGAGCCAGCGTGTCTCCTTGTAGTACTCCTGCTACTATGTCGAAGTATTCTGTGTCTCCATCTGGTGATCGTACTTTTACTTTAGTGTTTCTATAGAGAATCGTTATTGCCGCTACGGTTTCTTTAGGTATGCCGTACGCTAGTAGGATTTGTTCCATCTTTCCTCTGTGAATGGAGTCGAAAGCCTTGGTAAAGTCGACAAATATTAATGTCGCTTGTAGGTTCTTTGCCCGTACACCTTCAAGGATTCTGCGGATGGTTAATATTTGTGAGGTCGTAGATCTATTTCTTCGGAAGCCATTTTGGTTTTTTCTAAGTATGTTGTCGATTTTGGGTTCTATTCTGTTTCGTAGTAGGGCATTGTAGATTTTGGCAGCTATGGATGTAAGTGTTATGCCTCGGTAGTTTTTGGCTAATCCGAGGTCCCCCTTTTTAGGGAAGGGGAGTATGCATCCCTTTGTCCATCTATCTATCGGATTTTGATTGTATACTGCGTTGCAGTGTCGGAGCAGTATGTCGTCGAATTGTCTGGTCTTCCATACTTCCGGGGGAATTTCGTCCAGTCCTGCAGCTTTCCTATTTTTAATTTTTCTAAGAACCGAGTCGAGTTCTTCTTGTGTGAACGGTCCAAGTTTAATGTCTAATTGTTTGCTAATTATTCTGGTGATTGGTTCATGCGTTATTTTTTGTGGGTTTCCAAGTAAGTTTTCGAAGTGCTGTTTCCACAGTTTTATTCTTTCTTGTTGGTTTGCTGCTTTAAGTTTTGCTTTGGCTGTGTTCTTTCTTCTACTCACTTCGTTTATTGTTTGCCAGGCAATTCTAGATTGTCTATCTTCCACCGAGTCTCTAATCTTATCTATCTGATTTTGAATGTATTCTGTCTGTTCCTTTATATATATGCCTGCTAATTGATATTGTGCCGTTTTTAGTTTTAAGGCATTTGTGTTTGTTGGGTTTTTTCGATAGTTTTTGGAGGCTGTTTTCACTAGTGCACGTTTTTCTCTCACCGCTAAAGTTTCCCATGGGACTCTATATTTAGTTTTAATTTTTGTTGGAATGTATTTTGCTGCTGCCTCAAGGTGTGCATTGACGAAATTTTCGTATTCGTCGTTTGGTGTACTTTTTTCCGTCTTTTCTTGTAGTGTTTCGAATCTGTTTCTTAATTCTAATACGTATTTATCTCTTACATCTTTGTTGTTTAATAGGGCCCAGTCATAGTGTTTGGTGGTCGCTGTTCGTTTGTCGTTTTTTCGTAGGCTTAACCGTATTTTCGCCGTGACTATTCGGTGATCGGTGGACACACCCTCAAAAGAGGAGTATGCCTCGCAATTCAATGCACTATTCTTCCATTTCTTGTTTATAAGGACGTAGTCTATCTGAGCTTTAGTATTGTTTGCGTACGTGTATGTCCATAGTTTGCCCTCTCTTTTTTGGTAGTTTGTATTGAGGCATGCTAATCTATTTTCTATCATGAAATCTGTTAGATGTTGCCCATTCCTATTTGACGTGTTGTGGAGGATGTTGGCATAAGTACACAGTTTAATTGTCAAAAACCTTTCTATTTCAAAATATTCAGTTTAGTTAAACAGTTCTAATTCAAACAATTCAGTTTACTATAAGTATAGTTTTTGTTTACACATATGTAAATATCAAAACAGTTCTATTTCGAACATTTCAGTTTAGCATAAGTGTACTTTCAATGTAAAAACAGTTCTATTTCAAGTAATTCAGTTTAGCATAAGTACGCAGTTTAGTTCTATTTGATCTATATATAGGATTCTATTAGATGTTACCAATCCAGGCTGCAGTGGACCTAGGAACGATGGCAATAAAGGGGTACTCCGCATTCCCCAAAGCTCCAGCAGTATATGAGCCTCACCATCAGATTCTTTAGTGTCATATCCTGGACACTCGTTGTGTGAGGGGTCATAACCCTCAGCAGAGATGCAGTCGGTGTATTCAACAGCCCTAACTGACTGGGCCAGGCTTTTTTAGGGGATACAGTCAGCGTATTGTAAGCTAACAGGGCAAATAAATTGTTTCATATTTTGGATCCCAAAAAAGACGCTGACAGCGCATACGCAAAAAAAGTCGTTAACTATTCTGCTGATTGTGAGACCCTACAGTAGATTGGTTCATTTTGATTTGATATCTTATTGTTGTCTAATCAAAAGTATCAGAGTATAGTAACATATATTTCAGAAGTCCAACAAAATCTGTACGGCTGTTATTGATCAAACACAAATAGAAGAGCTAAGCAAAGTTAGACGAGATGACACCAACGTCTAACTCTTTGGCATTCCCCAATAGATAGAATTGAAGCAAGTTCCCTCTGGACATCCGCAAATACCAGAAATGTAAGTTTTGCATAGACGAAAGAAAAGCTAAATATGCTATGGAATTCCATAGGTATCTGAATGGCTGCCAAGTCATAGTGTTGGCGACGCATGGGATTCAATATTACTAGAATGGTGACGGCAGTTATGTTGATTGAAAGTAAGACAACAGATTTGGGAGGTGGTTCTGGAGATCATGTCTAGTGATGATGATAATGATGATGATGGCTAATCTTCGCAACGATCGAGGAAGAAATAAAACCTGCTTTTACATGATCATCGTGAAAAGATAACATGAAAAATAACATCTATTTAAAGCATCAGTGGGTTTTAGAATACGTTGGCTGTATCCTCTGCTGAGAGGTAGGACAGCCCCACAAAAATGTGTAGCGGAAAAGTGTGTAAATGATTGAATAAAACATCGATCTACAAATTAAAATTAAAAAGTGTGTTGAAAAACAGAAGTTGCTGTTGTAGCCTGTTAGGGACCAAAATGTAGGTGGAACAAATGTATTGAATAAAGAGAACATATAAACAAAGTAAGAATGTTTGTAAAGGAGATAGAAGTGTCCGAATAAAACTGTTAAGTTCAACTGCTAGGAAGAAGTCGGTATTTGTCGTTCATCCCACCAACCCGACGAGTGTGGCACAAGGTCTTTTTTATGTGGGTCTGGGCGCAGCGCGGTAACCCAGTCACACCAGGTGGCTCCAAAAATACCTCGAGCCCCGTCGGCATACCTCCAAAATGGGGCACCTCAGGTACCAGGTGATAAAACTAGAACCTCTAAGGAGGGTTAGGGCCTTGGGAGACGGCGCACATCGACCAACTACCACTGGAACCAAGACACACTCCACCAAATCCATATACCGACCAATGTGGCCGACCGAATTGTCCCAGCCCAGCGCCTCCCAGAGAGTAGAGCATACACTTCACTCTGCTGGGAGAAAGTGGGTATTTGTCATACGACAAGTGTGGCACAAGGCCTTTTTAGGTGGGTCAGAGCGCAGGGTAGAATCCCAAACACGCCCTGTGGATCGAAAAAATCCTCGGACCCTGTCAGCATTCCCCTAAAAAGAGGCGTCTAAGGCACCAGGTGATAAACATAACCTCTCTAAGGAGAGTTAGAGCCTGGGGGGACGGCCCCTTGAGACTCGAGGATGCCGGTCTTGACGCGACCGACATGAATGCTGGCCTACAGGCTATCCATGTCAGACGGCCTCGACCGACTGCCAGCAGAACCAGGACACACCCGAAGGTCGATTACAGTGGGGATTAGGTGAGGGGAAGGTCGGGCAAGAGGAGGCTCGAACCCTGCTTGAATATGCTGCTCATCAGCCCACTTAGTGCAATGTGCGCCAGATGAGCTTACCTGGATATGGATCGAAATCTGGGTCAAAGTGTTGTATTTTAGCCTTCGGCCCGGGCAAACATGCCATTCCAAAGTGATGCGCCGGAAGGAAGTGACGCATTCCAATGGCCAGTAATCGAAAGAGATCACGTGGTCGGATTAAGGCTGATAATGTGGGACAAGGTGAAGGTACCACTGTGCCACTACAGAGTGATGCACCGGAAGAGAGTGACCTGTGAACTGTATGACAGTTATTTCCGCTTGATGACGATCAAACATGCCATTCCAAAGATTGGTGGGCGATTGAGTGGACGTTGAACTATTATATAACTCAGTCAAGACAGAAGTCAGACAGTTGGAGTTGCAGTTAGAGATTGGACGGAGTTATAGACGAGATGTGGTAGGGAAAGCCATATCAGGCCGAAGGGGCCCTTGGGGCCCCTGATGAGTTGGGGTCCAGAGAAGTTGCTGACAAGATGTGGTAGAGAAAGCCAGCACTCAGCAGAAAGCTGAGCCCCTGGGCCTCCGGTTGAGCAGCCCTAGAGAACGAGAAAGACACAACGCTGACGGCCATAAGAGTGGGGATCAAAATGTTGCAGTTATGTTCGGTCTCTAACTCCCTCTCACACGCAAACCTTGAGTAACCCTTTTCGAAATCTTACAATAAAGTGAGAGGTACATATTTAACTAAAGAAGGCTTCGCTCGTCCTTTATCGTGGTGTCGTTATGATGCTGTGTGTATATGTAGATGTGAATCTGCATATGACTATATAACACAAGCACAGATACCTGATAATAGCTTAAACTGAACAGCAAGACTCAGGGCCATACAAAGAAAGTATTATACTAATTGGTTATAATATATTTTATACAATCGAGGAGGGAAATGATTTTTTAATTTATTTTTGGTGTTAATCCTAGAAATTTTTCGTGGCAAATCAAATATTGTCGTCTGCGAATCTCAAAGAAGTTTTAAAACGGGTGGCTAAATGCTGATCAGTCAATTATACAAAAATATAGACACAAAAATTACAGCTTATTTCAGTGCAAAAATTAACACTAATTTTTATAATGGAAATCAGTTGTTTTCCCTAGGAATTTGATGGAAGAAGTCTAATTCTGGATATCTGGTGAGTGTGAAGTGACCATTTGTTATCGGATACATTCTGTACCTGTACATATTATGGTCCAATCTATGATTCAAATATAACTTTTCGGAAATTATTCGCATGAGATCGGAATACTTAAAACTATATATCTATTAAAATCAGTTATATTAAATAGGAGTATATTAAACTTTATAACTGTGCGCAAACAAATTAGTATTATCATAATCTTTTTTTATTCTTTTGAAAAAATTTTATACCATCGTTAGCGGATAATTTTCTGTGGAGTCCGATTGATAGCAAGTCTCCTTAAGTCTCCAGGACTCTTCCCAGTATTCTGACAGATCTCAACAATGCTATATTTGGACGGTCTCCACTTGTCCTCTCATTTCCAAATCCTCCAGTCACTGAAACCAATCCTTTGGTAACTGTAGCGAGTGCACCAACTACAATTGGTATCATGGTCACTTTCATGATCCATAGTTTTTTTGTTTTTTTTTCAGTTCTCTAGTCGAGGTATTCATTTCTCTTTCAGTCTTATCCTGTGATCAACCGGAAAGGCAAAGTCCACTATTCGGCAGGTTCTCTTTTTTGTTGACTGTCACTAGTTATGGTCATCTGACCGAGATCAGATGATTCATTTGATTGAATAGGAATTGTTACTTAAAAGCAAATAATTGCTTGAAAAATGCTGAATTCACTTAGTGGTCAGAGAGGAGAAAATAGAAACAACAATCATTTTAAGTAGAGGACCTTTCGTCATTCCTTCTTTTAGAATACTTTATTATCTATCATTTTAGATTGAATGGTCTTAATGGTATGCCAATCTATAAGGGATTATTTTATGCCAAATCAAAGAATTACGTACATTATACTTTTATATTTACATGTATGTGGAGTTTGTTTTTTTACGAGGTTTCTACTCAGTTATTTAACATCATGTATTTCTGTCTATAACTAATATTATATACACAATTATATGGGTTCAAGTAATTATTTCAGTTTAATAATTATTATTCATTTAAAAACTGTTCGGTGGTTTAAAGTAACTAACAAGAATAATCTTAGGTAAACAATCATCGCTTCAATTAATTAGTCTTAACACAAATACTTCACATACAGTTGTATGGTATAAAGTAATCATATTGAATACGAATAATTTTAAACGGATCTACTTCACTCATAGATTGGACCCTAACAGGTTTTACCAAACCAGATCAGACGACTTGGTAGTAATGGCAATGAAAAGGCACACCACAGTCTGAAGATCTTCTTAACTGTATCCTCTGCATTGGTTGCACTTTAGTGTCATGCCCAGGACACCTTTTCTTGGATATGGGGTCAGACTAACCTATAAGAAAATGTGATTGTGTCCCCTCTACAGGGGAAGCGATCCACTCTTTTTTTTAAATACACTTACAGTATCAACTCAAGATTGGATACAATCAATATATTCTAAGACTCACCGACAGAGCAGTGATCTTTTTTACTAAGACGTCTTCTTGATATACAGAGACCCGATTAAAGAAGCGTGAAAAACAACTTTTGAAAGATTTATGAAAGATAATAATATTAAAAAAATTAATCCAAGGAAAGTTCTTTTAAAGAAAAAATAAATAAATGCATGTATTCTATTATAATAAATCAATTTCTAATGCTAACGCTATAAAAGTGACACATAAAAAAATGCATTTACCAATCTCCTTTTGACGCAAAAGGAAATCATATTCTAAAAGGTTTTTCTAACTTTACGTAATCCGCTTATTGTACTGACTTAAGGCATCATAGAAAACACGGCATACCCAAGTTTAGCATCCTAATTATCGACAAAAGCAAATTCGTAGATGTAAGGATTTAGTGCATCGTTTCTGAGGTTCTATTCTTGTTTGCTCAGCTAAAGTTAGTTAATTCGAGTCCGGCTCGAAAAGAGAAAACATAAAAATTGGAATTTTTCATAGGCTTCTCTCAGTGGTCGACATTCGATTGGTTTTAACAGAGAAAAACCCCAAATTACGAAATAGGAGTTCAATGAAACCGATTCTCTAACCTCTAGCCCTAAGATACACCTCGATGGGTTGTCATCCCATTAAAATCAACCTAACAATCAATCGAGATTGCTTTTTGTGAGGAATAATGACATATCGGGTTCTTAAGTGAATGGATGCTCAGTATTTTTTTCAACGAGACAATTTAAGGTTGCAAATTTTGAAAGGCACATTTTTCCTCATCCTTAATAAGGAAATGAGGAAACATCTGGCCTTCTGACCAGACTCTATGTAATCAGAGAATTTATGACGACAGAGACGTTCATTTGAGAAAAAAAAAATTTATGCAATTTGTCTACTTTATTCAGCAGGGATTTGACTTTCGAAATTGCAATTGTCTTTATGAATTGTCATCTTTAGTTTTTGCTTTAGCGGGTATTTTAATATCACAGGCAGTTAACAAATCGATTTGAACAAACAAATTTAATTTACTTCGACATAGGATTCGCAAATTATTTGTATTAGATAGGAATACATTATACAATATAAGCTTGTGCAAAAACTTTAGAAACAGCTCGAAAATGTAAATATAAACATGCAATTGTAAGAAAATAGATCGAAATGATCTTTTTTTTTTACATGTAGTATAACATTCATGTTAAGTCCTCATAGAAAGATACAATAAGTTCAACGAGAGTGATGGTCAATCGTTAAACGCGAGATCAATCTGACACCACGTATCTCATTGGAGAGAAACGGTTCTAGAGTTAGAAATTATTCAGTGGGAAACTCTCAACGCAAGAGGTTAATTGCTACATATTGCTCTCAAGGATTCCCTGTTTAGGTCGAGTCGGTAAAGATTAAAAGTTTTCAATTAATAGGAGTTACATGTGTACATGACATTGTGATCGTGTTGTCATTCCTCCTCAACGAATAAGAACAAAAATGGCAACACGAAGAAAAAACGACACCAACATGAGGTGATTGAAGAAGAGACCTAGTGATGAGAGGGACGAAATGAAGAAAAGAGAGGTGATCCTAATCACCCAACCCCTCCGCTCGGGCAGGATATGACACAAAGTCAATTTTTAAGCGGAGTTGAACAGGTTTGAATTCAGAGTTTTCCTTCTCCTAGACTAGCTGCCTCACCAAGGCTGAAGAATCAGTCTGCCCTACTATTTACCCATAGCTAGAGGGAGAATAATTGGATTCCTACCTTTCCAAGGGTATTAGTGCTATGTGAAATGCAATCAGTCTCGTCCAGGATTTGAACTTGTGTCGCCGTGTCCATTTCCTACGACGATAATCATTACACCACGAGTAGAGGTGATAGGAGCTGACTGATCGGAGATTAAGACCTATATCCATTAGAGCTGGTCGATTTCTGAATTAGTGTAGTTCACTGGTAGTGATCGTTGGGGTTTAACAAGATAAATAACGACACAAAATTTTTCCAAATCGTTACCGTTTTTAGAGGAAATGAGTTTAAAAGGTTTAAAATTAGAGTTTTGGAATATCATATCGTTGATAAGCGAAAGATTTACCGCAGTCCAAACATACCGTACCGTTGGGTAAAGAAAAATGTTTAGATATCATTTAGTAAATATTCTTTCAATTGAAACTTTTCATTGATCTCAATAATTTAAATAAAACAATAAGGATTATAAATAATAAAAAATATTCAATTGTAGAGAAGAAATGGAGATTAGATCTACTATTTTTGGTAATTGAGAGAGATAAAAGATTACTTCCTTTTTTTTTTCTTATATGAAAATCAGGAATTGTTATTTTTCAGTGGGAAAAAATAGAATAATTTTAATTAAAAATAAAAATCCATAAATTCGAGAAATTTCCTCATTTTAACCATCAAATTAAATAAACATGCTTTGTTTAGGATTAGTGTCCACAGAACTTTCTTTATTGAATATTACTTAAGTTTACACCGTTTTAGACACGTTATTATCGTGTGTCGGGTTTACAAAATTCAGCTGCTATTTGTTTTAAATGGTAAAAATAATTAATAATTTTGTATTTTTAATGCATGAGTCTTATGAAAAAGAAAGAAAAAATTTTGTTCAATGTAGAAAATTTTGTATTTTAAGTGATTGACTTTAATTCAAACGACCACAGCTGAAAACGTATTTTACGTTTTCAGCTGTGAAGTCATGTTTTGGTAAGAAATGCTGTTTCCTTCTTCCTCTTTATTTTGTTTCAAATTAATTTTATCTTTAAAGTTATTAATATACAGTAACGTTCCAGTTTCATATTTTAAAAAAAGCTGATATTATTTCATACTCGAAAAGCATAAGATATTTAGATATGTGTACGTATGTTTATGTACACCTCTCGAGATGAAAAAAAACAAAACTTTTTTCTATAGTTCTTGGATTGTTCTGAAAACAATTTGATTTTTAAATTCAACGTAAATTAGAAGCTATTTATTGGGATTGGGGTGAAGGTCCTGTTATTTCTTGCCAAAATTTGAGACCCAGCTTAACCGTAACTCAAACCAAAGCTAACCATAAGCCCCCACCATAATTGTTGGGTATTTTTAAATGAAATGGGAAGATAGCCTAAAACAGTTTGAGTAATAATTTTTCCTTTACTTCTATTTTTAGATAAATGTCTGTAAAAGAATATTCAGTTTTAAGTCGCAGTAACAGTTCCAAAAACTTTTCTGGCCCACCTTATCCTTTGGATAAAATGGAAAGCCTCAACTTTACGATAAGTCTAGTTATTTCCTTAAGGATGAATATTCCCATTTGAGAAATTCAGAGATTTCCAAAATGATTGTGAAGGAAATAATCAGTATTTGGCTCACAGTGAACCACAATTGACTTTGTTAGGGGAATATTATTTAGGGTAGAATGTGGATATATTTTGTTTCAAGAAGGCCAGGCAAAGAGAAAAGAATTAAGGAACAGCTGGACAGATTATTTGATATCTCTTCGTGCTGTAAACTGCCTTAAGATGTGAGGACTTTGCCGTGAAGTTCAACGAAGAAAATTTCCAAACAAGGCACATAGTTTGCACTTGTCCTCCTAACAAGAGGGTAATTTTAATTTCATGTTTGCTTTTTGCTTTCATTTTTAATTTGGATTAGCTCATTTCCAATTTTCAAAATTAAAATTTCCCCCCAAGAATCTTCCTTTTTCTGGTAAATAATATTGTGATCTTTTCATTAATATGTGTCATGTATGCTAGACCTGTTATTAAACACATACAAATTTTGAAATATCAGATTCCGATTGAAGAGAGGAAATATTTAAAAGATCAGAGACAGAAAATAGGACGAAAAATCAATTTCTAGCAGGTATAACAAAGTAGAGTGAGGATCAAATAGTTCAGCGGGAGAAATCTGAGAATGAATTTAGTTGTGGAGAAATGATCAGTGTGAATTTTTGAAGAATAAAATCAGCACATTGTTTGTTTTTGTTTTGAAGACGGATACAATAATGAAAAATTAAAAGAAAGCAAGAAATATTGTTTAATTTTTGGTAAAGCAGAAAGATACAAAAACATATGAAATTGTTTTAAGAAAGAAAGAAAGAAAGAAAGAAAGAAAGAACGTTAAGTTAAAATGTATGTTTTGAATTGTGCTGAAAGTATCATTGAAGCCAGCATAGCCAAAACAATGATAAGTTTGACAGATAAAGTAAGATAAAAGGGTCAATCATAAAATCAGGTGCATATATAATTGTATGGAAACCATATCAGATCTTTTGAAGTTGAAAATTTTTTTAAATTTTTTCTTAGAAAGACTGTTTTGACGTGACGTGACCTGAGGAGAGGACCGCCCACTGCAGATAGGAGGGCACAGCGGCTGACACATGGAAGTGGGAGGAATCCTTTTTTAGGGAATGGGAAAAGATATTCAAGAGATAGCAATTGTGAATGGAATTTATTGCTAAAATTTAATTAAGGAGAAAACCGTTGATGAGATAAGCCCACCTGGAAATAAGAGAAATGATCATATAAACTTAGTTTTGGCCAAAAAACAAAGTCCGCAAGCTGACCGAAGAAAAACAGCAGTGAACACCTAACGTTCAGCATTTGAAGCCTTGAGCCAGACCTTCTGAAACAGAGAAGCAAGAATCACGAGTTAATTACGAAAACCTGACGAAACAGAAAAATTGGCTAAATTGGAAATTGCAAAACGAGTTAGTTTTTTAAAGGCTGTTTTTACTGCTGCAACTAAACTGACCGCTGAGATAAAAGGAGTCTGGTCTCTGAATCACATTACCTCACTCAACAAAGAAGAGACTTGTATGACCGAACTTATTCCTTTTTAAAAGAACTGACTTAATTATTTTTTAAAAACGGACTTTGTTGTTTTGTTTGCCAACTAAACTTTTGTTTTGTTAATTATTGAACACCCCATGTTGTTTTATCTCTGGCCTGCGACTTCAATTTATCTTTCTTTGAATAATCAACCCTGTCTGATTTGTTTGGTGATCGGCGAGGTTTTATTCAGTTATCTGGATCTAAAACACAAGATAAACAGATGACTGAAAAAGCCTTAGTTCAATCCTTTAGTGGAGCAGTTACGCGTCGGAGGTCAAGGCAGACGACTGAGAGACATTAGGGTCTATTGACGAAAATGCAGTCAAAAGATACAAAAAAATCAGCGGAAGCGGAGTGGTTAGACAGACTGCAACAAGATTCTTCATGTGTTACTTCCTTGACATACAGTATTTTTCCATAGACATCTTTCTGCGAAAGAGCAATGGATGACAGTTTTGAGCCAGGGAGAACGTTTAAAGGACCTTACAGTCTTTTAAAAGTCACAAAATATTTTATGGAACTCATTAGGAGTGATTTATCATCAAACTTTGGGCTTTTCATGCTAGTGTTTTTCTGTTAGATCTTAAGTATATGGTCTTAATCCGAGTATTACTTTAAAATAGATTATTCTTTTCTAGACAAATCTAAAAAAGAGTGGGGAAAAGGTAAGAGTAAAAGTAACTTCAAAAGCATGTCCAGGACAATGATAATCTCATCTGAATAGGAGTTGATTACTGAGTGGGTAAGGACACTTTGTTATACAAGGAGATTTCAGGAGAAAATGTTGATAAAAAGATTTTTAAAAAGCAAGTAACTAGAGCGCCGCTTAACATTTATTAGAGAGATGAGCACTTCAAGTAAAAATCTCATTCACCGAGTCATATCCAACATTGCAACTGGTATACATCTAGCAGAGGATGTTGCTGCTTTTCTAGGAAAGTAAAAAAGTGTAAATACTGTTAAGGCAGTTCTGATGGACATTACCAATACAAACATTGGTTGTGAAGCAGGTGCGGTGAAAGCTCTGAAGAAAAAAACTAAAAAGGAAAGTGCATACAATAGGCTGTTCATTCCTCAAAATGAACTTCCATTTAGAGCCATCTTTAAAGCAATTGTTGGAACTACAAGAAGCCCTACTACTTTCATTGGTCCTCAAGGGAAACTTTGTGGAAGTAGTTACCATGATTTGCCCCAGGTAAAATTTGAGCTTATCAGTTGTCTTCTGGATAATTATCTCCCTGCAGAGGCAATGGATAATCTAAGAGGTAACTAACGATTACTTCTTGGGTATACTGTAGGCATTTCTTGAGGAAAATTGAACCCTAGATATGCTTCTTAGAACATTGGACCTCTGAATCAACCAAGATAGCTAACTTTAGTAATCGGGTTAATGTGCTCATGAACCAGAGGTGTGTGTCCACCAGAATTCTCTGATAAATTACACACACGTGTAGTCTTTCGACTTCGACAAACACCTGAAAAATGCCGGCGGACATATCGGGCGAATCGTTGTGAATATAACAATAAAGATGAAGACAGTAGTCCGAAAATCCTGTACGATAAAACTTATGCACCATTGTCTAATTTGTCATTTAAGAGTATGCAGTTTGTTGGTTCGAAATAAAAAAAGGGACAATAATTTCTCTAACCAACAACTGTTTATATTTAATATTATCCAGAGAATAAAAAAAAAAACAGTCAATTGAAATCTAAAATGTAGCAATCAAAATTTTAAAGTACAATGCTTTTGCTTTGCTTCTGGAAAATATTTTGTCGTTAATGTTGAACTCCGTTAATGTTGAACTCCGATGAATTGGAGTTGAGGTAAGAGGCCATAAAAAGATTCTGTCCTTGAGGTAAATAAACATTTTCTTCATGCTTAATTAATATGTCAATTTACAAGAAGTTTTATTCAAATTACGAGGTACCTTCAATAATTTTTCAGACATTTTTGTACAGGCATTTAAAATTGTCGAAGACTCTTGAAAATTCAGTATCTTATTGCTATACATCTTAGATGACTGAATAATTTTTATGATTTCATGTTTAAATGAACAGCTATAGCAGCAATTGGAATACACCCTACAAAATCATGATTGATATAGCTAGTGAATTT
Organism: Sepioteuthis lessoniana; assembly: GCA_963585895.1. Lineage (NCBI taxonomy): Eukaryota > Metazoa > Mollusca > Cephalopoda > Myopsida > Loliginidae > Sepioteuthis > Sepioteuthis lessoniana. The sequence continues at coordinate 60,277,452 of OY757922.1, forward strand.
CAAAAATGCAATCTGGACGTGAGGACACTTTAGAAGAACGATATGCAATAAAATTATGTTTTAAACTTGGAAAAAATGCCACAAAAACAACGTATGGAATGCTTCAGACTGCTTTTGGAGCATCTTGTATGAATCGAGCTCAATGGACACACTTATTGCTGTACGCTCTAAAAATCTAATTTAAGATCAATCATTTGTTTTCACTCTGTTAATTGAATATATTGATGATTTGTTAATGAATAGTTTGTAGGCAAATTTATACTAAAAAACGTAAGAATTAATTTTTTTATACAGAGTTAACCATTGCTATTGTTTGCATACAGCCAAATGGTTTCAAGTATTCTTATCTATTGCTAATACGAGGTGCATACGATGTGTTTCCAGACGTTTTTCGTACGGGCATTTAAAATTGTCGTAGCATCAGTTTTTGAGTGGCATAAGAGATTCAAGGAAGGCAGGGAGTCTGTGAGGGATGATGAGAGTTGTGGGAGGAGTAAGGAAGTCAGAATACCAGAGTTGATGGGCCAAAAAAAGAATTTCATGGATAAGGACCGTCGTGTGTCTATAGAGACAATAAGTGCACAGTTTCATGTCAGTGTGGGAAATGTACACACAATTATTCGCGAGGAACTGAAGATGCGGAAGATTTACGTGAAGTTTGTCCCAAGGTTGCTCAGATAAGATCAGAAAGAAAAACGTTGTCATGACAGGAGCAAGATGGTCCAGCTGATCAATTCAGATCCCGCAGTTCTTGATGCTCTGATGACATGCGATGAAAGCTGGATCTACTGCTATGACCCAGAGACCAAAAGACAGTTCCCATTGGAAGCATGCTGGTTCCCCCAGACCCAAGAAGGCCAGACTGAGCAAATCCGCCCACAAACTTTTGATGATCCCTTTTTTTGATAGCATTGGCATGATCTACATGCACTGGGTTCCCACTGGACAGACAGTCAACAAAGAATACTATGTTGAGATTTTAAGGGAGATCAGGAAGAGATTCCTTGGAAGAGGCCAGCACTCTTCAAATCGGATCAGTGGCATTTCCACCAGGACAATGCACCAGTCCACAACTCCATCCTTGTCACAGACTATTTGACCAAGATGGGGATCGAGACAGTTCCTCACTCTCCCAATAGTCCAGACCTTGCTTCCTGTGGTTTTTGGTTATCCCCCAAGCTCAAGGAAAACCTTAGTGGCTGTCGTTATTAGACAATTGATGAGATGAAAGAAGCTGTGACGAAGGTCATTGACATGCTCACACAAGAGGGCTTCCAGGGTGCCTTCCAGAAGTTGTTGAAACGGTACAGCAAGTGCATTGCAGCCGGGGGAGATTTCTTCGAATGAGACTAGAGTTTCATGTGTGTACTATCAATAAAAGTGCCCACAGAAAAAAAAAGTCTAGAAACTTATTTAATGAGCCTTGTACATCACAAAAATATAATCAAGAATAGGTAATTTTTTTTTCAAAAGTAGCCAACCACTAAAGAAAATATTTAAAATAATCTCTTTAGATAATTTTCAAGACACATATTGGTCAACTTTGATTGACCTCTCACAAAGTGGGGCTTGTGAACCTACTTTTACAGAAGTTTTTCCAAGGAATGAACTCCAAGAATCTCTACTGATTGGAACAGAATTGAAATTTCTAAATTAACTTGCTCACTCACAAGGTGTGGAAAGAGCTGCTAAATTAACAATGGAAACTTCACAGATTGTGTATGGACAGGAAGCAAGGTACAAGCACATTGTAACCAATTCATTGTGCCACCAAATAAGACCTGCATTTTCATCAAAAGGAAATATGCTGAACAATTTAGTTCTATTGTTACACTTGTATAGTGCAGTAGGTTTTAGTGCAATGTTAAATCAACAATGCAAATTTAAAACATTGAATTTATTTTCCATTCATTGTATCTCATGAAAAATATCAATTTTATCTGGATTTACTACTAAAGTAATAAAATTCTGCGGAAATCAGGTATTTCTGTATCTTCTTGCAGACGATTTTTAACATTAAATGCTCAATTGAGTGTTAAAGTTAGGAATCTAATTTTCGATGTCAGTTCTTATAACACCAAAGTCCTACTTTCACCACGAAATTCATTTTGAATTTTAAAAAAAGCAACAAATCATCCAGCCCTAATATCTATATCTATGTAATATACTGCAGAGAATGGTCAGGAAAGGCCAATGCAACACTATGTACGTATTCCTCCACTTTTCTGGCATAAAATAACACTTTGCAAGTTGACATGCCGTAAAATATCTCAATCCATGAAAGCAATAAGCTTTTGTTTTCTGGAACAAAAGACATGAGAGATAGTATTTCCTTTACCTCCACGACATAAGATAATCATCATCATCATCTTGTCGCGCCATCAGCGCGGATATCCCTGACCCTCTCTCGCCACCCCTCTCTATTGTCCATTGCTTCCGGCAGGTCTTCAGGGCTACATCCCATATCGACACAGAGCTGCTGTATGTAGTTTCGAGCTGGTCGTCCTGCCTTTGCTCGTCCATGTGAAGGAGTTCACAGGAGTACATCACTTATGTGCTCGTCCCTACTTCTCCAGTTGAATCCAGCATGTCTGGTTCGTCTAATTTGATAGTCTTCATGATGGATGGTAGGTAGCCATACAGCTACATTTGAAGTGTTTAATTTGAAAGCTTCACAGATGAAAGTGCAACATAGTCTAAACTAGGGAATTTATGCTTTATGAGTTGAAACGGAGCCATAACGCTGCAGAAGCAACCAAAAACAATTACTGTGCGAAAAGTGTCAGTACATTTCGTCAAAGTCCAGATACCAGATGTTTTAGGAAGTTTCGTTCGAGCAACAAGAACGTCGACGTTCACGCAAGATCAGGTTGGTCTAAAGCCATGGATTCCAGGACCATGCTCCAAAAAATAGATGAAAATCCTGCAATTAGCACTTAGAAAGAATCAAGTTAGCTAGGCATTTTATAGTCTAGTGTGATTCCTCACCTTTCCGAACTTGACAAAGGCGTCTGGATCTGATGAATGGTGCCTCATGTGACCAAAATATCGTCTAAATTTTGACTCACCGACGTAATAAGAAGATATTTTCTTTTTTGTATCCATGTCTCTAAAAGACGAATCCTCCGGTCGTGGTATTACGTTCTCTTTTGGACTAAAACTCTTGTGAAATGTATGAACCCTTTTATCCGTCCAACTATTGGTTAAATAGTAACACTGTTTTTTTATTCTACAAGGATGGCTTTGTCATTAAATAACCCAGGTAGGTTGGTATACCATTGAATAAAGAAATTAAACCAAACTATAAAAAAAGCAGTCAATTCTTTCCTTCATTTTTTCAAAGTACAATCTTTCACTGTTCAAAACTGTGAGTTGCTAGTAAATTATTTTTCAATAATTAACTAAATATATGTATTAGTAGGAAATCAGACCTAACCGATAAAATGAAACGCAGTTTCTTCCAGGCAGCGGTCGCATCGATACTGCTATATGGATGCACTACATGGACTCTAACAAAACGGCTGGAGAAGAAGCTAGACGGCAATTACACAAGAATGCTGCGAGCAATCTTGAACAAGTCCTGGCGGCAACACCCCACAAGACACCAACTGTACGGCCACCTGCCTCCTATCACGAAAACTATTCAAGTTAGACGAACCAGACATGCAGGACACTGCTGGAGAAGCAGGGACGAACTCATAAATGATGTACTCTTATGGACCCCCACACATGGCCGTGCAAAAGCAGGACGACCAGCACGAACATACATTCAGCAACTATGTGAGGATACGGGATGTAGTCCAGGAGACCTGCCTGAGGCGATGAACGATAGGGAAAAGTGGCAAGAGAGGGTCAAGGATATCCCTTCTACCAGCACGACATGATGATGATGATAGAGTTTATTAAAAAAAACAACAATGTTTGTGTCTTTATTTAATCATAGTCAACGCTTTTTTTTGTTCCATGGCGTTGGCTTGTCTTTGCTTAAATAAATGAGAACAATTTTTTCTTTCCACTTTCATGAAAAAGTTTCTGATAAAGTAAAGACTAATTCAGGGTTAAGGTCTTTAATTTTCTGCCTCATATATTGAGTGACTATTCTAAAACAAAGATGATAGTTTAAGTAGTTCGATATAAATTATGTCAATAAATGAATAAAATGTTTTTTGTTTTATTTCGATGAATTTACATATGAATTTATGTCGAAAATTTTAAAATTTTAATATTTTCATCATTCACAAAGATAGATAGATCATTAACAGTGATTGGTGATTGGGAGTTTCTTTTCTATGCCATCATCAGACCAAGAGGTATCTCTTCATGTAGTTCTATGTGGTATGTTGGGAAAAGTAATCTAATTTGAGGGTTTTAGTTGTCTAAATTTCTGAGACGAAGCTTGGTCATTTTTATCATTAAGGGTTCAATCCTGACTGCAGCCGAGTAACAATACAGGAATACTTAACACTTGTACCCGGTTATGGCTAACAGAATCAGAACAGGCGACCCCCTCGGATTCAATAAAGGACGTAGTTCGAAGTTCCGTGAAGGTTGCCGAGTTTGACAAACACCTGAAGAAGGCCGGAGGAAATATCGGCCGAAACATTTTGGAAATAACCATAAAGATAAAGACAATTATCTGAAAACTCTTATTGATAAAAATAATTTGAGGGTTGTTCTGGGAAGGGAGATCTAGTTTATAATGAGATCTATATATGCTCTATCACCGACACTGTGCACTCTTTATTTATAAATTTAGCAAACTGCATTATTGATATATATGTGTGTGTATACGTGTTTGCATATAAATATATATATATTTTTTTATTCACCAAAGCTTCTACACGAGAAGGGTATGTTACAAGGAAAATTTTAAGAGGAATTAACAGGTGTGACTAGAGAGTTTTCCTTTTCCTAGACCGGTTGCCATACCAGGGTTAAAGATTCTAGTCTACCTTACTATTTAACCATAGTAGGAGGAAGAATACTTCGAGTAAAATTTTCCAAAGAGGATTTGCGCTATATGCCTACTTGTGTATAAGTGTGTCTATCTGATGTTTTGTGTGAGAGTTCATTTTCTTGTCTCTCCAGATTATAGTCAAGGATCTACGCACCCAAAGTTGGACCAAATTTCAGCTGCCTGGCATCTCTGCTTGGAATTAAAGTGGATTATCTGTTTTCTTCTTTTTTCTTTTTGTTCATATATATTTTTCTGGAAGAACAGAATACACTCTTGAAAATTTATGATTTTCATGTGAATATTTTCAATCCTACAATTTTTAAAATAATCCTGACATTTATTTAAGTACAACCTTATCTAAGTAGAGTTTGGTGAATAGAAATATAATCTGTGTTTGATAGGGTTCAAAAAGATTTTTTAAAATTTCAAATTGCCAGAACCAAAACCAATTAACCATTGCCCAACGCTATAGTCTTCTCTGATTTCATTTGAATGTTGAAACAGAAAATAAATATACCGTATTTATTTGTATAGAAGACTCACTATTTTCCTGATTTTTCAGCTCAAAATGTTGGAGTGCGTGTTATACATGGAAACTATATTATTAACTTTTTTTCGAGCTATATGCCTCACTATAGTCAAGCCAGGATGACCGAAATTAAGTTATATCCATAGTCCAAACTGATGTGTTTTACTGTTACTGAGAAATATCAACTGGAATGTATGTTCGTTTATAATTTTCTTTCCCCTAATATCACTTTATATTCACTGTAAGCTTATTATATCTTTATATGAACATGTCCTTGCGTTTAATCTAAATATTGTGTAAATTTTGAGTTTTAACCTATATGGATTTTCATTTTCTTGTCAGTATGAACCAATAAAACATCGAAAAACTGCTAAATTGTTATATACCCTACCGGTAAACGGTAATGGTATGTCTCATTCCTCATAAATATGCTGGACACTATTGTGAGGTAGGTGATTTTTGCTAAGTAGTCACCACTAGCCGTAAGTACTTTCTTCACACTTGGCAAGTATTGTATTTAGTTAATGTTATAATGATTTCTCTTTCATTTTTAACCTCCGTTTTCGTTATTTCTCTTTTTGTATCCTTTTGTTAGGTTACAACATTTGACAACGAAGTAATTGGCCAAACTCAAATGTTCACCAGTATAACCTTTTGGAGAACAAGGATTTCGACAGAACAGAACGTTCACGAATACGATATTCTACGAACGAAGATATTGGCAAAACTCACGTAAAATTCCCCAAGGCAACATCGGCGAAGGAAGATCGAAAAATTACCAAAGCTACAAAGTATTTTTTGGCAACAAGGATTTTCTAAAGATTACGTGGATATTAACCAAGTTGTCCGAAATACAACATTCAGAAAAATACGGGATATTATTTCGACTACAAAGAACTGGAAGCATAACAAAAGATACGTGGAATGGGGAATGGTATTTTTCAGTTTACAAAAACCATGTATTGTTGAGTGGTGTTCTCAGTGTAAAGGTGTTACGTTGGAAGATGAAAAATTCAATTTTTTTTAAATCAAATATCTGATAAAAATAATTGATAAAAATGGCAAGAGACCAGATCCAGCACGAGCCAGTGCTATAGAAGACATGCCTCTGCTCCTGAAAATGTCGGCCTCCTACAAAGTTTTCTGGGTTTGGCAAATTATTTCAACGTACTTGTGTTATATAAGTACGGAATGATTTTTTTATTTTAATCATTTTTCGTTAATCATATTTTATTATTCAGTTTAGTTGGGCTTTGAACTATTCGGCTCTTAGTCCAGGTGCACAGACATTGGGCACAGTTTACGCTCGTGCGCCGAGGATATGACAATCACAATTGTCATGATAAACTCCAGGTAGGAAATGCGGCTGGTGTGTGAATGACGTCATGCCCGGAAGCGATGGGCTGAGAATTTGGAGATTTTGAAAAAGATGTCAGTTGGGACTCGACTGTGGGCCAGTCGAATTGGTAGTTTACTGGGGACCAGTCGAGTTGGTTGTCGAATGGGGACCAGTCGAGTTAGAAAGTTGACTTGGGCCATGTCGAAAATTGAAGTAGAGTTAAGACCATGGTGTTGAGAAGTGGAAGTCTGACAATGGTGTTTTGCAGATCTCTAAAATCTCTGTTTATAGAGATCTGCAGAACACTACGGGATGCACAGCGCGTTTGTGGTGTCCGACCAGGCATTTGGGAGTTTTGTTAGTATAGAATGATAAAGAATTGTGTGTCTCTCTCCTCGTGTCGAAAAACAGAACTCAGAAGTCAAGAAGTTAATAAACAGTTCGTATCTGAACAACGGAGTCACTTGTATATTTGAGTGCGTCTGTGTTTTTGCAAATGTATATGTACAGTTGTTATTGATATGGTTATGGGTATATAACACTTGTGCCAAACATGCATTGTTTACGAGCTTCGCTAAACAAACTATTGAAAAAGACTCTTAATAGATTTTGACGACAGATTACCAAGAATAATTCGAAAAAATTAAAGGAATGCTAACGTCAAACTTGTTTTTGACATATTACAACCCCCACAAAAAAATAATAGTTGCAGGTGACGCTAGTTCATATGGAATAGGAGCCTCCACACGCATTCAGGACACTTCTTCTAACCGAAAATAATTATTCCGTGATAGAAAAGAGAGTTTTAGGATTGTGTTTCACCATAAGAAATTTCATAGATTCCTCCACAGAAGGTTTACCTTGGATTAAAACGGAGTCTGTATTATGTCCATTATACAATGGTCAAGGGACTTTAAGATATATTCTGAGCAGCTTCCCAACAGCACTTGCAGAAGGACGTTATAGATAGCGGCACGGTCAGATCTTAAAGGTAATTGCAGATATAGTCTGTACTGCCATCTGTACAAATAAATTGAATCCAGAAAATAGTGATATAGTTTATCAAGGCGTGCGCGAAACCTAAGCTGGTTATTTTTGTGTCAAAAAAAAAGCCAACCGATCCATACAACTAATAGGTTGCAGCAATGCAGAACCATCTTATTGAATCACAATTTCAGGATAGAATTCTTGCCATCAAGAAAATTGTGTCACGCGAACGAATTGTCCCCAAAAATAGTGAACATTTGGAAGACATGGTTATTGCTTCTCTACTAGTGGAAGTAGAGATTTTAAAATACTGTGTGGAAATACCTGTGACTTGGGAATAAATAAAAAATAAAGCGTTGGGTGACCATATTATAGTGGAAATGAAGAAAAAACTAAAAGACAGAAGTAAAACAGAATTTGCAATGACGTTCTCATGAACAGCAAAAGTGTGGTGGTACCACTATCGCTTCAGAAACGAAAGAATTCCACACAGGGAATCCTGATATATTCAGAATGAAAAGCTTAATGTGAAGTTATGTGTACTGGTGCAGCATGGATATAGACATTGAAAGTTTGATAAAGTCAAGCAAAGGTTGTGCTTTGGCAGCTAAAGTACCACTAATTAAGTTCAACCCATGCCCAAAAACAGACCACCCATGGTCACATCTGCATATTGACTTTGCTGGTCCTCTTAAGGGTTCATATCATTTGATCATTGTAGATAGTTTTTCCAAGTGGTCTGCGATATTGAGATGCAAGAAACCAAACACGGGATAAGTAATTGTTTCTACACAAACTGTTCATGAGATCCAGGGTTCCAGATTCCTCTCTTTCTGACAATGCCACTCAATTTATATCAAAAGAATTCAAGGGATTTTGTAAAATGTTTATGGTCGAGCACACAACAATTGTCCCTTATGACCCTTGAAGCAATGGCCAAGGAGAACGGTTCATGGAAACCTTCAACAGTGCGCTAAAAGGATCCAGTGGTGGGTCCCCGGAGACAGCTTTGAAACAGTTTCTACAAGTATATCGACTCACACCAAATAAAAATGCGCCTTCGGCCATGACTCTGACAAAATGAGTGTTGGTGTAGAAAACAATACTATACAAGTTATCCAAAGAAGAAAAAATGGCCGGAGTTGGCATTGAAGTCTGTTCAGATGGAAAGCTTCTTGGGAGTTACAAGTGGCAGAAGAGCGATTTCGTGAAAAAGCGACATTAGGAACGGTCGCAAAGCGGCGCGCAAGTCTTTTTTTTTTCCGACTAACCTTCCTCATTCAAAAGTAAGCGATGAATTATACAGGATGAGGTTCACAAGGGAGAAAATGAGATTAGGTTAACAAAAATGGTGGGATTAAAACAACAAGGAGCATGGACTAATTTGAATTCTACTATGTAACGGAAAATCAAATGGTGTGAAATTTGGAATGGTTATGCGAACGTTAGGTTCTTGATAAGATCCGTATATGACATATTTCCAAGCCCAGCAAACCTTGGCATATGGATTAAAACGGAATCTGTATTATGTCCATTATACAATGGTCAAGGGACTTTAAGATATATTCTGAGCAGCTTCCCAACAGCACTTGCAGAAGGACGTTATAGATAGCGGCACGGTCAGATCTTAAAGGTAATTGCAGATATAGTCTGTACTGCCATCTGTACAAATAAATTGAATCCAGAAAATAGTGATATAGTTTATCAAGGCGTGCACGAAACCTAAGAAGTCAGTAAAGACTAAACCAAACATCCTGTCACCTTCAACAGACTGGGACTTAAGAGTTGACGTTATAACAAGATTGATTTTCCAAGAGCACATAGTGAAAACATCCTTGTACCCGGATTTAATATAGTTCTCAGATAAACAAAAAAATTGTAATGTGGGAATTAACGGTCCCTTGGGAAGAGTATATGGAGGAGGCCCAAGATGGAAAAAAATTGAAATATGACAATTTACTGAGGCAATGCCAAAGTAATGGTTGGAAGTCTTCGTGCCTACCTATAGAGGTAGGCGCAAGAGGTTTTACTGCAAGATCGCTTTGTAAAGCTCTATCAGACATTGGCGTGATAGGAACCACAAAAAGTAGAGCAATAAAATAAATATCCGGTACAGCTAAAAGAACACCTAAATGGCTATGGATAAAAAGCAGTAGCACATGAGAGAAGGAAAACTAAAATCACAGTTCTATTTAGAGGAGTTAGAAAAGTGAAAACGGAGAAGGGGGATAACTTCAAAATCTGGACTGAACTTCTAAAACATTGCAAAGTCTTAATTTATAAATTAAAACAAATATGAGTATTTTTGTATTTAATTTTTTTATGACTAAAAGAGGTTGTATGTGGTGTGTATTTTTTGTGAATAGTTGTAAAAAGATAGAAATTTCCCCTTCAAAAAAAATAAAAAAAGAAAGAAAAAAGAGAGGAGGAGAAAAATATTCTGTTTATTAATTCCTGCCTTCAAACTAAAAGATAAGTCTTAAAAAAATCCCGTACTTTTTTTTTTTCAAGTATATTCTCGAATCAGTTTTGTTCCTTTCATTAGTGGTGAAAAATTAGTGTCTCCATTTCACGCTTCGAGTCACAGAATCGTGTGGGAGTCTAAGTGAAGCCAGTTTCAGAGGGTATATATATATATGTATATATATATATATATATATGTATATATATATATATATATATATATATATATATGTGTGTGTGTGTGTGTGTGTGTGTGTGTGTGTGTGTGTGTGTGTGTGTGTGTGTGTGTGTTTATGTTTGTGTAACAACCATGTATTTCTGAGTGTGTGCAAGTGGTTGGTCGGGATTGTGTGGAAAATTTTTAAATATTTGTTAAACGACTTGGATTATATTTTTCGATTATATTCGATTTTAGAAGTGTATATTTCGTTTAGACGCTCATATCTCGTCTGAATGCTGATTTATAAAGCTTTTTTTTTTTTCAATTTTATTTTATTCATCGTATTTATTCATTTTTTTTTTCCAGTTTCATTCGAGGTAGGATTTCTTTTTAATTTTATACGGCTTTGTTTTTTCTTGTTTTGTTTTTTTTTTAATTTTTTAGTGGGGGTTGCATACTTGTTAAACGACTTATGTTGATCATTTTTAGAATATTTACTTTTATAAGTGTACATTTTTCTTTACGCTCCTTCATAGTTCATCCGAACACTGATATATATTGTGTGTACGTTTATATATATATATATATATATATATATATATATATATATATATATATATATGGATACATGTATTATGTTTTTTTTTTGCCAGGACCATAAATATAAAAGGGGTGTTTTAGCTTATGTGTGTGTATGGTGTTTTTATTAAAGTCCATTTTGTAAAGATAAAAAAAGAAAAGTGTCACAGCCGCGTAGAGATGGTTAAAACACTTGCCCGGTAAAATGGTTGACAAAAGTATTAACCAATCAAATGCTTGGAAACCATGGTCTACTATGTCAAGTCTCTTTAAAAAGCAAGAGGAACTGGTAGCGTTTTTAATTTTGGGGTGAAGGACTGGGCATGATCAACCCGAGTGGGGTCCAGCAGGCGAGGTAAGTATTATGTTGAAAGACCCGAAACCCCACTAGGACCCAGCTAAAAGACATAACCGATGACGTTACCCAGCGCCTTTTTATAACCAAACAAGCGTATTTCTTACAATCAGTCTTTGATAACCTGATATCCAATAAGAAAAAAGTCAAACTTACTATACAAAAACCTGGGGAAAAATTTGACGTAGTAGGTGAAAAGTTTTTTTACTGAATGTATCAGATAGGAAAAAAATCGGAAAGTCAAAAGATTCTGTAGGATGATATATGTAGTTAAAGGACCGAAAATAGTGCACAAAGGGCACTTGAATCAAACAAAAAGTGGGAATAGAGATGAAGAGAACAATATTACAGTAGATGTTGAACCTATGGATGTTCTATTCGACAGATTTGATGTGCCCATTCATCGAAAACTCCCGAGACAAAAATACGAAAACGACAATATAAGAGGAAAAGAAGGGATACCGAGAGAATTGACATTAACTCGAAAAGGAAAAAGTATTGACTCTGTGCAAAGTAAATCTAAAAAGAGAATGTCATATACTCGACCTATGAACATTAATAGGTATATCCTATTACTCATAAATACGAGGGGGTGTCCTTGTGGCGTAATGGTTAAAGCAATGCATTGTGGAATCGTAGTACGCGAGTTCGTACTCCAGTCGTACTATTACGTTCACTTTCGGGCAAATACCCTTGGGAAAGGTATGAACCCCCTTATCCTCCCAGCTATGGGTTAAATAGTACAACTACTGTTCTTCTAGGGGAATGGCTTTGGCATTAAATAACCTACAAAGGTTGATATGCCATTAAACAAAGAATCCAAGCCAATCATAAATACGTTGTGAGAGGATGAAAATATACTGTCTTTAACGGTAATGCTTCTCTCGGTCAAGGGTGCCAGGCGAGTAAGCCCAGTATTTATATCACGGTTTTAAAAAGAAAAGAAGGGATACAGGGAGAATTGACTTTAATTCGAAAAGGAAAAAAAATGACTCTGTGCAAAGTAAATCTAAAAAGTGGGGGTGTTATATTACCTACGGTGAATAGTAATGGCTATGTCGTATTCTGCATAAATACGTTGGATACCATTGTGAGGGTGATTAATTAAGCTAAGTAGTCACTACAAGCAGTGGTCTTAATTCTTCACACTGTTTGCAAGTATTGTATTTATTTAATGTTATAAAGATTTTCATTTCATTTCCAACCCCCGTTTTGGTTATTTCTCGTTCTGTAACCTTTTGTTAGGTTACCACATAAATTATGCTGAAATTTAGCTGAATAGGTTCTTTAGCCTTGGCTAGGCAAACATTTATGAAGGAATATTCTGAATCCACATCAGCTGTTGGTGACCGTAGTCAAAGGTGACCCCAAAAGGCTCTCTTTTCAATAGCTACTACACCAAGATGTAGGGAAGGAAGCTACTCCTTTCCCTGGATTGCTCCTCTTTACCCTTGATACGTACCTTATATTGCTGAGTGTTAAGCAAGGAGGTATCAAGTATCATTTTTTGAGTCTTTGGTATGACGCGACCTGGGTATGAACCCAGGTCTCCCGGACCAATTGCGAACACTCTACCCACTAGCCCAGTGAGCCAGTAAACATCAATTGTACTCCGCTAAAAATATTGCCTTTTGTGTTGCATCCTGTTCGTCATGGTTGGGTTGGATAAATACAATCATATATACGCGCATCATTATTTTATTCTTCGAGAGTTTTTTCACACAACTAATTATTAGTGATGTTCCTTGTTTTGCTGAATGATAACAAGTCTTCTCACCTAACCAGGACATTTCTAAGTAGCCTTGCCGATTTCAGAAGCCCTTCAAGTTTTCAGTTTCTCCATTGATTGCTGTTATTTTTATTCTTATTGATATATTCACATTCTTTGATACTGGCGAGAACTCTTCCTCCATCTTCTCTTGTCACACTTAGTCTGCCTACATTATCTTATGGGTGTATGTATTTACTAACGCCTCCTCGCGGCCAGGATGTGAAACAAGGTCAATTTTTAAGCAGAGTTTAACAGGTTTGAATTCAGAGTTTTCCTTCTCCTTGACTGGTCGCCTAACCAAAGCTAAAGAACGCAGTCTGATCTACTATTCACCCGTAGCTGAAGGGAGAATGATTGAATTCATGCCTTTTCCAAGAGTATTAGTGCAATGTGAAATGAAATAAACTTTGTCCTTGATTTGAACTCGTGTCGACATGTTCATTTTCTATGACGGTATGAAATACTGCACGGACGTCTCCATTGTTTGGGTGTAAGGCCTTATGTTAACGTTATGAATTTTCTAATTTTCTGGCACGTTTCTAAGGTCCTCTCTTGTTCATTTTAAGAAGGGCCCCAAGTATCTTCTCAGCTAATCTAATAATGTATTCTTACCATAACTCTATTTAGTCCTTTTTATCAGATTTTGGTTTCTAGTAGTTTCTTTGCCTTTTCTGAAGTATTCTAGCCTGAATTTTTTTCTTTCATTTCAATTTTTTATGGTATTCTCTGCCAATAATCTCCGGTATTCGTTGCTTTCTTTTTATTCGACCGTTTTGGGATTTACCTGATTGGGTAGTTCAAATCCTTGTTTTATTTTGTTTTTTCCCTTTTATTCATTACAATCACTGCACGGTTTTCAATTCCAAATTCCATTCCTATGTTTCGGCTGAAGATTCTAATTGTTTGTACCTACAAGTATTACGAGCTCGTTTTTATTTTTGGCAAAAATATTTGACATCATCCATTTATATAAGGTGGCTTATTCTTTCCTGCGATTTTATGAATCGGTGTCTTTCTTTGTATTTTCTTAGAATGTAATTGAAAGGTATTATCACCATGACGAATTGGAGCTGAGATAATGAATCTACTTAGAAGATACCTCATTGTATGTTTATTCTGTTGGGCTTTGTCCTCCTGCTGTGAGTTCCATTTTCCAGTTTTTCATTCCAATCGTGATGAAGTTGATTACGTTTGTGGAAATGGTGAACATATTTATTCTAATATCCATGGTTACGGGAGCTTCTCTTACGCCTGACTGTAGTCTATCATGGTTAAATTTCTCTTTCTTGATTTTACTTCTTTTATTATTTGTTGATCGATGTATATTGCTAAAATTATATTTTCTTTTTTTTTACTTCTTGGAGAGTTTTTCGCACCAGCGTTAGCTGATCGTTTCTCATTTGAGTTTGAGTGACAGCAAGTCTCTTGTAGTTTGGATGGTCTACACTCCCTCTCTTATTTCCAAGTTCCCCAGTACCTGCTATTATTATTATTATTGATATCATCATTACCATGATTGTATTATAGCCACAAGTAGATTTTTTCAAAACTAAAACGGTGATGAAAACTAAAAAAAAAATTTAAAAAATAAATAAAAAAGGATCATTGATTAAAAAGCAAATATGATAATTTAATCTTTTAAATTACACTAGACTTGTAGTTATGAATTTCGGAATATTCGACCATCAAGTTCAGGAGATGATTATGCATTATCAATCCTCAAAATACATATTTACCCAACCCATGTGACACAAGGATAATTTCTAAGCGAAGTACAGTTGACTGGAATAAAGTTTTCCTCCTCTTTGATTGATTATCTCACTGGTTGCTACATACAGAATAGGATGAAGTGTGCGAATATTTATATTTTGATAGATAGATAGATAGATAGATAGATCAAGAGGAATGAAAAATCTTAATTCAAACTAGCTTCAAGTCCACTCAGGAATTGACCTTGTGTCACATCCTCTGCGTGACGGTGTTGTTTCTTAAATACATAATACGCTGATATTCACATCTTAGTGCAATGGAGAGGTGCTGTCCGAGAATTCTGATCTCCAAGATTCAGTTTACCACGTACTTACCAAAAATGAAAACACAACTGAGAAGAAGAAGCAGAAACTAAACTGAAATCGCACCCTAAAATCTGGCCTGATAGTCTCTACTTTTAGATAAATGCGCTGGGCATAAATCAATAATCTATTCGGTATTACTGTATGGCTGCACCACTTATTCTCCATTGTAGCTCTTGAAGAAAGCTATATGAGTTTGGTTAGATCCTTTTGTTTAATAGCATATCAACTCTTGATGACCATTTAATGCCAAGTCTTTATAAAATACATATTTTTTGTGAATAATTTGTTTGTAACATTTTTAAATGTCCCAAGCTTATTTGTTTGCACACAGCTAAACAGTTACAAGTATTCCAATCTAATACTAATAATTCAATTTAATATTAATAAACAGTTTTACTTGACTAAGAGGTACTAACAAGTAATACCACTCAATCCGTAAAATACTTCAACTGATCTCAACAGAGGAATAAAAGTCCTGCAAGTAGTGTCTTCAATATGAAACTGTTTACATACATATATATATATTAAATATATATGATTTATGAAGTTCTTAGGTTCCTTTTCATGGCATATCAACTCTTGTAGGTTATTCAAAGCCAAATCCTGTTTATATACAGTGTATCACAAAAGTGAGTACACCCCTCACATTTCTGCAGATATTTAAATATATCTCTTCATGGGACAACATTGACAAAATGACACTTTGACACAATGAAAAGTAGTCTGTATGTAGCTTATATGACAAAATTAATTTATTTTCCCCTCGAAATAACTCAAAATATAACCATTAAATCTAAACCCCTGCCAACAAAAGTGAGTACACCCCTTAGGGAAAGTTAAAAATATTAACATACACCGTGTCAACTGTCAATATTTTGTGTGGCCACCGTCATTATCCAGAACTGCCTTTACTCTCCTGGGCATAGAGTTTACCAGCGCTTCACAGGTAGCCACTGGAATGCTCTTCCACTCCTCCATGACGACATCGCGGAGCTGGCAGATATTTGAGATTTTGTGCACCTCCACCTTCCGCTTGATGATCCCCCAAAGATGTTCTATTGGGTTCAAGTCAGGAGACATGCTTGGCCAGTCCATCACCTTTAACCCTCAGCTTCTTCAGTAAAGCAATGGTCGTCTTGGAGATGTGTTTGGGGTCATTGGAATGCTGGAACACTGCCCTGCTACCCAGTTTCTGGAGGGAGGGGATCATGCTCTGCTGCAGTATTTCACAGTACATGTTGGAGTTCATATTTCCCTAAATGAAATATAACTCTCCAACACCAGCATCACTCATGCAGCTTTAGACCATGACATTCCCACCACCATGCTTGACTGTAGGCATGACACACTTATCTTTGTACTCCTCTCCTGGTCGCTGCCACACATGCTTGAAGCCATCAGAACCAAACAAATTAATCTTCATCTCATCAGACCATAGCACATGGTTCCAGTTATCCATGTGCTTTGTTGACATGTCTTCAGCAAACTGTTTGGAGGCTTTCTTGTGTATCGTATTCAGAAGAGGCTTCTTCCTGGGGTGACAGCCATCCACACCAATTTTACTCCAGCTCAGTTTCAGGGTGTTGGCAATCTTCTTGTAGCCTTAGCTATCTCCATGTAGCACAACAATATGTCTTTTAAGATCCTCAGAGAGTTCTTTACCATGTGGTGCCATGCTGGAACTTTCAGCGACTTTCAGAGTGTGAGAGCTGCACTACAAATTTGAACACACCTGCTCCCTATGTACATGGGCCAAGTGACACATGGGCCTAGTAGCACTAATGAGTCACATGACATTTTGGAGGGAAAATGGCAAGCAGTACTCAATTTGAACCTTTAGGGGTGTAGTTTCTTAGGGGTGTACTCACTTTTGTTGGCAGGGATTTCACTTTTAATGGTTATATTTTGAGGGGAAAATAAATTAACTCTGTTATATAAGCTGCACACAGACTACTTTTCATTGTCAAAGTGTCATTTTGTCAGTGTTGTCCTATGAAGAGATATACTTAACTATCTGCAGAAATGTGAGGGGTTTACTCACTTTTATGATACACCATATATATATATATATACATATATATATATGTGTGTGTGTGTGATTTGCAGACGCATAGTTGTTGATAAAATTTTTAAACGAGGCAGAACTCATTTATTTGCACGCAGTTTCAACTATTGCTATTTGATCCATAGATGGAACACTAGCAAGACAATGAAAGGGTACCCGACATTCCCCAAAGCTCCTGGACTGGAGCCACACGACCAGAGAGTTTATTTTCATATCAAAGGCACTCGTTATGAGATGCAATCGGTGTATTCTATAACCTTAGCCGATCAGACTAAAAGCTACATGGGAAGTATCCAAGGATGTCAATTTCTGTTTTGAACAAATCATGGAAGTAGCACCCAACAAAACAGTAGCTGTGTGGCCACTTAGCTCCCATCACACAAACTATCTAAGTTACACGGACAAGATATGCTGGTGAAGTGAGAACGAATTCAAAAGCCACGTTCTACACATGGACTTGTTGGTCAACTAGCAAAAACCAGCATTATGCGGATACTGAATGCCGAGGATCTACCAAGACCAAAGGCCGATAGAGCTGGATGGTGAGAGAGACTCAATGGAATTCTTTCCTTCGGCATACACAATGGACTCTTCAAATAAGGATATAATATTTAACTGTAATTAACTCAGAGAGTAAGTAGCAAGAGCTAGACTAGCGACATTGTATTACTTGTTTTACCGTAATATATAACCTTTATTCTTCTCTCTTAATATGTGTTTGTCGTACTTATTTTATCTCATTTTCTGAGCGCATAACAATTAAACTGAGTGCTTATACAAGGACGTAAAAAGAGTAAAAATATTCAAATTGTAATCGTAAAATTGTTTGTAAAGATTCGTGCACTTGGTAAGAACACACATGTTAGAAACTTATAGCCCTAAAACGTTATGAATATCCATTTATTCCTCTAAACTACAATATAGAAAGTGCGGCAGAATTACCGCCCACTTTTTAAACTGAAGATGCTGTTACGGATAGAAAATTCGACCAGAACATCATTATTCAAATGAAACATGAAATTTGAACGAAAAGTTTTCTCATCATTAAGGGTTTTCGGACTATAATCTTAATCTTTATTGTTATTTCCACAACGTTTCGGCTGATCTGTTCTCCGGCCTTCTTCATGTGTTTGTCGAACTCGGAAACCTTCACGGAACTTCGAACTACGTCCTTTATTGAATCCACAGGGGTCGCCTGTTCTGATTCTGTTAGCCATAACCGGGTACAAGTGTTAAGTATTCCTGTATTGTTACTCGCCTGCAGTCAGGATTGAACCTGCAACCTCCAGATGATTGTCTCCTAAGAGGTTTAGGGAAACTAGCACCTATAACCGTTACGCTGTGTCCTCCTGGACAATTCAGAGTGGACTTTTGGGTCTTATAAACTTGACTTGGATTACTACTATTATGTATGATTTTTTTAACTGTGCTCATATTCAGATTTTTTTTTCATCTAGCCTTTTTAATTATCGTTTCCCATATTGTATTCAACTCTATACTTGGTCTATTCAGCAGGTTATTGTAGCCCAACATATTTGCTGATTCCTTTAGGTGTCTAATCCTCCAATGTTCAGCCCCATCAGAAAAGTTTTATGTGTGGCAATTAAATAT
Organism: Sepioteuthis lessoniana; assembly: GCA_963585895.1. Taxonomy (NCBI): domain Eukaryota; kingdom Metazoa; phylum Mollusca; class Cephalopoda; order Myopsida; family Loliginidae; genus Sepioteuthis; species Sepioteuthis lessoniana. The sequence goes on from OY757922.1 coordinate 60,296,343, forward strand.
TAACCATTCTTAGAAATAATAGGATAAGATATTTTTTTAAATAGAGCTACCATTACCACTTGCCTTAGTTCACTTGCACCACACTGGTGACATTCTGAAATGTAGGAGGTATTTCTGACGCAACTTGTATGTCACCCTGCACATGAAAAATCAGCATGTTTTAAACGCTTAATGTACAAATGTGTTCAATATACTTATTTCGTCTGTGTATTAACAAATCTCATTCCGAGAAGGCACGGAGTTGTAGGTTATCAATCGTTAACACACAGAACTTGTCGAATGATTCCACTGACACATTCCCAGCTTTAACCAAAACATCTATTAGAACTACTTCGTCGCCAGCGACTACTTATAAAAAGCATCAGGGTTAAGCCGTAGAATGTGCTGAAGCGTTGATAGGATTTTTTGTTAAATACTATATATATTGTGTCACGCAATGGTAACGTCATTTTCCTTTTCTTATGTAGTAAAGGTATTTTAAAATGGCAACTTCAACTTCTTTATTTCGTTGATGTTTTTAAAGGTTGTTTTGTCTTTAAAGGTTATTTTTCTTTAATAAATTATAGCTTAAAGGATATGTAGGTATTTTTTACAGTTTGTTTTATCAGAAAGTTTAAGATTTTCTATCCAACTCCTCCGTCACGAAAACTTTAGAAATATCTGGATCTAGAGAGTATTTTATATAGAACTTGCGCTTAGAAATGGAAAATGTGTTTTGAAGAAGATAGATGATAATAGAACAGGATCATTGACATATTTCCGGGCAGAGGAAAAAGACGCCGGAAACTGTATCTATAAAGAAGACAGTGAAAAGAAAACTAGACTTTTTGATAGATAAAAGGCTAAATAGATGAACTGGATGATATCGAAAAAGTTGTTTGAATATTAAGAACACAGTACTACCCATTATAATCAGAGCACTAAGGACAATTTTCCAGAACACAGAAAAGAGAATAGAGGAACTATAAAGTCGAGGAAAAATTGAGACTGTACTTCTGAGATCGTCAAGAATAGTTAAAAGAGTCAGGAAAACTCGGATGACTTGTTGTCACTTGGGCCTTTGGGAAAACACCAATTAATATTAGCGTGAAAATCTCACAAAAATAAAAATATTGTAATAGGCATTATATGACTTAAGGTCATGTTTTGGCAGAGTGGAACTAGTTTGGATTTAAAGTTTTTTCTTCACCAAGACTGGTTGCCCTACTATTTGCCAATGGCTGTAGGTTGAATGATTGGATTCATACTTTTCCAAAGGGTATTAGCGCGATGGAAAATATCTGGAACTTGACAGACAATTTTTAAAAAGATATAATAAGGTAACAGTGATGCCAATCATAGTTGGGAACTCGGAACAACACACAAGAGCCTAGAAAAGAGAATGGATGAATTAGTAATTTGCGGTAGAATTGACACTGTCCACATACTCACACACATATATATATATATATATAGAAGAAGAAGAAGAAGAAGAAGAAGAAGAAGAAGAAGAAGAAGAAGAAGAAGAAGAAGAAGAAGAAATGCAAAAAGCGATTATGGGTAATTAGGTCAGAGTGCTCAAATGTCTGTATTCAGTATCGTATAAAAACTGAAGAAAAGATACTATCGATGGAACTTAAAGTTTCATGTGGAAAAAGGAAATATTGCTATATAGGTATGTGGTTCTTAAAACACACACACACACACACATATATATATATATATATATATAAAGTTAGGATAACGTAAACACAGAGTCGATAATTTGGCATCAAAGATCTATTGATCACATTGACGAGAAAATGACAGCCACGAAGCTAGAGCAGCTGAGATGGGCAAGAATATTAGATGAGTCCTGGAAAGATGAGGAGACTTGTTGTCTCGCAGAAAAACTGTGAAAATTACCAGGAATTGCTGGCGTGAAAAATTTGCACCGTGAAAGGCAAACAGCCACATCCAGGGTTTGAACTTGGGTCGTCGAGTACCTGCTGTTCCTATGTGATGATCAGATGGTAACCGGTGCTCGCTGTATGACTTCGTGCAAAGTCATTTTCTACAAATAGTTGACACATACTGATGTAGATGTTGTGATTTAGTGTAATGTGATGCGGTTTCATTTCAGACTGATAGAGGACAAATTGATATGCAGCAATGTGCTATGATGTTTTACCAATTACGAAACGGTCCTTATTCTTATCTATTTATTCATTTACTTATTTGTTATTACCATGAAATGTTCTCTCCCCTGATTAAAATGATAAATTTAAAGTATTTGAAGTTTTTCGAACATTATGGGCAAAAATGCAAATTACTAGTAGTGTTACTTAGGAACACACACACACACACACACACACATATATATATATATATAAGTTATAATAAGGTGGATTCAGACTCAACGTAACTTCGTGGCTGTCATTTTCTCGCCTGTGTGATCAATAGATCAAGATCTTTGATGCCAAATTATCGACTCTATCTACGTTATATGTATGTATGAATGTATTTATGTATGTATTTTAAGAACCACATACTTCTATAGCAATATTTTCTTTTTTCCACATGAAACGTTTAGTTATCTTTTCTTCAGTTTTTATACGATACTGAATACAGACATTTGAGCACTCTGAACTAAATACCAATAACTGCCTTTTACATTTCTTCTTCTTCTTCTGCTTCTTCTTCTTCTTCTTCTTCTTCTTCTTCTTCTTCTTCTTCTTCTTCTTCTTCTTTCTATAAATATTAATGTATATATATATGTGTGTGTGTGTGTGTGTGTGCGTGTGTGTGTGTGCAAGCAAAGTTATATAGACAGACAGACAGACAAAGACAGATGGAAGGAGAAAGAGAGGGAGAGACCTATATTTTAAAATCAGATTTATGTTCGAACATATTAATCTCATACTTTTCTATATAACTCATCACACGTACAACACACACACACACACACACACACACACACACACACACACACACAGAGCATACTTTCTTACTCTCTCTCTCTCTCTCTCCCTCTCTCTCTCTCTCTCTATATATATATATATATATATATTAAGCAACAGAAGCTTCTTTAATAAGCACAATAGATTTAGATTGTCCGTTATATTCTTTAAGACATATCTAAAAGATATATTATAAAACAGGCGTATTTATTTGAATTTATTCTTATAAAAATGGTCCTGTTTTTAATGGTGACATCTGATGAGAGAGAATAATGTTACATGGTGATTATCAAGTGACAGTGCCATTTTGCTCTTCTTAATACAAAAAGAAAAATGATTTTTTTTTCGTTTCAGTTTCGGTTTACTAGGCCTAAGTATTTTCTATTTGCCAGTCCCCTATATTCACAATGGACTTAAAAATAGAACATATACTTCGAAGACAGATTATTATGGAACGGGATTATTTGCATATTTATGGGAGTGGGAAAAAGAAATAGAACACTGGTATAATAAGAAAAATACCTAAATGAAAACTAAACTTTTTAATAGATAGATAGATAGATAAACTTTTTAATAGATAGATAGATAGATAGATAGATAGATATTAATATTGCCCAGTCGGCGGGTTTTGTAGAATACACCAACTGCCTCTCTGCAGAGAGGTAAGACCGCCAACGACTGTCCTAGTTATGACACTAAACAATCTCATAATGAGGCTCCAGGGATGCTGGAGCTTTGGGAGAAGCGGAGTACTCCTTCATTGCAATCGACCCCAGGTCCACTCTGGCCAAGAATGGTAGCATCTGAGAGCGTCCTGCCTATGGGTCAAATAGAACTAAACTGGGTATTCATGCTAAAACAGAATTGTTCGAAATGGAACTGTTTTTGACATTGAAACTGTAATTACGCTAAACTGGATTACTTGAAATAGAATAGTTTCGACATTTAACTATGTGTAAACAAAATCTGTACTTATTCTAAACTGAATTGTTTTAATTAGAACTGCTTTACTAAACTGAATAGCTTGAAATAGAAATGTTTTTCACAATTAAACTGGGTACTTATACTAAACTGAATTGTTTGAAATAGGATTGTTTATTTGTATAAAAATAGATTTGGCATTAAATAACCTACAGAGATTGATATTCCATAAAACTCAAACAAACAAACAAATATTAATTGAATGAGATTGATAATTGAAAAAGATGAATCGATATGAATAGTAAAATGTAGATAAATAATCTTGGTGCCAAGAAACAAAACACTTAATTTTAACTAATTTGATTGTGCTCATTCTGAAAATCATCTTAGTTTTTCATGGTTAGCCTCCAGTTTTGTAGTACTATAATTGCTCATTTTTGGAAAAAACAATCAATTTAAAATTTTGGTTGATTGCAAAATGTCAGCAACCTAAAATAGATTATTTTTATTAGAAAAAAATGCTTTTTAGTTCAAAAAGATTTAAATAGAAGTACCGAATTTTTCCATTTATCATCAAAATTCAAATTAGCGGATAAACCTTATCAGTAATATACTTTAGTAAATGTGATCATTCAGGTGACATAAAAAAATGAAAACCTAAAGTTTTCTGTTTGATCTTCATAAATTTATCCCATCACTTTTGCCCCTTCACTACAGAAGGAAAGCAAGTACATTGAGACTTTACGTTTTCATTGTTAGAAGACAACTCCAACGATAGGCATCCTAATTGAATAAACTATTAGGAGCTTGTGGAAAATCAGTTGAGAAGTCTACAGGACATTAGCGTAAATATGAGGGTTAAGGATCATTTTCTACATAGTCATCTAGATACATTCCGGATAATTGCGGTGATGTGAGGGATGAGCAAGGAGAACGATTTCATCAGGATATCAAAACAATTGAAGAGTACTTTCCCAGGACGGTGTGATAAACGAATGATTGCTGACTACTGCAAGAGTATCAAACTCGGACTTAGACAACATTGAACATGACAATCTGAGACAATAATACGGGCTTAGCTCTCTGTGAGTACATATATGTGTGTATGTTTGTGAGTACGGGTGTATACATGTGTATGATTATGAGTTGACCATTAGTATGTATATATGAGGCTCATTAAATAAGTTTCCAGACTTTTTTCGTATGGGCACTTTTATTGATAGTACACACATGAAACTCTAGTTTCCTTCGAAGTAATCTCCTCCGGCTACAATGCACTAGTTGTACCGTTTCAACAACTTCTGAAAGGCCCCATAGAAGTCCTCTTGTGTGAGCGTGTCAATAACCTTCGTCACAGCCTCTGAGCTTAGGGAATAACCAAAAGTCACAGGGAGCAAGGCCTGGATTATAGGAAGGCTGAGGAACTGTCTTGATGCCTATCTTGCTCAAATAGTCAGTGATATCTATGGAGTTGTGGACTGGTGCATTGTCCTGGTGGAAATGCCACTGACCAGATTTGAAGAGTGCTGTGCTCTTCCGATGGAATGTCTTTCTGAACTCCCTTAAAACCTCAACATAGTAACCCTAACCCTAACCCTTTGGCCAATCAACTCTGGTGTATTGACTTCCTTACTCCTCCCACACTTCTCATCATCCCCCACAGACTCCCTGCCTTCCTTGAATCTCTTATGCCACTCAAAAACTGATTCATGCAAGATGGTCGAAAAACAGTCTGAAGCATTCCATACGTTTCTGTGGCATTTTTTCCAAGTTTAAAACAGAATTTTATTGCATATCGTTCTTCTAAAGTGTAACCACGTCCAGATTGCATTTTTGAAATTCATCAGCTGTGACAATCAGGCTTTAGTAAGGTGTATTCCAATTCCTTCCGTAGCTGTTCATTTGAACCTAAAATCATAAAAATTGGTCAGTCATCTCATAAGATGTATAGCAACAAGATATTGAATTTTCAAGAGTCTACGACAATTTTAAATGCCAGTACAAAAAAGTCTGGAAACTCATTGAAGGTATCTCGTATATTCAATCGCGTTTTTAAAGACCTTGGTTCTAATTGTTGTTACAAAAGTAGTATTTATCAATAAGCAGACCAATATTTGCTAGATCAAATACGAAATAAAAGGTATCTACGTTTTTACTTTGAGAAATATTGCCATTGGTCAATATCATATATACAGAAAACAAATGAAAAAAATGCTTTTTCCGAAAATGAGGCATTTCTTTACGGCAAAAACGGTAGCTAACCAAAAAACGTGAGGTCATTTTTGATTCAGTACCCTCAAATTAGATTTTTAAAAAAGATGTTTTGAACCTCTATACTATTTCAATTTTTTTTTTTCTTTTGACCAATGCCATCAGATTAAATAAATAGATATGTAAGAAGAAGGGAATTGAATTCGACATAATGTATGGAAGACAAACTAAAAATGGAAGATAGTTATGTTTGGTCGTTTGTTTCAATAAACGAACCACCAAACATATCTTTCTTCCATTTTTACGTTTTTCAGTTGCGATCAATGATTGAAATATATATATTGATATGAATAGAATTATATTGATAGTTAATTGAATTACATAGATATATAGGCTGATAGATTGATAGGTAGGTAGATAGATAGATATGAATAGTATATGATAAATAATTGAGATAGATATATTGTTATGAATAGAATTATATGGATAAAAAATTGAATTGAATAGATAGATAGATAGATAGATCGGTAGATAGTGGGAGTCCCCGTGGTGCAATGTCTAAAGCGCTGGACTACGTCCTCGAACTAAGCGAGCTCAAATCCTAATGCGCTATTACAAGCACTTTCAGACTTACACCCTAGGAAAAAGTATTAAACCCCTGACCCACCTCAGCTATGGGCCAGATTGTACCACTACAGTTCAATAATTATGACTTTAACGTAAAATAAACCACGAATGGGTATATGCTATTAAAAACAAAAAATATAACAAAAAAATCCCTAAATAACCATCGACGTTGCATTCTGAGAAAAAGGAATCTTCTAATTGATAATTTTTAAGAAGCCTATCTATTTATCGCCATTCCAGCAAGGAAAAAGACATATTACCTTTGTTGGACTTACTATTTGGTGTATGTGTGCGTCTCGGGGGTAATGGTTAAAGTGATGGACTGCGGAATCTTAGTACGCGAGTTCGAACTCCAGTCGCGCAATTACATTCCCTTTCGGACAATTACTCTTGGGAAAGGTATGAAACCCCTTATTTTCCTATCTATGGGTAAAATAGTATCATTACTGTCTTTCTGAATGGATGGATTTGACATTAAATAACCCGAGAAGGTTGATATGCCATTAAATAGCAAACAAATACTCTTTGGGTGGCCTATTTGGAAGTTTGACCTTACTGGATTTAATACTGTACTGGATTGTATAATATTTATTAACTTGGGACCAATCACTAGTAAGTGAATGGAAACTAAAACCCTTTTGTCAAGTTTATTCTCTATATTACCGTTTAATATGTCACACTTTCCAAAATTTCAATTTTCTAGGCCTGATTAACTAAACACACTGGTAAAAAGACAAGATTAATCAGCTCATTGAGAATTTAGAGAGGCGAACATGAACTAAATTGGTTTTCCTAAGTGTTCAAGGCGAAAAATAAACTATATTTTTAATTTTGGGAAGGGCCAGATCAGAAAGTTTTCAGAATTTCTCTTGACAGAAGAAAATTTCTTCCTAAATGTACATCATAGTTTTATTTTTTATTTTTTTATTATCTTTACCTTTTGCCGTTCAAGTATTTTTCGAAATAAATGTGGTGTGTGTGGGTGCCTTACATAGTAAAATAATAAGCTCGCTTAATGTCCAGTTCAATTAAAACTGTGTTGTGAGTTCGATATTCAGTATTTTCCCCATATTTTTGGACATATGCCAATTCTCTGTTATGCTTACTTTTAATACGGCGCCTACGACGGTGATGGTTAGCAATGCTAATTGAGCTTTGCAGACCATTGGGAATTGAAACCTATTCAAATTAGATAATAAACAATTTTTGTTGATAATATTTAAACTCTTTACCACACTTCTTTCTTTCTTTCTTTCTTTCTTATTTACATTCACTTTCCTTCTTTCTTTCTTTTTTTCCTTATTTCACCATTTTCTTTCACTTTCCCTCCGAACTTTTGTGTTGAAACAATTTTTCTACCCTTTACCCCATTTCTTTCTTTCTTTCTTTCTTTCTTTCTTTCTTTCTTTCTTCCCAAACATTGTTTGTTTTAAATCTTCCTATTCTTTGCCCCATGTAGGTATTTCTTTCTTTCTTTTTCAATCGGAATATCTTGTTTTCTTTCTTTCTCTATCTTCCAGCTTTTTCCCTTCAAACTTTCTTTTTCCCCCACTTCCTACTCTTTGCCCCCTTTGTTTATTTGTTTATTTTTTATTTCTTGACATTTTTTTCTTGGTTTCTTTTGTTCTTTCTTTTTTACATTATCTTTCTTTCTTTCTTTCTTTCTCTCTTTCTTTGGAAAGTTCCCTTGGCCTAATGAGTAAAATACTGGACTGCGGCTTCGGGGTAAGCAATTCTGAATTGCAGCGGTTATATTACATTCACTTTCGAACTAATACTATTGGGAAAGTTAGTAACTTCCTTATCCTCCTCATCTAAGACTTAAATAGTCCCGGGCTATTGTCCTAATTAGTTGAGTATTCGCCAATAATCCGGGGGACCGGGGTTCAATCCTAGGTTGAGTCATACCAAGGACTCAAAAAATGGTACTTGATGCTGTCTAGCTTAGCACTCAGCACTATAAGGGTAAAGTACTGCAACTTTGGAATGGAGTAGTGCCCTCCCCTACACCTTGATGTAGTAGCTATTAAAAAAGGAGCCTTCAATCACCTTCGTCCATGGTCGCCAACTTACTTACTACTCTTCTACAGGGATAGTTTTGGCTTTAAATAACCCATGAAGGTTGATATGCAATTAAAAAAAAACCTCTTCGTCTCACTCCCCCTCTCCCTCTCACTCTTCTTTCACCATCTACCTACCCTTGAGAAAGCCTCAGTAATATATTGGCCATGTAAATTGTACCTAATTAATTAGTTATAAAATATGTTAGATATAACCATGGGTGTCTTGATTGGTGTAAGGGTTAAAGAGTTAGGCTTACGAACCATTGTTTATGAGTTTGAGGCTCGCCAGGTGCTCCATATTTCTAGCCTTGTGCCCAATTAAAGTGAGCTTTGTAAATGACAATTAATGACTGTTGCTGAGATGCGAGGGAAACCTGATTTGCATGACACTCGGCTTAATCTTATTACGTAGATAAATGCCATCGATATGACAAGGAACTAATGGAGTTTTAATTCTATTATTTAAGCAGACGAAAGTTCTTTAATTTTCTTTAGAGTAGGATAGAACGGCATCCTTTTTGTATTGGCAATATACGTAGGCGAGTTGAACAATGAAAATTAATGAAAGAATTCTGGTCCTGGCGATGAGAAAATACAAAGATAATGTAATAAATGAGTGAGATAGTACTTTACTCAAATATGTCCCACTGAAATCTGTTAGCGGCTTTTGGCTTTCAAAGAGAATAATAACTTAATAACTAAGTTACATCCTTTCTCTTTCTTTCTCTCCAAATTTTCTTCTTTTTTAACCAGATATTAAATTTCACCCTCATTTCTTTCACCCTTTCTTTATCCCATTGTTTTTTTCTTCCATTTCTTTCTTTCTTTCTCCGCCATTTCTTTCTTCCTTTCTCCTCCATTTCTTTCTTTCTTTCTTTCTTTCTTTCTTTCTTTCTTTCTCCGCTATTTCTTTCGTTTTTTCTTTCTTTTTCCACCATTTCTTTCTTTCTTTCTTTTTTTCTACACCCTTCTTCTATAATTTCCTTTATTAACTATCTTCCTAGTCTTTTTCGACACTATTTCTTTTGTTTCTTACTTTTATATTTGCTCTTTTTATCAATTTGTTTTCTTTTATAATTCACGAATACTTTTCATTCATATTTTCTTTTTTTAACCATATTCCTATTTTTTTCTCTCCCATGTCTTTATTTCTTTTCCTTTCCTTCTTTTTTATCTTCCAAATTTTTTCGATGCCGTTTTCTATTTTCATTTCTTCTTTCTTCACCTTCTACACTTTCCTTCAACACTTCTTTTTTATTTCCTTTTTCTCAGTTAATCAACAATTTGCCCTCCTTTTTCTATTGTCTTTTCCTTTTTCTTCTTTTCAAAAACCTCTAATTATTTTCATATTTCTTTATTTCTTTATTTTTCAGTAAATTCTCATCTTTTTTTCAGTCTTTCTCTTTTCTTTTTTCTTTTTATCTTTCAACAAAATCTGACTCTTTCCTTTCGTTTTCCTCTCTTTATTCTTCCTATTATTTCGCTGTTTTTTCTGACCCCATGTTTCTTTTTTATTGCTATCAACATTTTCTATGATTCCATCACTAATTTAATTCAATAATTCATTCTTTCTTTTTTGTTTTTCTTGTTAATTCTCTTTTGTTTTTCTCTGTTTAAGTCTTTCTTTACTTACTACCTATTTGTTTATTGATTTTTCTCGTTGATGTTTTAGTATTTTAATATCCTTGTTCAGTTTTCTTCGCTATTTATTCCATTGTTTCTTTTTATTCCCCTTTTTTTGTATATTTTCATCTCATCTTTCGTTCATTCATCTTATCTTCATAATTCAGCGGATAACTTTTTTCTATTTTAATTTTTCCCTAAGAGATAGATAAATAAATAGATAGATAGAAATGAAAATCTTAAATAGATAGATAGGTAGATAGATAGATAGATAGGAAGGAAATGATTCTCCAAATGAATCTAATTAAATTAAATGTCGACGAGACATGCGTGCCCGTCTTACTGTAATGATGAGGGCGGTAGATAATGTTACTAGAACACATAGTGGTTTTCTCTCTGATGGAAATTCGTGTTGACATTGTAATTAAAAATAACAGGGTTAAAATGAACATTACGGCTCTGAAAATCTGTAGACAGGAGAAGGTGGCCGTATAGAAATCGAAACTTAGTTTCTCGGATCTTCTTTCAACGGAAACCTCACATAGACTGATGTGTTTTTTTTTGTTTTTTTTTCCTTCTTTTATTTTTTTAAAATTCTGTCGCGGAAATGTCATCACAAGATTTATTCTTGATGTCTTTTTTTTTCAGTTTATCAGTAAGGCCTTTTATGATTTTTAGTTACAAATCATGTTGTTCTTTAAATTTTATAAATTAAAATGAAAAACAGAAACTTGTATCTCGTTGACTAAAAAGTTAGTTCAGATCAGTAGTTAGATGTCAAAAGGAGTATGTAACTTCATTCAAAAAGATCGCTTTTATTTATATAGGGAAATCAGCGTGCATTTTTAACAAATAAGGGGACTTAAAATAGCAACTCCACTTTAGCGTTCTTTGGAAGGGCCGAGATGGGTTTTTCCTTTCCGAGGAGGGGAAAGAGATCGATAATGACTTTCTGGATTGTCTTGTGATGTCATACTTAGCAGTTAGAGAACATCTCCATTCTGTATGAGAGATAATTATTTATTGTCTCTCGATAGTAATAAAAAGCAAAGTTGGTGACCTTAGTCGAGGGTGACCCGAAGGCTCCATTTGCTTCCATTTCTTTCTTTCTTTCTTTCAATAGCTACTACACCGAAGTGTAGGGAAAGGCATTACTCATTTTCCTGGATTGCTCCTCTTTACCCTTGATCCTTTCTTTATAATTCTGAGTGTAAGCAACGCAGCATCAAGAAAAATTTTTTGAATCTTTGGTATGACTAGACCTGGGATTGAACCCCAGTCCTTTCGGGCAGGATATGACACAGGGTCAATTTTTAAGCGGAGTTTGACAGGTTTGAATTCAAAGTTTTCCTTCTCCTAGACTAGCTGCCTCACCAAGGCTGAAGAACCTTGTCTGCCCTACTTTCCATAGCTGGAGGGAGAATGATTAGATTCATACCTTTCCCAAAGGTATTAGTGCAAAGTGAAATGCAATCAGTCTCGTGTCGCCGTGTCCACTTCCTGCGACGATAACCATTACACCACGGGCAATTAATTCATTTTCTCTGTGGTTTTAATATTGATTTGTTTAAAGCGGAAATATGTTAAAGAAATAAAGTGGTAGTTTTCTTGTTATAAAAACAAAACTGATCCTAAACTTTTGATAATTTTTGTTGTTGTGCGGTTTTATCCAGGTTAAAGCTTGGATTGTTTTCGTTACTCTTATTTATGATTGAATTTAGTTTCTTTGTTAAATGGCGTATCAAATTCTGTGGCTTATGTACCGCCAAATCTATCCCTGTAAAATAACAGTTGTGGTACAGTTTAACCCATAGCTGGGGCGATAATTCGAAAGTGAATATAACAGCGCGAGTGGGGTTTGAACTCCTAACGATGTCTCAGTCCAGCACGTAAGCCACTAAGCCATGCTGTGTCATATATGTATATATATTGTCATCCACAGACAGTTTCCTTGTATTACAACTCTTCAGTACGGCTAGACACACGAGATGCTTCAAGCTGGGATCGAAACTCGGCTAACTTTTGCTAGTTCGATAACAAGTCTCACAGCTAGAGCAGACCCAACGCAATCTTGGGAATTTAACGTATATGTATAAACTTCCATTTGTTTTCATTTTACGCTATCGGATACCGAAGTGCTCAATTCGTTTAAAAAACCTAACCAGTGAGTTCAAGTCTCATTGAGTGTCCCATTCATGCGGTCTCGTACCACATCTAAGCAAAAAGCTTAGTAAATTACTTCATTCAAGAATATTTCTTTTGATTGATTTGGCAGAAAGGGTATAATATCCATTTCTAATGACACGACACTACGTGTTTCATTTATGACTAAGCATGAATTGTTTGAGCTTGACTATGAAATTTCCTTTCGTCGGCCATATATACCACACCAAATATGGAACGTTTAAAGTGTCGTTTATTTCTATTCCCTCAAATTTTGCCAAAGGTGTTGAGAGAAGATATTTATTGTCTTTTATACTGAATATATCAAGTTTATGTAATATTTCAAAATGCATGTAATGATATATATATATATATATATATATATATATATGAACAGATGGAGTCAAACAGATAGATAGATAGATAGATATGAATAGAATATATAGTTGAATAATATAATTAGATTGCTAGCTGGCAAGACAGACTAGCAGATAGATTGATATTGCAATTGACAATTTATTCATATGATGACATGTTTAGCCTTTACGACTTCATTAAATACTGTGAAATTTTCAAAATGATCACGAGATCACGTTAATCGTCATGGAAACAAACGCTGAGCGTTGGTTACTGCTTGGGAGCTTTTAAAATTGACATTTGAAAATTGCATTTGCGATTCTAAAGATTATCATTACAAAAATAATATCGTAGGTCATTAATTAACAATCCTATGAAATATATCAAAAGGTTTTTGTTTAAGAATCTAAATATTGTAGAATTCAGTTTAATTAAAACTATTACATCTCTTTTTACCGAATATTAACATTCTGTTTGGTTTTGATTTTGATTTGTCAAAAAAACGGAGATACAAAAAGGTCTTTCCTTTTATTTTTCTTTGGTTCAGTTTTTTTTATTTTCTTTTTGATTGATTGGAGATCGCTCAGAAATCAAAGCTGATTCAAAATATTTTAGTTGAAAGTTTTGCTGTTAGTTTTTTGGGTTTTTTTTTTTTTTTTTGCTTTTTTTTTTGTTTTTGTTTCTTTGTTTTTTATTAAGCGAACTTTTCTCGATCGAAGATACCAAAGTTTTCGCTTACGTGTTTTAGAAGTGCGTTAAATACATTGATTTATTGATTGATTGATTGTTTGTAAGACTGATTGGTTGATTGATTTATTGACTGATTGATTGATTGTTTATTTGATTTATTTATTGATTTTGGTTTCATTGATTAATTGATTAATTATTTGGTTGTTTGTTTTATTGATTGATTGTTTGATTGTTTAATTGATTGTTTGATTGATTGATTGATTGATTTTTAACTGATTGATTATTTATTTGTTTGATTGATTGTCTAACTGATTGTTTGATTGGTTGTTTGATTGGTTGTTGATTGATTCATTCATTCATTTTATGAACCTAACAGGTTCTATCATTCTACAACAGAGTTTTTAAGGGAGTAAGTAATGAAGGGGCACTCTACACTATCCTGAGCCCCAGGACTAGAGCCTCGCCATCAGATGCAGTTTATCGTCATACCCTGGACATCTCATTTTTGGTGGGAAGAGTCTTGTCCCCATCTACAGTGAATTCAGCCAACATATTCTACACAGGTCTACCCAGTGTGAAGACCCTAAGCTGAACTGTTTCAACAGACTTCAAAGTATCGGGGATTTTTTTGTTTTTGTTGTTGTTAAAATATTAAATTATAGTTCTCATAGTTTTTTACATAGCAATACCAGAATATAGTAGTTTGGATGCGAATTATAATTAGAATAAGGCAAGTAAAGAAGTCATTAAAACGAAATATTACGGAGAGTACGTCAAAGAATCAGGTAGAAATCCAAATAGGAATAAAAATTAAAAGATGAACGAAAATCAAATTAACTTGGAGAAATTTTCGATTATATAAAAGACGATTTGGAAAAAAAACTTCCATAGCTTCTTACTCTAAAATAAATTTTTAAAAATCTTGCTACAAGCCATGAACATTCGTTGTCCAGTTTTTTTTGTTTTTTTTTTTGGTGTAATGGTTAAAGCCCTGGACTGCGGAATCGTGGTAAGCGAGTTCGAAATCCAGTCACACGATTGCGTTCACTTTCGGACAAATACGCTTGGGAAAAGTATGAACCCCCACAGCCTCCCAGCTATGGGTTACATAACTTCTCTGCTGTTCTTCTAGGATAGCTTTGGCTTTAAATAACCAACGAGGGTTGATATGCGATTAAAGAAAGCAACCAAAACCGATTTCAGGAAACTATAAAACTATTTTTTAAATTGTTGGAATAAAAGGACAACTTGGAAAACTGTGACTGCAGATAATTCTAGGATGAGTTAAAGGTTTTACAATATTTAGTGTGAAATTGCAATTGGTCACAGTACAGTTAGCAAATTAAAAAAATTTCGCTTGCGTTTCAAGTACCTTGACAATCACGGATGACTAAAACCGTGTATTCCGTGTCGGTGCTCCAAGCGATAGAGGCAGATTAGAGGAGTAGCACTCGAAGACTATCAGGCGATCTCGGTATTTCGCAGTCCATGCTAAATAAATAGCTGTTCATTTTGCTTACACGAGAAACCTATTTATACCTTTTTTTAATCTGAAGTGCTTTTTCAAGGCTCTCGCTTTCAAACGCAAAAATCTGTTCCCCAACTCATTACCTTCTAGACAATTATAACGATTGATATGAAAAGAACATTTTAGAGTATACTTGCTGATACTTCCACCTGTCTTTGTAGACTGGCTAGAAAACATCTGCAGAGGCCAGAGGTCTTCAAGGACAATTAACTCCACTAGGACATTCAGAGACACAAATCCTGGAATTAAAAAGGATCACACCCCTATGAAAACAATCTTCACGATAAAAGATGGGACCAAAGACTACCCGAGGCATTATCCATCTCTTGAAGAAGACAGAAAGTCTGTTATACGTTTAGAGCACAAGTATATGTTGTAATAAAAGCCTAAATACCACATTTAGATTAATTTTCACATCTATTCATTTTAAAATATTTCCTTTTCAACTGTTGGCCCATTAACTATCTTTATATATATAAATATATATATATATAGTCATAACATATTACGACGTGATAGCATTTTGTTTGCTTAAAATATTCCGTAATTGTATAGGAACGGGTGATGATTTGTATTGCAGACGTTTATTTAAGTTAAGCAACGGGTAATTTTTTTTCAGATTTTTTTTTCTTTTTTAGTTGTTCAGACATTTTCTTTGTGGTGTTCTAACAAAGATGATAAAATAGACCAGGTTTTTATGTCGACCTTTCGTCTATTATTAACACTTACACGTAAATTATAAATTTATTTAATGTTACACAATATTTACTATAGTGCTTGACTGTTAATGTCATGGAAAGTGGAACCGGTGAGATTTGTAGAGAATTATTTACAGATTTAGCTTTATCACTTTCAACAAAAAAGATAATATTGACACAGTGTCCATGAAGAACTTTCGTCGGGTGTATAAATCAAAAGGAAAAAATACCAGACAGATGATAAACCCATCTAAAAAATTCAAAACAATACCGTCAACTGGGAAACTGCATATATATATATATATATATATATATATATATATATAACGTTGTCAAGACATAGTTCATCAGTTCACCAGTGGAAAATATTCAAAAGTTCACAATTTTTAAAGAAATATATATATATAGTCATCCACAGACAGATCTGTTTCGTTCTATTAGAACTCATCAGTGTGGCTAGACAGTATCTCCGCGGAGCTGGGATCGAAACCCGGTTGACTGAATCACCAACACAAAGCTTCTAACCATTTAGCTACGAGCAGATATTAGCTACGAAGTACATTTTTAAACGGTTATGAATCACAATTACTATTGTTTACATACATCCGTTCAAACGGCCGCCGAGATCTCAATTCGAATATGAAGAGACTTGCAAAAGCGCTAATGGCAATACGATTGTGTGTGTGTGTGTGTGTGTGTGTGTGTGTGTGTGTGTGTGTGTGTGTGTGTGTGTGTGTGTGAATACGTATGTAAAATTGGTTTGGTTTCTTTTTTTAATGGCATATCAACCTTTGTGGTTATTTAATGCCAAAGCCATTCTCTTAGAAGAACAGTAGTGGTGTCTCGACCTGTTCACAAACGTAAACAGATCGGATTACTTACATCCCTAAAAACAGTACATCCGGCTACGACCTGAAATGCTGAAGCCTTATATGACCCTGACCGGCCATTACAGTTAAGAAAAGGGAATAAATTTCATTTAACAATATTTAAAAAACCAGTCTGTCAAAAGCAACTCTATTCAAATAGAGTGGAATATCTTCTGTAGGCTAACCCAGGCTAAAGAAGAACTGTATTTCCACTCCTATTTTTATAGAACTTTCCGCCTACCCAGCAGAGTGACGTACTTTTCCCTTTTTATAAACAAGCTCCGAGGTCAAAAATTTCAGAGGTTGTTTTATGAAGCTCTCAGAAGCACGCTCTCAGAGCGAGGCTCTCAAGGCTGAATCCTAATTCTCGTCGTCGCTTTCGCCTTACATCACACAGATATGCGATAAAAGTCCATTTAAGGACCACTGAGTGTCTCCTTCTGTGGGTTGGAGTATCTCTGACGGTTCTTACGAACACGTCGAAGCAAACGGCATGGAGGCAAACACGAAGAGGACTCTAAGATCACCAAGTCTTAAAAAACTCAGTCGATTCTGCTGTCAGTTCGTTCGCTTGGCTGCGAAGCGCTAAGTCGCGAGGTTAGCCTTAGCTATTGGTTCCCTATCTGCGCAGTGCTAAGATACCGCCAATCTTAGCCGCCACCTCCCAGTCCGTTTGCTAGATAGTGCATAGCTATGGCACGGGTTAAGCCTTAGGTAACGCTCCCGATACGTCCGCACAGCGAAGGCACAGCAAAGCCTTAGCTTCACTTCCCGATACGTCCGCATAGCTAAGGCACGGAAAAGCCTTAGCTTCACTTCCCGATACGTCCGCACAGCTAAGGCACGGCAAAGTCTTAACCTCACTTACCGATTCGCTCGCTCGACTCCGCATGTGCTATGGCATGGCAAACCTTAGCTCCGGTTACTCTGTCTATTCACTTAGTCCGCAGTGCTAAGACACAGTTAAGTCTTAGTCACCACACAAGCTCCACTCTACGCGACCAAGCTACCAAGACCAACTTTGACTGCGACATGCTCCAGCATTCCAGCACCCGGTCCACGTAAGACTCGCTGTGCGGACTACCGACCACACCGATGACATACTCCAGCATTCCAGCACCCGGTCCACGTAAGACTCGCTGTGCGGACTACCGACCACACCGACGACATACTCCAGCAATGCAGCATCCAGTTCACGTACAATTCGCTGTACCGACTGCTGACCACATCGACGACATGTTCCAGAATTGCAGGATCTAGTCCACGTACGACTCGCTGTATGGACTAGAAACCACAGCGACTCCCACCCGGTTAACCTAATGTACTTAAAAAAAACCAGGATATCGATCTACCGTCTTCGACCAACATCAGCTACTCGCATTAATCATATAGCTGCCTCTCTACGACTTCGACCAACACTAGCTACTCGAGTCGATCTTCTAGCTGCCTCTCTACGACTTCAGCCAACACCAGCTACTCGAATCGATCTTCAAGCTGCCCCTCTCCGACTTCGACCAACACCAGCAACCGATATCAGCCATGTAGCTGACGACACCAACAACTATCCACAAACTTACATTTGTAAACTAGACAAATAAATTGTCGTATTTGTTAGACTGCTATCTCGCCTTTGTCTCCTTCATTATTCTTTTGGCTGTCATTACTCGCACGCTTAACTCTAAAATCAATTTGCGGGGTCGACGTGCTTATCGGCTCAGCAACAGTGGTACTATTTAACCGATAGTTGGGGGTCAAAATTGGGCATATATATATATATATGCATGTATATATATATAAGCATATATATATATATGCATGTATATATATATATGCATGTATATATATATAAGCATGTTCGTTTGAAGATTGCAGAGCATTTTTTAGGATCTTTGAGTGAAGACGTTCAAATCTTATTATTTTCCTTATGTCTTGGTCACGGTGGTGAAGAAAATGCCCCATGCTAGCCCAAGCGCTTTCGACCATTTCAATGGTTGTCTTCAGTAGTTGTGTTTAACTGTTACTGTGAGTTTTTATATTTATTTAAAATAGCATTCAACACAGATATCAACATATTAAACAAATTCAATCACTAATCCTAGCATCCATCCTAACAGAATGAGCCAACTATAGATTATCTAAAAAAAAAATTCAAAATAAATAGAGAAACTCACAGTATCAAACAATCAAACACAACCTCTGAGAACAAGCAGCGAAATGGTCGGAAGCGCTTGGGCTAGTATGGGGCATATTTTTCACCACCTCGACCCAGATATAAGCAAAATTAGAAGAATTGAACGTCTTCATTCAAAGATCCTGAAAAGAAAATACTCCACAGCCTTCAACAGAATATGCCCGAATAACAATTTACTACCAAAGTACACAATATATATATATATATATATATATATATATATATATATATATATATATATATATATATATATAGGGTGCAGAAGCAAAATTATGAATATTCTAGTTTAATAATAAACGACTCAATTATTAAAAAAAATTAATTTCAATTTTAGAAAATAAACAATAAAACAAGAAGATAGACACAAAACAGTAAATATACATAATATAACCACCATCTTTTTCAACATTTGTATCAATACGCCTTTGAAAAATATTGCATCTTTTCAAAATAGATTCTTCAGACATTTTATCCCATCACTTTTCAATAGCCGTCTTAAGCGAACCAATATTTCAATGGGAAGTGTCATTTGTTTTATTTTCATATTGTGTTAAGGTCAGGGCTTGATGAATCAAGCCCAGACCTTAACATCTTGATTATTTCGGAATTTTTTTTACTTGGGTTTGGCGATAAGCAAATCATAGATTCTTTGTCGTTTTTTTCTTGATCACTGATATTTGGCTGAATTTTGATTTTAAAAAATGTGCTCGAATGATAGAGCTAATTAAAAATATGTATATTCATCGTTTTTTTTTTGTTTTTTTTAAATTGTCCTAATCAGACCAAAAATAGTGTTAAAAGCTATTCCATATTTTGCTTCCGCACCCTATATATATATATATATGTATATATATACATGTGTGTGTGTGTGTGTGTGACTATATATATATATATATATATATAATTTGTCATTGGTTTAAAAAATTAAAACGATATATATAGAGAGAGTAAAACAATTATATTCTCACCTTTTTTGGCTTATTCCATTATATTTAGTTTCGGGTGTTTTTTCTTTTCTTTTCAAAATCCATGAAACACTAAGTAACAGAATGTACCAAAGAAGATGATAATAGAATCATTTTTGTTTTCATACTGCTCTGCTGGCCGGCATTCGAGAACTTTTTGATTTATCCAAATCTTTTAAGCGACTGTTTTTTCTTAGCGATTGCTTATTGGTTAGCTTGGTTTCTTTCTTTAATGGCATATTAACCATCGTTGTTTTTTTAATGTCGAAACAATGATTGTCGAAGAACGGTAATGGTGCGATTTAATCCATCACTTGGAGATTAAGGTAGTTCTTACTTTTTTATAGGGTATTATTGCAAAAGTGTAAGTAATAATGCGACCG
Source organism: Sepioteuthis lessoniana (assembly GCA_963585895.1). Lineage (NCBI taxonomy): Eukaryota > Metazoa > Mollusca > Cephalopoda > Myopsida > Loliginidae > Sepioteuthis > Sepioteuthis lessoniana. The sequence goes on from OY757922.1 coordinate 60,316,550, forward strand.
GGGGTTAGCTTACTACGATGTCACAGAACAGTACGTTAACTATTACTCCAGTTGTTTACACACACACACAAACAAAGTTATATATATATATATATATATATATATATATATATATATATATATAAGCGACCTTGGTCAGATGATCGTACAGGCGAGAAACTGAGGGACTAAATGATTTTAGGAATGTGTATGCTATCCCAAGTTATATACATATATATATACATTTTTTGTTAGTCCAATGGGAGAAAAAAGAAAATTATTATTGTCATTATTTACTCCTTGAGAGTTTTTCACATCAGCGTTAACTGATGGTCTTTCACTGGTGTTAGAGTGACAACAAGTTTCCTCAAGTCTTCTGGACTCTTCTCAGTATTCTGGCCGTTGTAATGTAGTAGTTTGGCTGGTCTCCACACGTCCTCTTATTTCCAAGTCCTTGAGTTCCTTTGATAATCCTTTTGGGGACTGTACCAAAAGCACCAGTCACGATTGGTATAATTGTCACTTTCATGTTCCATAGTTTTTTTCAATTCCCTAGCAAGGTCCATGTACTTACCCTTCATTTCACTTTCTTTCAATTTTATTCCGTAGTCTGCTGTAACAGCAAAGTCTAAAATTTTGCAAGTTCACTTTTTTTGTTGATTATTATAAGGTCTGGACTACTGGCTGAGATAAGGTGATCCGTTTGTATGTCAAAATCCCAAAGGAGTTTATGTGTGTTATTCTCCAATGCAGATGCCGGTTTGTGCATATACTATTTGTTCGTGTAGTCAAATTTAAATTTCTTGCGCAACTCCCAGTGGATCACCTTGCCCATCCAGTCGCGTCTCGTCTTATACTCCTTCTGTGCTAATTTGCTGTATTACCTTATTATGGGATTGATGGTTTCGTCTCAATCACCACGTAGCCTACATTTGCTATTTTGTTGCGTCTTGTCTATTCTCGCTTTGATATAATTGGTTCTTTTGGTGTTGTTTTGTGCTGCTATTAGTAGCTATCGAAAAGGGAGCCTTCAGGTTGATACTAAAATTAAATTGTGAATAGAATCTATGATGCCTTTTTTTTTTCCAAATCTGAAAAAGTGGGACACTGGATTAAATTAAGAGTGAGGCTTCAGGGGTGTATGTAGCAGATAAAATCAAGCATCTGGTCGATAAAAACGTTAAAACAAAGTGATAATAATAGTAAATAAAACAAAAAGGAATGGTAAATAGTGTTATTTTTTAGAGTAGATGATTTGGTTTGTTGGGTTTTATGGCATATCAATCTTTGTAAGTTATTTAACGCCAAATTTTATGTAAATAATCAGTTCTATTTAAAACAATTCAGTTAGCATGAGTACACAGTTTAATTGTCAACATTTCTATTTCAAACTGTTAAAGCAGTTATATATAACAATTCAGTTTTGTGTAAGTACAGTTTCAATGTCAAAAACAGTTTAATTTCAAACAATTCATTTTAGCATAAGTGCGCAGTTTAAATGTAAGTACGGTTTAATTGTGAAAAATATTTCTATTTCTAGCTATAATTTTAGACAAGAAGTCTCTAAATCAGCTAATTCCGTTTACTATAAGTACAGATTTTCTTTACACCCATTTTATTGTCAAAACAGTTAATTTAGTTTAGTGTAAATACAGTTTCAATGTCAAAAAACTGTTCTATTTCAAATAATTCATTTTGGCATAAGCACTCGGTTTAAATGTAAGTATGGTCTCATTGTCAAAAACATTTCTATTTCAAGCTATTCGGTTTAATCAAACAATTCAGTTTAGCTTAAGTATGCCATTAGTTCCATTCAACCTACAGATAGAACCCATATCAGGTGCTACCACTCCGGGCCAGAGTGGACCTGGGAGCGATGGCAATAAAGGGGTACCCCGCATTCCTCATAGCTCCAGAATCACTGCAACCTCACCATCAGATTGTATAGTGTCATATCCAGGACCCTCATTGGGGGGGGTCTTACCCCTCTGCGGAGTCGCAGTCAGTGTATTCTACAGCCCCAGCCGACTGGGCAATATACAGAGTTAATCTGATAACAGTTTTATTTCAGATAATTCAGTTTAGCATTAGTACACAGTCTAGATTTCAAAACAGTTCTATTTCGAGCAATTCCGTTTAGCATTAGTACGCAGTTTTAATGTCAAAACAGTTCTATTTTAAACAATTCAGTTCAGCATAAATACGCATTTTAAATGTATAAAAATAGTAAACGCCAACCACCGTTTAGTTCTATTTAACCCATAGATAGGACCCTTATCAGGTGCTACCACTCCGGGCCAGAGTGGACCTGGGAGCGATGGCAATAAAGGGGTAATCCGCATTCCCCAAAGCTCCAGCATTGCTGGAACCTCACCAACAGAGGGTCTTACCCCTCTGCTAAGAAGCAGTCGGTGTATTCTACAGCCCCAGCCGATTGGGCAATTAGAGTAGAATTAAGTTTTGAATATTATCAGTATTGCTTTTTTATTTATGTTAACTTTCAGGTTAGGCTTCAGGAGTGTGTATAGTTGTTACGAACAATTATTTGGACAATATAATTTGTAAATACACTACCAAAAATAAAATGTCAAGTATCCTTTCTTATAATAAAATCAAATTTTGAAAAGGATCGATGTTGTCTTTTTCATTTTCAACCCAAACCTGAGAGATTATTCTACTGGACTCTGTATAATTACACATTACGATAAATTCTTTAAAACAAACTGATGACAATAGTAGAACAAAATGACAAATATTTTTCTTTTTATATAATAAAATTAAGCTTTGAATAAGATCTATATTGGCTTTTTTAAGTTGAAAATCCGACAGAATATTCCGCTAGGACCTATGCTTCTTTTGAAAAAAAAAAAGTCAAATTCCATACAACAGAATTTCTAAACTTTGTTCAGCAACCATTTAGAAATTTGGATGTAGCTGACATCAGTAACGGTATAAGGCTCGCAATCAAAACTCTTGTGATTGTGCCAAGGGTGGGATGCTTTCATTCCACTGATTCCCATAATCCAAACAGTTATGCGACTTTATTTCTTCTGCATTCAGCTTCCAGAAATACAATTATTTGCTATGACCATCAACATGTCTCCTAAGATAAGGTCTTTGTTTCTTTTACGGTTCTTCTTATGTTCAGTTCAACATTAAATGCTGCTATGGTGGAACAAGTAGACCTATTTTCATCGGTCCAGCAAACTACAGAGTAAGATATGTTCTTTACTCCAGATATGTAGCTGACTAAAACACATTTTTATTAGAATTGTTTCCGTTTCATTTGTTGAATATCAATTTAAGAATAAAAGTATATTTCGCAAGTAAAATTTATTGACAACCTTTAAAATCCCAAAACTTAAATTAACATTACTCACTATCCCAAATTATTTTAACATTACTCACTATCCCGAATTATTTTAACATTACTCACTATCCCAAATTATTTTAACATTGCTCACTATCCCAAATTATTTTAACATTACTCACTATCCCAAATTATTTTAACATTACTCACTATCCCAAATTATTTTAACATTACTCAATATCCCAAATTATTTTAACATTACTCACTATCCCAAATTATTTTAACATTACTCACTATCCCAAATTATTTTAACATTACTCACTATCCCAAATTATTTTAACATTACTCACTATCCCAAATTGTTTTAACATTACTCACTATCCCAAATTATTTTAACATTACTCAATATCCCAAATTATTTTAACATTACTCACTCTCCCAAATTATTTTAACATTACTCACTATCCCAAATTATTTTAACATTACTCACTATCCCAAATTATTTTAACATTACTCACTATCCCAAATTATTTTAACATTACTCACTATCCCAAATTATTTTAACATTACTCACTATCCCAAATTATTTTAACATTACTCAATATCCCAAATTATTTTAACATTACTCACTATCCCGAATTATTTTAACATTACTCACTATCCCAAATTATTTTAACATTACTCACTATCCCAAATTATTTTAACATTACTCACTATCCCAAATTATTTTAACATTACTCACTATCCCAAATTATTTTAACATTACTCAATATCCCAAATTATTTTAACATTACTCACTATCCCGAATTATTTTAACATTACTCACTATCCCAAATTATTTTAACATTACTCACTATCCCAAATTATTTTAACATTACTCACTATCCCAAATTATTTTAACATTACTCAATATCCCAAATTATTTTAACATTACTCACTATCCCAAATTATTTTAACATTAATCACTATCCCAAATTATTTTAACATTACTCACTATCCCAAATTATTTTAACATTACTCACTATCCCAAATTATTTTAACATTACTCACTATCCCAAATTATTTTAACATTACTCACTATCCCAAATTATTTTAACATTACTCACTATCCCAAATTATTTTAACATTACTCAATATCCCAAATTATTTTAACATTACTCAATATCCCAAATTATTTTAACATTACTCAATATCCCAAATTATTTTAACATTACTCACTATCCCAAATTATTTTAACATTACTCACTATCCCAAATTATTTTAACATTACTCACTATCCCAAATTATTTTAACATTACTCAATATCCCAAATTATTTTAACATTACTCACTATCCCGAATTATTTTAACATTACTCACTATCCCAAATTATTTTAACATTACTCACTATCCCAAATTATTTTAACATTACTCACTATCCCAAATTATTTTAACATTACTCACTATCCCAAATTATTTTAACATTACTCAATATCCCAAATTATTTTAACATTACTCACTATCCCAAATTATTTTAACATTACTCACTATCCCAAATTATTTTAACATTACTCACTATCCCAAATTATTTTAACATTACTCACTATCCCAAATTATTTTAACATTACTCACTATCCCAAATTATTTTAACATTACTCACTATCCCGAATTATTTTAACATTACTCACTATCCCAAATTATTTTAACATTACTCACTATCCCAAATTATTTTAACATTACTCACTATCCCAAATTATTTTAACATTACTCACTATCCCAAATTATTTTAACATTACTCACTATCCCAAATTATTTTAACAGCCTGAAAATAGTTCAAATGTACAGACGCATCTATATTACAATAAAAACAACGAATACTTAATTCTATGCATAAATTATTTTAACAATAAAAACGTACACATAATTCTATGTATAAATTAGCACAAAATATTGCTTATCGGTGATTTAATTTTAATTAAAAAATCTAATTAAGAAAACAAAGGAAGAGAACAGAATTTTGATATTTTATTCTTTAATAAGTGGCTATAGTTTTAATGAACGAACCTAAGTAGCATGGGAAAATATTTTTTTATATTTTGTTTTTAGGAAGAACTTAGTTTTGGTATTTTAGGTTTTATTAAGGGAACAAAATTAGTGAAAGTTGATGACATTAGTTGAGGGTCACCCGAAGGCTCTCTTTTCAATAGCTACTACACCGGGATGGTGCTACTCCATTCCCAGGATTGCTCCACTTTACCCTTGATGATTACTTTATAATGCAGACCAATGTCAGCTATTTAGTTTGAAATTTGTGTACTGGAAAGATCAATCTCAAAGAGTGTCTGTAACTGTTGAAAATTGAATAGTAATACTCATCAACTATTGAAGTTTACAAAATTTAGTCTCTGTATTGCTGTTTAATATATGATATATGATATATGATATCAAAATTATGTTCATATGGGAACATAATTTTGATATTTTTAGATTTTAGAAGGAAGATGATTTTGATTTTTCGGATTTTGATTTTTCAGATTTTGATAAGGGAAAATAATTTTGATATTTTAGGTTCTTCTGAGGGAATATAATTAGTTAGGGAACATGATAAGAGAACATAATTTCGTTATTTTGTGTTTATAAGAAAGGAACATGATTTTGATATTTTAGCTTTTAAGAAGAGAACTTCATTAATCATCATCATCATCATCATCATCATCAAGTTAACTCTCTCGCATCTCATCCCTATCATTCATCGCTCCTGGAAAGTCTTCTGGGCTGCATTTTGGGTCCGAGCTCATGTAAGCAAGTCTTTGCTGGTCAGCGTACACTGGCACGTCTATGTTCAGGAATCTATGAAAAATGTATGCAGATGAGAAATTCCTTGCTTTTCCACCAGTGCCCTGCATGTTTGTTCGTCTTACTTGATCGGTTTTTGAAATGGGAGGCAAGTGGCTGTACAGCTGCTCTTTTGTGGGGTCTTGCTTCTAGGATTTGTTCAAGAGAGCACGCAACATTCTTGAGTAGTTCCCACCAAGATTTTTCTCTATGCGTTTTGTTAGTGTCCATGTAGTGCATTCATATTGTAATATAGTCACAGCTACAACTTCAAACAAATAATTTGCTGTTATATATAAATTGTTCCTTTCTAAGACAAATAATTTGCACACATTTGTATGATTTCAAGTATTTCTATTCAATGCTAATAATGATATGATTTCAAGCAAGTAATTTCATTTGATAATGGTCATTTGTTTTCACACAATTATATGGTCTCAAGTAATTGATTACTTACCACCTTTATAGGAGATATAATCTCGCTGAAAGTATGGATGAATTATTGTTATTGTGTAGTCATAGATGTGCATATGTAATTAAATGTTACAATCTGTCAGTATGAATATTCTGTATCAATATCAATACAATAATGTTGTGAATTTAATTTATATATGTACTTATAATTTAGTAATAAATTTTTCGTCGTAAAACTTATTCTATTCTTAATCTTTATGCAAATTTTACAGAAAGTAGAAAATGTTTTTAAAAATATTAACTGCAGTTTTTGTCACGATTGAGCCTGGAGCATTAGAATATTTTTTATGTTTAAACTTTCATTCTCAAATATTGTTCACAACTGTGTATACCAGCTGTGATAAAAGTATCGAGACTAAAGCTGTATTTTCACGATTAAAAAGGAAGAATGAATCAAAAGTTAAATTCCTTCAAAATATTCTCCTCTGAAGCTAACATACTTATTCCACTGGCCGAAAAACTACTGAAACTTCTCTTTTGATATAAGGTAAAGTTGTATTTACCCAACCCATCCGCCACGAGCAGAATGCGACTAAAGGTCAGTATTTAAGAGGATTATAGATGGTTTGAATTGAGAGATTTCCTTCTCCTAGACATTTCTTAGGAAAACTATTGAACCGAGTGTGTCTTACTGTTTACTCCTAGCTAGAGGAAGAATAAATGGATTCTTGGCTTTGCAAGGTCATTAGCGCGAAGTGAAATGCAAATCGCCTCGTTCAGGATTTGAACCCAGGCTGTTCATTCTATTTCCAACGACAACAACTGATACGCTGTGAAGCTACACCTTTTTCTATCTTTCTCATATCCAATCTAGGGGAGAAAAAGTCGAATGTAGCTTTGTCGAGTGAGTTTAAAGAATGTTGTACTTGTAAAATTCTAGGTTTGACAAAACATTTCACTCGAAAATTGTTACAGATTCATGTATACGCTCTAGTCACGCTATTACATTTATTTTTGAACTAATACCATTGCGAAAGGTATGAACCTCCTTATCCGCCTAGCTATGTGTTAAACAGTATGACTGCTGTTTTTCTACAAGTATAGCTTTGGCTTTAAATAAGCCACAAAAGTTGATATGCCATTAAATAAAGAAACCAACCAATCTATTCGTGTAAACATCATTTATTGTATAATTTTCTCTGCTGTGTATCCGACTTTAATTTCTATTTTATTTTTTATTGACTTGGTTTTCCTGATCATTAGCCACAATTCCGTTTTACTCAATCTTCCATTGTTTAATTAATCAAGAAGTAGACAGTATACTATAATTTTTAAAGTATTATTTCATTTGACATGATAATGATTTATTACTGAGACAAGTTCAATAGTGGTCATTTGGAACATGTCATGTAAAAATGCATCCTTTAAATCAATGTTTTTTTTATTGTTTGTATATCAGCTTCCAGGACATGCAACCTTTATTTTTAGTTTCCTGTCTGAGAAATAAATCATTATCATATTAATGGGTTGCATCTATATTGAGACAGTTTTGAAAGATTTTGTCTCCTAATAAGTAGTGACGCAAAATAGTTGGTTTTCTTTTTTGTCCTAGACATTGTGATGGAGGATTAATAGCTGTTATTGTATACTGTTTTCAAATCTTAAACAAAAAAGAACACAACGTTACTATTTGTAGAGTTATTAGCAGTCACAGGGTTCCCATGTATATTGACACACCCTATACATCTAAACTTCAGAGAAAAGGTTTTATAATTATTTACAATATTGACATTTCTAGGACTATTTTTGGTTGTTATATTTACCTTATTTCGTGGGGTGCAGCTGTTATGAAATAGCCGAGGGATTTCGGTTCATGCCTTTGAGTTTAGTTAGGCTGAGAACCTTTCGGCTCAGCACAAGGTTTGGTTGGGTGTAAGATTGAAGCAGGTGTTAACGCGGGTGCGCGCGAGCGGATGGAGGTGTCACTCAGATGTCATAACAGTCCGAGACGATACTGGATGACAAGGTGCGGGTGACGTCACGCACCGGAAGCACGCAGAAGTTTGTGTGAGAATTTGAAGAAAATAAGAGTCGGGTTTTAGACGCCAAACGAGACGGATCGATTTTGGAGCTCGCAGGTGCGAGGCGAACGTGCACCCGATGGGGGCTGCTCGAGTTGGGGGCCAAATGTATAAGACAGCATAGAAGATTGTGTCTCTCCTCCTTACGTCGAAACCTTTAACTCAAAGTTAATAAAAAGGTTTCGTACCTGAACAAGAAGTAGTTACGTGTTTTTGAGATTCCTGTTCTTTATATATTCAATCGTTATAAACATTACATGTCTATTTTGCACATTGCCATATTCATGTATATGGCTACGCAACATAGTAGGCAACATTGTAACAATAGCAACCAAGATGGCGACAATATTTAGAGATATGCAAATATTGTAAATACGAGACGGAAACAGATGTTTTTCAATAGTTTTGTAACGAGTGGCACAATTCGGCGGACCCGCATGCTTGATGAGGTCAGGAAGTTGACAAACCACAGTCTTCCGTTGGCTGAAAATTTATGAGAACTAATCCCTGAATTCGCTTCTATAGCTCAGAGCACAGCTTTGGAATCCTCAATTTTACGCCTACCAGATCTTGCCTGAGGGTCAAAGGTTTTACAAACTGAGCAAAATTTCTTGAACTATCTGGTTATGGTACTGAGATCAACTGTACTTTTACCTTTGGAACTAAAAGCTTTTTTTTAGATGCTTCAGTGAAGTTATGGCATAGTTCGAACTCATAATGTTCGCAAATGAGACTACGTTTCACGTTCATCTGTGCAGCTTTGAAATTACAAACGAATTGAAGTAATGCACAACATGTGAGCGCACTAAATACCACAATACTACAAAGGACAGTGGGTACCTGCCAAGGTTTGAACCGGTACATACCAAAATAATAGAGAACTTTTTATTCGTCATAGTAGTATAATTGATGAGATGGCACTGAGAAAGTTTGCTTTTATCTTTTCTCTATTTCTCTTTTACACACACACACACACACACACACACACACACACACATATATATATATATATATATATATATATGAAGAGAGAGAGAAGAGAGAGAGCAGTCTTTCTTCTTACTACGTCTCGTTAAAAACAGTTGATTCTTAATGTTTTCTTTTCTTGTATTCGTCAAGACTACTCATTTTAGGTTCAACCTTGTACGGACTTTTTCCAAGATTTCCTCGAGCGCTTTTCATCATTAGTGGTCATGATGAAGGGGTAAGATGAGAATGCTATTGTTTTTGAATTCAGAAAAAAAAACTTTGATGTATTTAGTATTTAATGATCACGATTGTCGAAAGCGCTCGGGGAGAAAATCTTTGACATTTTTTTCTAGTACTTGAATGAAGCCTTCTAAAAAGACAAGAAAAATTACTGCAAAACATAAATAAGAATTTTGTGGTTTTTCAAAGAATTTATCTACAAGAAACAATGCTATATATATATATATATATATATATATATATATATATATATATAATCAGAATAACTTGAAATAGAAAAGTTTTTGATATTTAAACTGTGTACTCATGCTAAATTGAATTGTTTGAAATAGAACTGTTTATATGTATAAAATAGATTTGGCATTAAATTACCTGCAATGGTTGATATGCCATAAATCCAAACCAATCTAAGAAGGTGAAATCAGTTTATCAAAAAACGTAATCTACGTAATCGAATGTAGCAAATGTAAAAAATTGTATATAGGGTCTTTACAAGCTCTTTATACTAGAATATTCCTATGCTAAAGTAATATTAAGCGACAAGAAAACAGAAAACTCTTTGTTTCAAACATCTATACGAATGCAGCAATGGTTGCTTAAAATAATGCCAATATATCAAACTGATGACTGCAATACTCCAAATAAAAGTAAAAAACTTCAAAGAAAAATTCAACACACATTAAACAGAACTTAACAATACATACTGATGAATAGACAGACAGAGAGGGAGAAATTTTTTGTCAGTTAAATTTATGGCACATCAACTATCGGATATCATTTAGTGGAAAAGAGAGATAAAGGGAAAAAAAAACAGACACGCGCACACACACACACACACACACGTACACACACAGACACCCAATCATGCAAGGAGGAATATCAGTAAATTTTATGGCATATCTACTATCATAGATTATTTTGGAGGACGAAATGTGAAAAGAGAAAAAACCAAAATATATACATATAAAGGAATACGAGCGCCCACGCAAACTCACAAACACACAGAATACACTCTTATAAAAAAAATAGAGAAAGAGAAAAACAACACCTGCAGTGATGAAAATTTATCTCTGGTAATTAACTCGATCTGAAAATTCTCAGAGACAAAAATTAAAATGAACCACAACCTTATCAAAATAGTTGCTACTATGTACATCAAAAGGGAACACCATCATCAGCCATTATAACTTCCTGAAGAAAGTGTGAAACACTGCAAACACGTGCTGAAGAGAAATAGATAATTTAAAAAATAAATCCACTAGTGGACCTATTCATTTTAAAGTATTTACTTTTTTCTCTTTTTGGACTAACCAAACACACACACACACACACACACACATATATATATATAGGGTGAAATTTGTAAATTGTCATCTAATTTACGTTCTAATGTAAATAATGAGGACATCTTAGTTTATTAGAAATATTTACCAAAATTACATGAAAATATTTTGAAAATGTAAAGATTAAATCTTTTCGAAGAAATCTGCATTAGTTTCAATTACAGATTTCATGCAACTTCAGAATCTCCTAAATTTTTTCTGACGATTATAAATCTCGCCTTAGATTTACTTTCAAACTCAATGAAATCTTCGTATTAGTAGTACTGTAAGCTGTTTTCAAATTTCTGGAGAAGTGAACTGCATCATGACGCTGCTTTCCACAGTTGACAGAACCTGAAACCAATAAAATCCATACATGAAATTAATAATTCAAAATCGCGACAATATTATTGATAGAGAATATAAATATTGACCGAAACTTTAGCGAATTCGAATCTAAACCTAATAGATGTAAATTTATATTGTACTATAAATCGAATATATAGTTGCGTCAAAATAAATATACAGGTTGTTCTTATTGATTGGAAAGGATAAAAAATCTTTTAGATGACAACAAAGTTTATAGACGGGTGAGAATGAATTATATAAACATTCTTTAAAAAGTAAAACGAAAGTCATATTCCTGGTATGAAATGTTAAAATTACTTGTAAGTTGAACTAAATTATTACCAGAAAATAAATTTATGAAAAAAATAATGGATACAAACAATTTAAGCACAAGTTTAAAGTTTTTTAAAGAATTGCTAATAGCACTGATAATTCTATTTACCATTACTTGTTCATTAGCACACAATTAAATTGTTTCAAGTATTGCTATGTATCACTATATCAACTCTGGTAGGTGATTTAATGTCAAATACTATTAATACATATTATACACGATTTGTAAACGTATCGTTTGAAGACAACATTTTGAAAAGAGCTTGAGTTCATTTGTTTACTTACAGTTAAATGAATATACGTATGATTTGTAAGTCAATAGTTTTGTTGGTAACCTTATTTTTAAACTAGTCAGAGTTAATTTGTTTGCACAAAAGTGTTACAATTATTTACACACAGTTAAATTGTTCCAAATGTTTTAATATGAATAATTCTACGTAGAATTAAACATTTGTTTGCACTCTCTCAAATGGTTTCAATTATTGCTACCTAACATAAATAGTTTTACTTGCACACAGTTGAATTGTCCCAAATGTTTTAATATAAATAATTTTATGTAGAATTAAACATTTTTTCACCGTCTCAAATTGTTTCAAATATTGAAATCTAATATAGATAGTTTTATTTGCACACTGCTTAATGGTTTAAAACATTGCTATGTAAAACTTTCAATTCAATTTAAGCACTGGGTTAAAGAGTTTCAAGAATTGCTAATAGCACAGATAATTATATTCACTTATTCATTAGCTTACAATTAAATTGTTCCAAGTATTGCTATGTATTACTAACAATTCAATTAAACATGCTGTTAAATGGTCAAGCAGTTCTAATTCTAGCAATTCGAGTTAACGCAATATATTTGTTTGAATATCGAACAGTCCAATTTAACACATAAAAAGGACCCTATCAGGCGCCACCACTCCGGATCTGAGTGGACCTGGGAGCAATAGCAATGAAGGGGTACTCCATATTCGTCAAAGCTCCAAGGCTGGAGCCTCGACATCAAATTGTTTAATGGCACATCTTGAACACTCGATAAGGGTGGGAATTTTACCCCTCTGTAGAGATACTGTCGGTGTATTCTAGAGGCCATGCGGACTGGGCTTCGAATAATTGAATAAAGACACGTATGGATGAAGTGATTAACATTGTGTCTGGTTTGAAGAAGGGAAAACACTGTAAAGTTTAACTTCAATATGAGGTGATCGGTTCGTGATCCTTGAGAACAATCACTGGATACTGATGGCCCAATAGTCTGATCTGCAACGAGACTCGGTACAAGGGGTGCAACACCATTCCATTATCAAGAGCGACCCAATTAAGATAGCCCATGTTTGATTATGCTTTACGATGTTCGATGAAACATCAGCCCAATATCTTTGGAATTTGCTGTAACAGGCTCCAGTAATGAAGGGACTGCCAATGATTAAACTTGCTTCATAGCAACGGACAGACCTATGAAATCCAGGACTGGGAGCCCTAAGATCTCACAAGTAGATGAGAGAGCTAAGGACCCACGCAAAAGAAAGAAGAATAACTTCCAATGAACAAGGACTGAATGTGACTGTCGGGTGTTTCAAACTACAACAGCGGCAGAATGATATAAAACACAGTCAAAATAAACATGGATTAAGTGAGAACAAGTTACAAGAAATTAGAATGAATTATAATGGTGGTCATAGAAAAATAAAGGAAGTAATAGATAATGCGTGAAGACATTATTAAGAGGAATACGACTAAAGCAGAGCAGATCGATTAAAATATGAACATGAATTGGCAAGATAAATGAACTGATCGAAATAGATATATGCACAAATGTGATTAGAATAATACGAATATATATATATATATATATATATCGTTCATCGCACTTGGGAAGTTCTCTAGACGGCATCCAGTGTCTACGCAGAGCTGACGAGTTTAAGTGTTTGCTTTTCGATCAACACTTATGTGTCAATGTGTAAGATGTCCATAGAAAAATGTCCTTAGTTGCCCAGCATCTCTTGTTTTTCTTACGTAATGGTTAGTGAGATGTGAGGTAAGTGGCCGTATAACTGGTGTTTTTAGGGTGCAGCTTTCAAGATTTTTTTCACATGCACGCAGCATTCTTTTGTTTTTCTACAGGTGATTCATTAATGTCCTATAGGTGCAAACATACAATAGTACTTACACAGCTATATTTAGAAGAATTCACGTTTTATTTTATTTTAGAGATCAGATTTACTATGGTCGTTAATCGGTCAATATCAGCTCATGACTTTCGTCTATATACGAGGTGCATACGATAAGTTCCCATACTTTTTTCGTATGGGCATTTAAAATTGTCGTAGACACAGTATCTTATTGCAATACATCTTATGAGATGTCTGACCAATTTTTACGATTTCAGATTCAAATGAACAGCTACAGCAGGAATTGGAATACAGCCTACTGAAGCTTAATTGTCACAGCTGGTAAATTTCAAAAATGCAATCTGACACTTTAGAAGAACGTACATACTGTCATTGAATATATGAGATATTGCTACCGAGATTATCAACTGGTCCACTAATTTCAGAGGCTTGTCTTTTCATAAGAAGATTATATATATATATATGTGTGTGTGTGTGTGTGTGTGTGTGTGTGTTTGTGTTTGTGTGTGTGTATGTTTATGTGCGTGTGAAGAAGGAGTAATCGGCAAAAATATAACGAACACATGAAGAAATAAACAGATGAGTTCGATTGTTTGTATAGTCCTCAGTGCCCAATGAAATCCTTCATATTACTTTGAGAATAATCCTAAGGTTAATGATTCAGACACAGGTAATGATATAAGTTCCGCAATTCTAAGAATATTTTGATATCCCAAGAGCTTATTTTTTCAGCTTTAATTTGGTTTTGTTTGCGTTCTTCTTTTAATTGCATACCAACCTTTGTGGGTTATTCACTGCCACAACCATCCTTGTAAAAGAACTACAATGATACTATTTAACCTATAGCTGAGTGGATAAAGGAGTTCACACTTTTCCCAAGGTTATTAGTTTGAATGTGAACACGATAGCGTGACTGGAGTCAGTATATAATGAAGAAATATGTATATATATACATATATATATATATATATAGTCAAACAAATATATATATTTATATAATCGTATAAATACATACATATATACATACATACATATATATATATATATATATATATATATATATATCGACGGATATATATGTATATATATATATGCATATATATGTATAGTCTGATACATACATATACATATGCACATACCCTTATATATATATCATACATACACATATAAATATATATAGTTAGATGTATATGTATATATATCGTAACATGTTGGACAGATATTTTCAGAAAGTGGAGCTTTTGCTAATTAAGCACTTTTATTCTATTAAGTAATTGTCATGATTAAATTTTCAAAGTTCATTAGATTTTTTCGCAGAAACGAAATTTTATTTAAAATATTAAAGATGTTCTAATTTTGTCGCAATTCATAGCGTGCAGACAAAGTTGCAAAAATCTCTTGAAAAAGTGCAACACCTTCCTTCTTTCAGTGCAAGTGAATTTTCTATTTACTGTGTCACGTGGTATAAACCTTGTAATTAGGAATAATTCAATAATTTTTTTTTAAAAATTGGATAAAAATGTTGACCAATTATGACTTGTACTTCATCTACGATTTATGGCAGGAAAGATTTTTTCAATAGACTTGATGCTATAGTGAATATAAAGTTAGGGATACATTAGAGCCTATCATACACTCCCCGATACCAGAAATTATTTTTCATGTTCACCAGATTTTTGGTGGGGTCAAGTAAATGAGAATCAAAGAGTTTTTCATAAAAAAAATTTTCGTTTCCTCGGTAACCACACTCTTCTGAATCTACGGATATGTACTTAATAATTCCACCATAGCATAGTGAACTACGGTGATAAAAAAATAAATTTCTAACAAATGAAGTATGTATTTAGCCATGACTAAAGATAACAATCTTCACTACTATTTAATCAGGGGTGCGGAAGAATAGATGCATTCATGCCTTTCATAAGGGCATTAGCACAAAAATCAAATGGAATTGAGAAATGAAATATTTTCGGAATGGACTTTTAGCAAGTCTCTTTTTTTAAATCATAGATTTGTCGGTCAAATATTCTCCGACCATTTAAAAAAAAAGATTTGCTTGAATTCATAGATTTCCTTCCTATTGTCTGGTTTCTATTTAAATATGAAGTGGGAATTAGACCACATATATTCATGCCATAGCATCATGTTCTAACTATTTGTTCCCTACAGTTTAATGATGATCGAGCTACACTTATGTTCCATTACAAATGAATTCGAATCTCACTAGGTACTCTTTAATTCTTATCTTATGACATACCTTAACTTAACTTGGAAAATAACATCTTGAATTCTGAATAAAGTATTTCCATGAATAAATTTAAGCTAATCTTTTTAAATCCCAGATTTGTAAGTCAAATACAATCAAGCCATTTTGAATTATTATATATTTTCCAAACCTCTTTACTACGAGCAAGATGTGACACAATGCCACTTTTTAAGCGGTGTAAAGCTGGTTTGAATAAAGATTTTTCCTTCTCATATACTAGTGGACATAATTTTAGAAACGAAGAAGAAAAACACCTTCAAATCAATTTTTCAGAATATATCTGCTTATACTAAGTTAAAAGTTACTGAGCAAGATTTGTATTTAGTATAATAAATAAAATCACTGTGATGCTTAATTTGTTTCATTAAAAATAACACTTTTAGGATGACAAATAAAAGTTTTGTGGGGTGCCCAAATACTTTTAACTCGTCGTATATATATATATATATATATATATATATATATATATATATATATATAATATTCGAGTATAATTAGAAGCACATATATATCTGACAGCATGTGCATATCCATATGCACACATATACACTCACATATATCTGAAGAATGCGTGTATACATATGCATACAAACACATACACGAGGGGGAGTCTCCGTGGAGCAGCGATTAAAGCTGTGGACTGTGGAATCGTAGTACGTGAGATCAAACTTCAATCGCGCTATTTCGTACATTTGGGAAAGGTATGAAATGCCTTATCCTCCCATCCATAGGTTAAAAACTACTACTACTGTCCTTGTAAAAGGGTGGATTTGGCTTTAAGAAACCTTAGAAGGTTGATATGCCATTAGATAACAAGCAAACAATCACATATACCCCCATATATATATATATATATATATATATATATATATATATAGTCCAGTTATAGTTGCAAATGATAGTAAAGGTTCCTGAGTAAATGGATTCTCAGCATTTTGAGCGAGAGTTTCAGTTAATTAGAAAGAATTGAATTATCAGACTCACCTTTTGACCAGTCACCTCCGGATGTAGACGACCAATAGAACGAAGACTTTTCAACAAATCAATGGCAACCCAACTGTCTGCTGACCATTCGTTCACACGTGAGAAACAAAAAAAGAAAGAAAAAAAGACAAAATGAAGCAAAGACACTCATCGCAGTCTTCCGTGTTTCAGTAAGATGTCATAATGTCAACCCCACAGACATCTGCTACTGCTTTCTCGACCAGATCGACCTCTCACGCGTCAAAAATATTATTTAGATATTACAGGTTTTAAAGCTGTCCTTGTTAATTCGCTTCAAATGCGTGTCGTTCACTTGGTGGAATTTTCATTGACATTTTTCATTTGACCATAGCTATATATTTTCTATCAGACCGACAAGTTTCTGGGTTATAAGGTAAGATACTTGATTTTTTATCAGTTTAATGTCTTGACCGCAGAAGCTCACTTAGTATTTCAAACGAAGAATTATACCATTCTTTGATACACCTTCATTGTACTGTAAAACCTAAAAAAAAAACAAAAAAAAAAAACATTACCAAGTGAAAATCCTCCCTAAAATGAATTTTGAACTCATTTTTTCGACTAATCATTAATTCATCTTTCATACTTAGAAGTGCAGCTAAAATTATCGAGCAAGTATATATAATACATAAGACATTTGAATAATATATATGAGGTGAGATATATATTTAAAAAAAAGTCAGTAAAGTTGGCTACTGTAGTCGCAAGCGAATACGCAGAGGTATAGGGGAGAGCGCTACTCATTTCCCTAGATTGCTAACCCTTTACCCTTGATATGTACCATATAATGCCGAGTGTTAAGCAAGGAGGCATCAAGTACTATTTTTTAGTTATTGCTATGACTCGACATGAGATTGAATCCTGGTCTCCCACTATATATTACCCACTAGGCCAATATATATAAAATCTATCTATATTGTACATATACAGAACATCAAATAGATGTTTTTATCAATCTATACTCACAAAAATGCTCTTGCTTACTGAATAATTTGAATTCCGGTCTAATTTGCTTGTGAATACAAGTTTCATTGGGGTTTTCACTGAACATAATTTTTAATGATCGAAATGGAATAACTAAAAACATAATTAGATTGCCTCACCTCTTCTTATTAATCGCATCAAACTTTGTCCCCTGTTAAAAAGAGCTAATCAATGGGTTATGAATTTCACTTGTATAAGATTAAAATCCTAATTAGATTCCCTCACTTCTTCCTATTGAAAGCATCAAACTTTGTCCTCTTTGACAGAGGGGTAATCAGCGACTTCTGAATTTCACTTGTATCAACGGGTTCTGAGTTTCACTAGTATAAGATTAAAATTCTAATCAGATTCCTTCATTTCTTCCTATTAAAAGCATCAAATTTTGTCCTCTGATACAAAGGGGTTATCCACGGATTCCGAATTTGACTTTTATATGATTAAAATCGCCCACATACACTCTCTGAAATTGGACATCGAAATAAATGGACTCCTTTCTCTCTATCCACTCCTACCAGGTATGGATATATAGCAGGGTATACTCGGCTTTTCTGCTTTGGCAGGATAACTTGTCTTAGAGAAGGAAAACTTTGAATTCAACCTCACCTCCTTACTGTATTACAGAGTAAGTTGACGTGGTGGCGTGGCAAGACCTTCAGCCAGCTTGACGTTATGGTTTACTTCGCCTTGTCAAAAACTGCAGCAACACTTTTTAGCACTTGGCTTTTTCGTTGGACAACCTGTGTGTTGTGTTATGAGCAAGTGCCAGTTTTCCTCACATCGGGATCCATGTTATCGCTCAAGACTGAATGATGTTAAACTGTTTGTTACGGGTTGTTTGTAAACTGTGAAATAAAAATAAGTGAGTTTATCTTTCAATTGATATTACAGGAAGATTTCAAACAGAATTAAATTAAAAGCTTCCATACGATCAAAAATGTCTTCATATTACTTTGCATTGAATACATTTTTTATGTGTTACTAACACTAGAAATCATTACTTCATAAACATGTTGTGACTGGAGGTAAAAGAAATGTCTCCATCCAAAAATAGATCGAAAGCTATCTCCTGTTAGTGATGTATGGCACCCTATCTTGAGGTCCTATGCAAAATTTGATGCATTGATATTCATATCTTAGGTCAATCTTTCTCTTGATGTCTACGTCAAAATATTGTTATTTCAAAAGTTATGGACCACCAACAAAATTAACATGACAGAGATGTCATGTGATCACATATGGACGAAAAGGACCATCGAGACAAAATATCTCTATGTTGGTTATTAAAAGACGAAATGGTTATTCTAAACGACTAGAAAAAAGACTGGTTGCTTAGTTAGTTTGTTATATAATTGCGGAAGGATTTTTTTATATTATCATTTTTCGTTGTTTATATCTTATTTTTCGGTTTAGTTAGGCTCAGATCTATTCGGCTTAGTAACCAGGTAGAGGCACACATTGAGCGCTGGTGTTCACGCTCGTGCGGGGAGGATGTGACAATCACAGATGTCATAATAAAAATCCTGGATAAGAAATGAACTGGGGATGTGAATGATGTCATGCCCGGAAGCGATGGGCTGTGGATTTGGGGTGATTTTTGAAAAAATGCAGTGAGTTGAGATTTGAAGCTGGACGAAGCGAGTTGATTTTTGGACCTGGGCGAGGGCAGTCTACAAGATGCGCCGCGCGTGGTGGGGTCATATGGAGCAGTCAGCATACTAAAAATTGTGTCTCTCTCCTCGTGTTGAAAACCTAAAAGTCAAGAAGGTAATAAAAGTTTTGTACCTGAACCAAGAGAGTCGTCAGTGTTTCGGGATTCCTATGCATGTGAACGTTCTACATATCAGAACGTTTTCCAGATCCGTACATTTCACATATTCATATTATTAAACAGGTTGTGTTTAACGGCATGGAAACCCTTATTGATTATTAAATGCCAAATCATATTTATAAACTCAATCACATATACATACACACACACATATATATATATATATATACAAACGGAAAAAACAATTACACCTTGAATTTGCATTTCAATTTACTTGCTATTTAACATACTGTTGTATTCTCTTCATAATGGTTAGATGGTTACATGTATTGTTACAAACTTTGATATTTTTATTTGCTCACATTTGAATGGTTTCAAGTATTGCTATTTAATACTAGTAATTATATTCAACATTATTAATTCGTTTGTTCAGTTAAATGGTTTCAAGTATTGAACTCCAATACTAACAATTCTATCTAGCAGTCATTTGTTTGCACTATTAAATGGTTTTATGTTTAGTAAATGATAGAATAGTTTTATTTGACCCATTGATGGGATCTTAACAGATACTATTACTGCGGGTCAGAGTGACCCTGAAAGTAATGCCAAGGGAGAGGTACTCCATATTTCTCAGAGCTCCAGGAATGGAGCCACACCATCAGATACAATTTAGTGTTATAACCAGTATATTCGTTGTAGGGATCTTACTCTTCTACAGAACGAGTAATTAATCTAGGCTAGCGATCCCTGATATAAAAGAACTCTTGTTCTGCATGCCGAACATTTCAGTGTGATTCAAAGTTTTTCGAAATGTCTCTCCAAAAGAAAATTACATTAACCAATTATCCATCATCATATTTCCACGACTAACAAACTCGGTTTTGCGCCAAATAATAATGGATTGATCTTGTGATTTTTAACCCGTCATCTGGCTGTCTATTGCTTCGATCTTAAGTACAAGATGATACGACAATTTCAATTATAAGCACCCGTAGAGTAATATTTATAGTTGTAATAAATGGACTCGGTGACCCGAGTTCAGTTCCTGGACGAGGCTGTTTGCTTTTCTCATAGCGTTCATACCTTTGAAAAAGGTATGAATATCAGCTATTGTCCATTCAGTTATGTGTATATATGAGGGCAGACTGTACACTTTAAACTTGGTACAATAACAAGTCAAGCATAAGGAATAATTCTGAATTCAAACCTGTAAAACTTAAAAATTGACCTTGTGTCACATCCTGACTGCGATGGAAAAGTTATATATATATATATATATATATATATATATGCACTATTAGTTGTGTTGATGGCACAGATTTCATTGAATCTCTCTCTCTCTCTCTCTCTCTCTATCCGTCCCTATCGGCCATCGCACTTGATAAGTCCTTTGCATGGCAGCCAGTGATCGTACAAAGCTGAAGAATGATAGGTTTTGCTGGTCGGCCAACATTGGTATGTCTATTGCCTAAGAGGCCAGAAGAGAACGTCATTTATGAGTTTGTCATATACTTCTGCAATGTCGAGCATATTTTGTTCGTCTAACTTGGATGGTTTGTGAAGTTTGAGCTACGTAGCCATACAACCGGTGTTTCATAGGCAGTTACATCCCTATATATAGAGAAAGAGAGGGAGAGAGAGAGAGAGACGGAAAACACCTTAAATTTGCATTTCAATTTACTTGCTCTCTAACATACTGTTGTACTCTCTACATAATGGACTAGCCCTCCTCCACAAATACACGTTAACGGAGTGTCAGAGGAGTTGACCAGAATCATGTGACACAGCCACGTGTGATACCACTTGCGTAGTGAATAGATAGTCGCTACTACACTGGACTCTCAGCTTCCTGTTAACTAACTACTGCTTAACCAGGTTCACTTATATCTTGTTTCTGTTACTTGAATATATATGTTTTTCTATCAGCCTTTTTATGTTCCCGTGTCTTTCTTTTTGCCAGCATCACAACACCTACCGATGATATAGATAGATAATTGAATACATTCATATATGCAAACAATTATATCGATGGGTTTATATATTATAAGTGTATTCGACATCTTTATGTTCATAACTGTGCGAGAGGACAGGTCTTTATTAATACCCACAGGGAAATGCAGTATATGATTACGAGTAGCAGGTACTCTTGTTACACCCTTTGTTTTTTTAACTGATGCACTTATTGATAATAGCCTAGTTTGCTGGGGCCGTAAAATATACCAACTGCATCTCTGCAGAGGGGCAAAACCCCTCCCCGCAACGAGTGTCCTGTATATGACCCAAAACAATCTGATGGTGGGTTTTCTGTATTGCCAAAGCTTTGGAGAATGCGGAGCACCCCTTCATTGTCATCGCTTCCCGGTCAACTCTGGCCCGGAGAAGTAGCACCTGATAGGGTCCTTTCTATGGGTCAAATAGAACTAAACTGTGTACTTATGCTAAACTGAATAGCTCAAAATAGAACTGTTTTGACATTTAACTGTGTGTGGACAAAAACCATACTTATACTAAAATGATTTTTTTTTAAATTAGAATTGTTTGACTAAAAGGAATAGCTTGAAATAGAAATGTTTTTGACAATTAACTGTGTACTCATGCTAAACTGAATTGTTTGAAATAGAACTGATTATTTGTATAAAAATGGATTTGGCGTTAAATAACCTACAAAGGTTGTTGAAATTTGTAAATTCGGCAGTTAATGTCTGTTCGAATCTGATTAACTGTTTTGAAGTTGTACCGTTAGCCCACGCTCTTACTGTTTTTTAAGTGAGACCCACAAGGGTTCTCCCTCTTCTTTTGTTTTTTGTTTGTTTGTTTTTTCAGCATGAGCAGAAGGCTTGGCTCGCTCTTTTTGCTTTGCGAACACTTGTTTATTCGTCTTCCACTTTGAGCAGTTTTTCTGGAGCAAGGTGGATTGAGTAAAAGGCCCATTAGTCTTAGGCTAGGCCTCTTTTTCTTACAGGGTTTTTATTGTTACGTGTTGAAACAATAAGCCCACAACAGGCTATTTGTGGTTTTGGTATGCTGTTCCCTTCAAAAGAAAGTTGAGTCTATGGTCTGGAGGCGGTATTATTGGACTCTTGCCGACAAAAGAAAGCTGTTGGCTGGGTCAGAAAAAGTGATAAAAGCTTCTGTAGGCGAAACAGAAGAAAATTCGAGTAGAAACAGAAAGATATTCATCTAAGTGGAGGAAGTAGTTGTCTACTCGAATTTCACTTAAAGAAATACTAAACTTCGTTTTCAACAAGTCTACACTGAAAACTAGAAGAAGACGGTTGATTCTACACAAGAAGGAGATGCCGAGAAAAAGAAATTTGCTTCTAAATGAACTTTGACATAAAATACATAAAAAGCTATTTTGTCATTAACAAAAATTAAACTGACAGTAGGTGGCTGACGGTATTGCTTCGAGCAAGTCACTCGTATTTCTTTATACACTTCTTTTTTTTTTCGGTTATGATATTGTCGTTACTTGAACGTATTTTATTTTTGTTACCTGATTGAATGTTTTCGAAAAGCAAAGAGGAAAATATGCAAAGCCGGATTTTGTAAAGCTTATTTCTCTTGAAATAAATTACTTTGTGGGAACTAGTTTTCGTTTTTAAGAAATATAGACACGCTTCTCTTTGAGGTAACAAAAGTCAGCTTTCCCACCTACCTTTTTTTATCTCCTTTATTTTTTATATATTTCTCTTTCCCTTCGATTAACCTGACAGTTACTGCTACTTTTCTAGGGCTAAGCAGAGATAAAGCCTCGCATATTTATTGAATTGAGCACAATTTCTCATAAGGTTGATATGCCATAAAATCCAAACAAACAACCAACCAACTGTTATGCATATGCGATCATTTCAATATCAATATAAGTATTTAGTCTAATCTTGAGTAAATTGAAACATTGATTCAAAGTATTGCCGTTTTATATTTCGTTACTGCATATATATATATATAGTTTTTACAATCATATTTCTTGCAAGCTTCTCTCATCTGCATTCATTGATGGTCTTTTACCGGAGTTCGAGTGACTGTAAGTCTCGTCGGCTTTCCAGGACTATTCTCAGTATTGTAGCCAATCTTAACAATGCTGTATTTTGGATGGTCTTTATTTAGTCACCGATTTCCTACTCTTCCAATCTCCGAACGAATTCTTTAGGAACCCTTCCAAACATGCCAATTACAATCTCAATCTCTAGGACAGATTCTGGTTTGTGCACATACCATTTGGTAACATCGTCAACTTTCACTTTCCTGTGGATCATCTACCCTACTTGGTCGTGATTAGTCTTATACTCCTTTTGCATTACTTTGTGATATTCATTTATATGATTAATCGTTTTTTTCTCTGTCACCGCATAATCTACACTTGCTATTCTGTTGCATCTTATTTATTTTCACTTTAACATAATTGATACTTATAGAGTCGTTTTGGGCGACAATTAGAAGAAATTCAATTTCTCTTTTACGGTTTGCCTTTCTTAGCCATGTCCAGGTCTTTTCGTGCGAGATTTCGCCAGAAATGTCGCTTGAAATAACGATACAGTTGTTTTTCTTCTCATTTCTGTCTTCTAGTAATTGCTTTTCTTTTGGTCTTTATGTTGCCAGTGCAATTGGATTTTTTTTCTCTTTTGAGAATTTTCCACAAGAGCGCTACCTGATGGTTTCTCACCGGACTGTGAGTGATAACAAGTCTCCTCATATCTCAAGGTCTTTTTCTATGCTAAATTCCATCCCTATTTATTGACAGTATAATCTCACTGCTTGAATTAGGATTTCCAATTCTTTTTAATTTTCGACTTAGAGTTTGATGTCATCCACGTACATAAGGTGATTGATCTTCTCCTGAGATTTTGTAAGTTTGTATCTGGCTGTGGGTTTCCTAAGTACGTAGTTGAGTGGCATCATCGCTATCACAAATAGTAATGGTGATAGTGCATCTCCCTGGAATATACCACTCTGGATTTTCACCACTCTCCAGTTGTTCCTTTTTTCTCGATAAACGTTATGACTTCGTCGGATTATCTTGTACATTTTGAGACAGCATTTTATCCAGCTTTGCGAGATCATATTATTATTATTATTATTATTATTATTATTATTATTATTGTTGTTGTTGTTGTGGGAGGACTGATAGTTGCATTTCCTTAAATTTAGAGTGAAACTTACCAAGTCACGTTTCTGTGGGTCACGTTTCCTTTGTTTACGTGAAGACTGAGCTCCCTCTTTTTGCCACCTTACTTCGGACAGATAAAACGTCCACTTTCAGTAATCGCTTGTGAAGTGATTGGTTATGTTTTTCTTCTCTTTTGTTTGAATGGAATAGAGATCTTTGTTTCCAGTTCCGGCAGGATAATTTAAACAACAGACCTTTTCCATCATTTACGTTTTTTGTTACATACAGCTTGTTCATGCAATTGATCTGTTTGAGAGACGTTATTTATTATTACTGCACTTGTATGTTTTTATGTACACAAGATTGAAGTAGATCCTGACTTCCTTGGTGATGTTTGGTTAAGCGACAAAGCACACTTCTAGCTCTGTGGACATGTCAATAGCAATGTGTGTACAGGGGCGAGAAAGCCAGACAAGGTGCTTCAGAGGCCCTTTCACTCTGTGAAATGCACAGCCTGGGCGGCCATCTCAAAACATGAAATAATTAGACCGTTTTGATCTGAAAACACAGAGGAAGAGGCAGACACTGCCACAAAAGAGTGTTACACTGATGTGCTGAACAACTTCTGGTGGGCACTGGGAACGCGTCATGCTGTTAATCGAGATGTGCAAAATGGAGCAATTCCACGTACAGCCAACCTCACGACAATCGATTCCCTAAACAGCTGAATATCAGGCGCCGTGAACCTGAATGATCTCTGCCTTCACCCGATCTGAACCCCACAGATTCTTTTTTTTTTTTTTTTTTTATCTCTGCAGGTTCTTGAAGGACAATGTGTTTGAGAACAATCCACAATCCATTGCTGAACTCAAAGTGACTATCAATCAGAAGATTCGTGCTATACCAAAAAGAGTACGGTAGGGTCTTTGACACTCGACGAATTCAACTGTGTCATCCGGGCAATGGCGGTCATTTAGAACACGTCATATAAAGAATACATCCTTGACCTAGAGACATCAAATTAATTCTTTTTTAAAATTGTTATTATATCAGCTTTCAGGACATGCAATTTTGTTGGAGTTTCTTGTCTCAGTAATAAATCACTCACGTATTAATGGGTATGTACCCATTAAATGTTTTAATTGTTCACACGATTTGTTAGGTCTGTTTCTTTGTTTAATAACATATCAACCTTCGTCGGTTATTTTATACCAAAGCATGAATAGTGGTACTATGTAACCAATAATGGATATGGAGGTTCATACTTTTCCAAAGGGTAAAGTCCGATAGTAAACTCGCTTATTACGATGTCGTTGTCCAGCAGGTTAGCCACTTCGCAACAGAGATTTCCCCCTCATGTTAACATGAATTTATCACGTCTTTCCTTTCCATTTATTTAGTACTATTGTATCAACAGATATAATAATGCCAATACTGATACCTGGTAAGCAAGAAACAATTAATCATTCTTCCTAGAACATAATTCTCTGGAATGATTTATTTGCATAAATTCATTCCATTATAATTTTTACTTTTTGCAAGTTTTTCACGCCAGCTAATGTCGCATTGTCGGTTGATTGGAATGTGACGAATGGATTTCTTTGTCAAAAGGACTGACGCCTTAGTGGCTAAAATCTTAATGGATAAAGATGACACAGGCTTATGGAAATAGGAAATGAATGACAAGTTGACAGGTCAATTAACCAGGTAGTCGTGACACACTGAAATGAGAAATGAGCTAACCTATATATAAGACTACGGAAAAAAGCGGACAAAAGCCCAGAAGTAAAAAGTACCAGTGTTGCCAGCCGGAAAGAAAATACTGGTGGCTTGACCGGATGTGAGTTGTAAACCTCGAGTCGATGTGTATAAAAGTTGCCATTTTGAGACGTCAGAGCAGAATCCCGGCTGACGATAGAAGTGAAGAGATTCTCCCTCAAAACCCCGAATGCACTCATAATCTCTTTGACTCTCTCTCTCTCTCTCTCTCTCTCTCTCTCTCTCTCTCTCTTTGACTCCACATTCGTAGCAAGCCGGAGAAATAAAGAAAATAAGTTATATTTTTTTATATGTAATGTTCGTCATATTTTAGTTATCAATTTCAGCTGCAGTATATAACCCGGTAGGAAGAACTCCAGGTACAGTATACGACACTAACACTGGTGGTATTTTACTGGGTCAAAATTCAATATTTTGTACAATGCCCAGTGGATCCCACCAAGTTGTGTCTAATCTTGTACTCCTCTTGGGCTATCTTGCTGCATTCGCTTATTAAGTGATTAACCGATTCACCTTTTTCTCCATATAATCTTCACTTGCTAATTCTTTTGTTTCTAATTGATTGTATCTTTTACAGAATTGGTCTTTATGGCGTGAATTTGGGCTTCAATTCGTAGAGGTTCAGTTTCTCTTTTAAGATTTATTTTCCTTTGCCATGTCCATGATTTTTTATGTACAATATTACCAGTTATTCACTTGAAATATCCATACAGTTATTTTTCTGTTTGTTCTTATATTGCCAATACTGTTATTGGCTGCTGTAATTACTTTCTTTGATTTTTGTATACTGCCCTTGAGTCTTTGTGATTATGCATCAATGAAATGCTCAATGCTGGCATGTCCATTTCATCTTTCTTTTCATGACCATATAGTCTGTCTATGCTATTTCCCGGGTGTAAGGTCTTATGCATCGTCATCAACTTACTTTTCCTATAGTCCATTTGTCTGAGTTCCTCCCTTGTCCATTTTAAGTATGGCCCCGGTATCTTACAAGGAGAACTGCCCAGGTATTTATCCCATTGATTAGATTTCTGTTGCTGAATTTGGTTTCAAAGAGCTTCCTTGTTCTTCCGAAGGTGTCAGCTTCCAATATTCTCAAATACTTGTAATTTTCCTTTTCTCTAAGTGTTCTAATACATTCTTGATTTGGTAGTTCTTTTCTTTTCACTGATTATCTTTTCCCATTCTTCATTATGAACATGGCACATTTTTACAACCAAATTCTATTCCGATACCCTGTCTGTATATCATTATCGTTTGTATCAGGGTCTCTAGTTCATTTTTTCATTTTTTACAAATACTTTGATATTACTTATGTACATAAGGTGATTCATTTTTCTTGGTATTTAGTGAATTTTTAGCCTCAACCCCATGCATTTCCAAAGTACGTAGTTGGGTAGTATCATTTCAATTACAACTGGTTGTGACGAAAGTGGATCTTTCTCAAAGATGCCACTTTATGTTTGTGCTTTCGATGTCTATTCAACCCTCCAGTTTTCTATGGCCTTCGTAATTGACTGTTTGATATTATCGGATTTTTGAAACCCTATTATCTATGTTTTCGAGACCATAGTACAAGCCTTCTTGTAGTCAATCCATGCTCGTGTTTTTCTTTGAACTCTTTTTTTGTCCTTTCGGAAAGTTCTGTGACATATGAGCGAGTAATAGATTTTCTTTTTAAATTTGTGTGGTCAAAACTTTTCAAAGCAAAAGTAAACACGTTATTGGTTAATAGTTGCTGGAGATAGTCCTATTATTATTATTATTATTATTATTTGAGAGTTTTTCCTACCAGCGTTAGCTGATGGTTTTCCACTGATGTCTGAGTGATAGCAAGTCTCCTCAATGAAGGACTCTTCTTAGTATTCTAGTCGATCTCAACAATGCTATAGTTTGGATTGCCTCCACTTGTTCTCTTATTTCCAAGTCCTCTAGTCCCAGTACCAATCATTTTGTGACTGTACCGAGCGCACCAATTACAACGTCACTTTCATGTTCCATAATTTTTTTACAGTTCTCTATCAAGGTGTTGGTAATTATCTCTCTTTTCGTTTTCTTTCAGATTTACTCAGTGGTCATCAAGAATTGCAAAGTCCACTGTTGTTGTTTTTTTTTTTTGTTTAGTTTTTTTTTTTGTTAACTATCACTAAGTTTGGTCGTCTGGCCAATATTAGGAAACCTGTTTTTATCTCAAAAACTCAAAGAATTTTGTGCCTCTCATTTACGAGGATAGATTCTGGATTGAGTATTTATTATTTGTTGGTATGACCAAAATTAAACTTCTTGCGCATTTTTCAGTGGATCACATTCCGCACCCAGTTATGTCTAGTCTTATACTCTTTTTGCGCTAATTTACTGCATTCGTTATGATTATATGATTGATTGTTTTATCTCTATCATTACATAACCTACATTTGCTATTTTGTTACATCTTGTCTATTCTTGCATTTAACATAGTTAGTCCTTATGGCTTTGTTTTGTGCTACTATCAGAAGGGATTCAATTTCTCTCTAATGGTTTTCCTTTCTTAGCCATGTCCAGGTTTTCTCGTGTGAGATTTCGCTTGTTTGTCACTGGAAATGTCTCTACCGTTGTTTTTCTTCTCATTTTTGTTTTCTGGTTACTTCTGTTCGGTTAATTTTTGTGTTGACTGTCATCTGGCGGCTGTCATTAGTCTTCCTCTTGGCTTTTTTTTATGTAGTATTCTTCATAAACACACAATGTTTCCTAGAATATATTTATCCACTCAAAACCTTTATTGCATTTTCTCTTTTGCCGGTATTTCTTTTATTAGCAGAAGTAGTTTTGTGCCCCTTCTTATTAGATCAATCCATCGCCTAGACTGTCGTTTTTTGTTGTTGTGTTTTTTTTTGTTTTGTTTTTTTTTTGGTCTGCTGTTGGTAAATTATTTCTAGTATCAATGTTTGACATAATCATCATTGTCTTTACGTCGCACTTGAGGGAGCCACTTCAACCTTTTTTGTTGATAATTTGGCCGTGCGGTTAGAGTGTTCGCAAAAGGCACAGGAGACTGGAGCTCATACCAAAGTCTCGAAAAATGGTACTTGATGCCCCCTTGCTTATCACTCAGCATTATAAGATATGGATCAAGGGTAAAGTGGTGCAATCCAGGTAAAGGAGTGGCGCCTTTCCCAAAAACTCTGCATAGTAGCTATTGAAAAGGGAGACATCGGGTTCCCCTCGACTACGGTCGCCAACTTTTTACTTAACCGAGATTACGAGGTCACTCTTTATTTCATTTCTTTAATATGGCTTATACGAGAAATTCCCACTAGATTCCTGTGGCAATCGTTCACAGATATACCCAACTTTCTGTTGTCTTCCTCCCACAATCTCCGAATTTACCCAGCGTATATAAAACGATTGGGACTATTAGGGCATGGAATGGACTATATTTTCTTTCGTTTGCATATTTTTGTCTTAAATTGACTGAAGGCAGAAGAAACCAGAGTTTTCCTTCTTCTTGCATCAAGTGATCTTCCTGGCACCACTAATACCCAAAAATGTGAACTCGCTGACATTTCCAATTATAGCGTCATTTACAATGTCATTATTATCACCAGAGATAATCTTGAACTTTTGTGAATTTATTTTCTTACCCTATATATATATATATATATATATGTGTGTGTGTGTGTGTGTGTGTGTGTGTGTGGAAAATGAAATTGCAACACTAATTAGGTATTTCAATTTACTGTTCTAGCAGTATATATAGACACCAAACTTTTTATATCGAAATATCGAGTCATTTAATTACTGTTCTCTTATTTTTCTCAAGCTGTCTGTATCTATCAATCTATATATCAATCTATGACTTTTCATTATCGATCTGTCAGTTAGTATTTTTATATCTATGTATCTAGCGCAGTCTTTTATCTATTAGTCTCATTCTTTTCATTGCTACGTCTTTATGTTTATTTATCTAGTTAAGATCATATCTACCGATTCTTCTATGCTTGTATTCTTTGTCTTGTATTCCTTCCTTCACACCTTATTTTCTTTCCGCCATTTCTGAAATTATATATTTTTTGTATAATTCCCTACGTCTTTGATATTCCCCAGATATCCAACCCAACGTAATCATTTCAAAATGACTGATCGATAATGTTTTTTTCATGGAAAATAAACAGTTATATCTGAAGCTATTTGAATTATTCAAACGAAAACTATAACCGATATCAAAAACAAATATATTCGTCAAATCGTGTGTCGAGAAATTTGTAAAAAAATGTCCTATACTTAAAAAGATAACGAGATAGTTGTGAATTTACACTGTTCAAAGATAATCGAGCGATACACTAACACCAATTATGGATATATTCACAGCTATTATCGATGGTATAAAGTTAAAATGAAGAAAGAATATAATCGGCCGAAGATAATCGAACCATATTCACTGAAATGTAATTTTAGAATGTCCACTCATCTCCCAACCTTATCATTAGAAACTGAACCTAGGATTAGACTTAGTTTTAATTTATCCTTTGCCACGGGATTTGGATTTTAACATCCAATTTATGATCAACTTATATAATATCAGATCTAACTTTATATATACTAGTTGTACTTTCTCATATTACCAACAGCCAATAATATTATCATTATTAAAGTACATGACATAGTATTACTTTTATTAAAATTCAGGATAACTATTCGTAAGTCGTATTTAAATACATTAACTACAGGTTGTAAGATGCTCATTGTTAAAAGTAAAGGATGTAGAACCGCTTTTATTAGATTTTAAGATAATTACTCGTAAGCAGTACTTACCCATATTACTTATAGGCTGTAAAATGGTCATTATTAAAATAAACGATGTAGATTCGCTTATTGGCTTGAATAATAACTTGTTAGTAGTACTTAACCAAATTACAAATTGGTTTTAATATGTTTATCATTTAGAATGAAGAACATGGAGTTTCTTTTATAAAAGTTTAGTATAATTATTTCAATCTAAAGGACGTTTTGATATTTTTTAATAACGTATTTACTTCAGATAACTGTTTTGTTCGCACCGAACGTGGTGTATGGAAGATAGCTTTGGATTCGTTCGGAAATAACAGATACTCTAAAAATGAATAACTGTTTCGAATAAATATATCACTTTATTATTGTGTAGATCTGGACAAGAAAAGCCCGCCTGAAGTTATTATGCAAATCAAATCAACCTCATTTACTAAAAAATATGAATATTTATCAAATTTGAAACCGTTAAGTCCACCCTGAGTAAAATATTTAACTAAATTTTCTGCCATTTTTGATGGTTAGCGTTTGTGGTATAAGAAATTAACGAAAATGAATTAAGAGAAATCATTATGCAGATCAAACTAATATTAGAATAAAACCTTTGAAAGCTAATACAAACTATTTTCCCTTTTTTCCATATGTTGAAACATGGGTAAAAAGAAGGATCTAACAACTGCAAAAACAAAAAATAACAAAGATATCAAGGGAGGTAATGCTAACTTTGGAGGTAACAAAGGAGCTTTGCAGAGATCATTGAACCTTAAAGAAAGCCGTTGAAGATATAACTAAATTGAGTACTTGAAGTAAAGGAAAAGACTTTGAAAACTTATTTCCTCTAGATGAATAAAAACTAAAGAGGGTTACATCAAAACAACCGATTTTAACCAGTGTTCAGATTTTGGGAATTGAAGAAGTCAAAAAGGAGAAGAATAGGTTACTTTGTGAATAACGACCTGAAAAATTTTCCAAGCAACCTACTTACATTAAAGCAAATATTTTAAAGCGTCAAAATTGGGACAAGATATACATGAAAATTGACTTTTCTATAGTGATTTTCACGGAAGAATCTCGCGTGACATTTGATGGACCTGATGAATGGGTTAAAGGATGAATTTTATTCATTTCAGATCTACCGGTGGCTAAAAAAGGCAACCAATCAATTATTGGACCTTTCAAAGCTGAGTAAAAAAGTTAGAATGAATAGTGCTTACTATTGCTTTTTTATGGATAATACTTTCTTTGAATTGTAGAATTTCCATTCGTGTAGTTTTTAAGGGAAAGGTGAATTTATGCACAGCTATGCTTCTTCTCAATAATGTTAGCTTACCCATGAATACGATGAACATAAAAGATAATTTTTATGAGAGGCAATCGTTCAGATTAAATAAATTCCCTCTCTTAGCGACTCGGTACTTGGTTGAAGCAAAGAGGTCTAAGTGCATATCAGAGTGATAGTGAGTCATCTGTCTCTCATAAGAGTAGGTAAGCGCTATAAAACATACAAATCTCACCTAAAAACCCGGGTGTGCGAGATCTATCAATAGTTTAATGTCTCTTAATGTGTGACCAAATATGGCGTAGTCTTAGCAGTAAGTACTGACGGACGGATGGACACTTTACAAATTATAATTCGATTTACTCGAAAGTCACCTTCCACAGCATTTAAGTGAGCGTCGAATCTCATCTTTTATGCTATTAGGATAACACAAACTCATTGTATAATTATAATATAGATAACCTAGTCTCACAAGAGAATAATAAGGAACGCTGTTGGTGTGGTAATGCTAGTTATTAGTTGATATCCAGTATTTATTTTCCAAAAACTATTTTCTCAAAGAAAATTTAAAATATCCATGATCTCTCTCTCTCTCTCTCTCTCTCTCTCTCTCTCTCTCTCTCTCTCTCTCTCTCTCACCTGAATACACAAATACGCATACGCACATATCTCATTTCTCTGTTTAAAGAATTCTGTATATATTGGGGAAAGAGAACAAATAACCGACGAAAAAGAAAAGGGCGTATGAGTAACATGGTTCTGGTAATACAAATAAAAGATGACAACAATTTTACTAGAACAACTAAAAATGAAAATGTATCATCCAAGAAGAAATCAATAAATGTTTTACAAAAAGAAATGTCCCTATTGTGGAAATGAAGTGGTCGGTTCGGTCTGGTTCTTTTGTTTTAATAGTATATCAACCTTCAGGAGTTATTTAATGCCAAAGCTATACTTGTAAAAGATTAGTGGTGCTAGTTAACTCCTAGTTAAGAGGATAAGGGAATTCATATCTTTCCCAAGGGTATTACCCTCAAAACTTAGCGTAATAGCGTGACTAGATTTCAAACTCACTTTATACGACGTCGCAGTACGGGAGGCTAGTCCCCTCTCCCCAGATATAGGTAAGTGAAACTGTATTTAAAATAGGAAGTATTTGTAGCAAGAACATATTGTATGTGAGCATGTAGTGTCTTTTCTTGGCAATAATAATGAGTTACGTCTCTGCCGGTGTTCTTATCAGTGTTTCACTGAACTATTGACGACTAATCGATTACATTGATACGCTGGTAAATACTTGATAATGCCTATTATTCAGCTTGTTGCCTACTGATATCTTCCGTTGCCAGATGTAGTCTACCGTGGTGTGATCTATGTGGTTTGTCGTGCCTTCTTGGCGTCTGTTGTGATTCTTTCTGTCGTAGAAGGTTTTGTTTGCTGCGTTTGTAGGAAACCAGAAAATCAAATTATACTTTTGGTCTTTTATTGCCATTGGCTGAAACATGCAGTTAGTGGAATCGCATTTCGCTAATCTTTTATTGTATGTAAATGAAATATGCATGATAAAATAGGGTGGCAGAATATATGAAAATGAATGCAATAAAGATCCCGATATTTAAACAAAATAATGTTATATGTATTGTAACACAAAAAGTACACTAGAATGAATAAAATCTTTATAATGTATGGGGGGGTGTCCTCGTGGTGTAATGGTTAAAGCGATAGACAGCGGAATCGTAGCACGCAAGTTCGTACTCCAGTCGCGCTATTACGTTCACTTTTGGGCAAATACCCTTGGGAAAGGTATGAACCCCCTTATCCTCCCATCTATGGGTTAAATAGTACCACTACTATTCTTCTAGGAGAATGGCTTTGGCATTAAATAACCTACAAAGGTTGGTATGCCATTAAACAAAGAAACCAACCAAGCCTTTATAATGTATGCTAACCATTAAAATGTCTTTTCGCAAAAGAAAAGTCCCAGAAAGATGTCAGTGTGTTTTTTATAGTGAAAAATAAATTAGGAATATGTCAGTGCTGGTATGAAATTAAACCAAAATAGTAGAGAGAAAGTGTCTTCACCTTGCGAAAGCAAACGGAAAAATCTTTTTTTTTTAATATGTTAAAATTTGAACGTGGAATGCAAATAAGCAGCGGTTTGATTCTAAATATTTTGACTGTCGGGCGGTGGAATATTGTGGTGACGTAATGTTTTATTATTTTCTGGTGGCAAATAATTCTGGTTGCTGTTGCATGTTTTGTTTACAAATACATCCACTTGAGTTTTTTTACAAATACGTCAGTGTGAGTGTCTCTATATTTCTGTCCACGTGAGTTTCTTTACATCTACGTCCTCAAGGATTTATTTTACTTCCAAAATTGGCGCCTGGATGTCAATAATTTTGGTTGTTTTTATCCCTGATGCAAAGTTTGTTTTCATTTACATTCTATCTTTTTTAAGGACCAGACAATAAATTTTGATGACCCCCCGATCTTAATCCTTAATAATCCTTGTAATCTTAATCCTTAATAATCCTTAATAATCCTTGTAATCTTAGCTAATACAAAACAAATGGATAACACTGTATTCATTTGTTATATTGAATTAGTCTCTAAATTAATTTTTCTGTCTATAAAAGATAATTAATATCAGTCTGTATCGTTATCGTAGTTTGGTTTTATTGATCTGCGATCTCTTGAACAAGATAGGTGAGTTTGTGTCTGTGTTGTTAGTTAAGTTGTTAGTTTTCATCATCAGTTTTGTTGATAAAAACTAATAACATGAAAAATAAGTTGTTTTTTCATTTTGTTATTTTTATATCCCCAACTGTTAGATTATATCGTGTGAAGTAGAAATTAGATTCTAAATTTTCATTTTGTTCATGTAATTTACCAAGAAACTTAAATTACAAGAGGACACTTCCCATGGCTTAATAATTAGTGTAATACACAAGCGTACAATTACAAATAGATTAGACTCTTACTAGGCACTCTCTACTTTTGGTCTTGAACCAAACTATAGCGAAGTTTAGTCAATACCATTTTGTTATTTAGAAATTAAGCATTTCCATAGTTGATTTTAGCAAGTTTTTTTTTATTAATCACAGATTACTCTCCAACTATTTCTAATAGATGTGTATTTATCAACTCTTCCAATAAGACACAAGGTCAGTTTTTTATGCGGAGTTTAACAGATATGAATTCAGAGTTTTCTTTCGTTACCATAGCAAGTTTAAAGTTTCCAGTCTATCCAACGAGGATAGTTCAACTTATAATTTTCCCAAAGATTTTAGCGCTATATGAAATGCTTACAGCCTCGTCCAGGAATTTATCAGCGATTGTCTGCCACAGCTTGAACGACTCTTCGGTGACGTGTGATGATATACGAGCTGAAAACTAGCAAAGTATCAAAATACAGCAAATATTTGGATTCCCTCTTGTAATTCATGATCTTAATAAAAAAAAAGAGAATTTTATTAACTCATGGCTAAAATCATTTTACAGAATTATCAAAATGTTTATAGAAAACTATAAAGCAAACAAATTTGAAGGTTTTATTGTGATTTCACGCAGGTTAATGAAGAGTATCGACGAAAACATTTCCGTTGAAAAGCAACAATGAAGAAAAAAATCGAAAATTATTGAATACATATAAATTCTAGTAATTTGATATTATTTCTAGGTTATATAGACGAATTAAGAGGTGTCCTTCTGGTGCAGCGGCTAACGAGCTGGGCTTCAACTACGTTGTTATCGTGTTAAAACTCAAATCGGGCTATCAAATTCCCTTTTTGATGAGAACACACCTATCCTAAGCTATGGATTAAACAGTATCATTACTGTTCTTCTACAAGGATGTTTTTGGCTTTAAATAACCCTCAAGAACTGATATCCCATTAACCAAAGAAAGAACGAAAGAACGAAAACAAATCAAGCTGGAAAAATATCACTGATCGAAGACAGAACCCGAATCCAACAATATCAGGAAAAT
The DNA here is from genome assembly GCA_963585895.1 of Sepioteuthis lessoniana. Lineage (NCBI taxonomy): Eukaryota > Metazoa > Mollusca > Cephalopoda > Myopsida > Loliginidae > Sepioteuthis > Sepioteuthis lessoniana. The sequence continues at coordinate 60,353,437 of OY757922.1, forward strand.
CTTACTTGAAGGAATTTCACAAGGTCAAGTTATGCCAAGTTAGAAAAGATAAACATCCGAGATATGAAAGATGAAAACCCGAGATATGAAAGATGAAAACCCGAGATATGATAGACGAAAACCTGAGATATGAACGATAAAAACCCGAGATATGAAAGATGAAAACCCAAGATATGATAGACGAAAACCTGAGACATGAACGATAAAAACCCGAGATATGAAAGATGAAAATCCGAGATATGAAAGATGAAAACCTGAGATATGAAAGACGAAAACCCGAGATATGAAAGATAAAAACCCGAGATATGAAAGACGAAAACCCGAGATATGAACGATAAAAACCCGAGATATGAAAGATGAAAACCCAAAATATAAACGATTAAAAACCAAAATATGAAAGATGAAAACTGGAGAAATGAAAAATGAAAACCCGAGATATGAAAGCCCAAGCTTATTACGCACCCGTGAAAGCTATTGCTAACATCAGTAAGCGCAAACCAAAAACTCCTGAAGAGTCAGTGCTAAACAAGCGGATTCCTTACTTAGATTTCATAGCCCCAATCGAGGAGCAGCCTTGAAAATTTCTTTGGACTGGGCAGATAGGCTTAGATGGAAAATGAGACCAGCACTAGAGAAATGATGAATGATGAAAATATCATAATCCTACCGGTAGACAAAGGCAACGCTACTGTAGAAATGGATATGGTGGAATTCTCCAACAAGTTGTCCAATTTGATTAGCAATGGTAGTTAATGTAAAGTAAAAAAGGACACGACCCTAAAAACGAAAAGGAAGTTGTCACAGATCCTTAGTAAGAACAAAGATCCCATACCACAAATGAAATACTGACAGCTAACGGAACACTACAGCAAGCTATCACACATATAAGGCCTTCTTAAGATTCATAAAGATGGTATTCCATTGAGATTTATTGACAGTAATAGAGGTCCAGTACGTCATCCACTGAGCTACTTCTTTTTAGAGATAGTCACCCCACAAACGGATAAGTCAGTCTTCATCATATGTCAAGAACTCTGCCCACTTTGGGGAAAAATCAGTATTCTTCACATTTCAACGAGATGCTGTGTCTAGATGTTGCAAGCCTGTTCACGAGTTACCCACTGATGAGACAATAACAGTGGTAGGGGATAAGTTGGCTGCTGATCTCTCGCTGAAAGAACACTTAGGTATCACAATAGATAACCTGATGGGGATGTTGAATTTGACCTACTTCGACATGAAGTCTGACATATACTGACAAGAAGAAGGACTGGAAATGGGGTCTCTGTTATCGCCAGTATTGGCCAACGTATACATGGAATACTTCCAAAAAAAGACATTAGGATCTTCAGCACTAAATCCATCATGATGGCTTAGATACAAAGATACAGTGATTCTCTGGCTTCATCAGGAAAACGTGCAATCACTATTGGATTATGTGAACTCTATTAGACCATCTATAAAGTTCACTATGGAGAAATAACAAGACAAAAGATTATCCTTCCTAGATATATCGCAGGTTATCTGTGTATAGAAACCCAGCCTTCAGGAGACAGTACCTCAACTTCAGCTCCCACCATCCATATAGTGTAAAGAAAGGAATCTTTCGTGGCCTACAATATTAAGAAAAGTCATTAGAAGTGACGTTAAGAAGAAATGAAGAGTTTAAGAAACAACTTCCATTGTAACGACAACCCATAGAGCTTAACATCGACTCCAAGATATGTGGATCGAAAGACAGAGGATAATACCCGAAAATTCACCGCAGTTTATCTGCCCTTTGTCAAAGGTTTAGCCGAAAAGATTGGCAAAATGTGCTGTCAATATGATATCAGGACAATATTCAGGAGTGGCACAACTCTAAGAAAATATCTCTTCTGTGTCATGTCTCCAACAGAATAGAAAATGACAAAGGTAGAAAGAAAAGAGAAATCATCTGCTCTTATGGAACGATGTAAAAATAATAGATAGGGAAGAGCATTGAAGAATAAGGCGTCTTAAAGAAGCAGCGCATATGTCAGACAACAGTGGCCTGTTAGGCAGATCAAGTACTGAGATGAATTCCATATAGGAATCGATAATTAAAAAGGTTCCATGAAAAAAAATTATAATATGAGCTGAGGTAAAAAAAAATCGTATATAATTTGGAGTGAGTTGTACTCATGGATTGATGGAGACATTAGGTTTATAATTCCCCGAAATTCTCTTTGAATTGTCCCGTGAGGCACATAGCACAATGGATATAGTCGTTTGGCGGAAAAGTGCTTCTAAGTGAACTCATTTGGAGGGTTCAGGTTCGATCCCAATAAGAGATAAATAACAAAGAATGTCTACTATAACTTAACACTTGGTCATGGGTAACTGAATTAGAGCAATCTGCCCCCGCAGATTAAATAATTCGACATAAGACGCCAGAAGAAGGAGGCATCGGCCGAAACGTTGTAAATACAACAATGAAGACAAAAGTCTAAATATTCCAAATGATGAAAAGAACAAATCAATACAATCTTTCACGCCGATCATTTACAAGGCGGGATGATATTTGTCCTATCACATTAAAATCCATCAATTATTCGTAATTAAAATATTTTGATCTTTATCCTGACCAATTCTTGGCATAACCATAGAACAATTTATCTTATATTCTCTTATGGAGTCATAGTTATCGTCGTAGGAAATGGACATGGTGGCCTATGTTCAAATCCTCGATGAGGCTATTTGCATTTCATATGTTGACATTTTCCTTAGGAAGCAGACTGGGTTCTTTAACATGCCAGGCAGTGCAACCCTTTTTGGAAAAGGAAAATCAGAAGTGAAACCTGTTAAATTCCGCTTAAGATATATCTTTTGTCGTATCTTGCCCGAGCCGGAGGGGAAGGGTAAATACATATATTCTCTGAGTGTTGATCGATCGTTTTGCCTTAGAAGTAGTGAAAAGCAAATTAGTTCCTCAATGCATTATTAGGAATATGAAAATAAACTCATGAAGCCTGTAAGAAGAGGACTTACAATCAAGTCATAGTAAAAGCGTCGATTCCCCCTCAGATCACCGAAGTTAAGCAACAATGACCTCAGTTTTAATATGGGTGACAACTTAGGAATAGCAGGTATGTATTTAACCTAGAGAGAAATCAACAATGAATGAAAGGTTAATTTTCATAAAAATACGCCCCCATCAACTTGACATTCAACTCCATCTTTATGGCGACGCTGTAGTGCCGTCTTCTAATGGTCATTAGCAGACGTCTTTTAGAAAACAAGGAAGGTTGTCCCACTGTGTTTCAGAGGCTAGTCAGTAAATGGAAATCGCGTTGAAATAAATGGGTTGAATTGCCAATATGACTATTTTGAACAAAATTAATGTTTCATTTACTGTTCATTTGAGTCTAAATACACAGATTCTATACTTTTGAACACATTTACCTAACCATTCCATCATGAGTATGATGTGACAAAATGTCATTTTTTTAAGTAGAGTAAAGCTGGTTTTAATTGAAAGTTTTCTTTCATGTAGACTTATTAACCTTACCAAGGTTAAAGAAACTAGTCTACCCAAATATTCCCCCCGTAGGTGATGGATTCTTAACTTTCCTATGCCCTTTAACGTGAAGTGAATCACAAATAGCTTCGTCTCGGATAAGGACTAGAGTCGCCGTTTCTATTTATTGCAACGATAATCGTTACACTAAGTGTGCCTCTTCAGAAGAGCAGTTTAAGAAAAAAAGTTGACCTTACTACTAGATTTGTCCCATACATATCTATAAGGACTTACAATAAAGTTACATTGAATCACCGAAGGTAAGAAGCAATGAATCTGTTCATTTCTAAAATGGGTGACTACAGAAGAATAGCAAATACAGTAATTAAATTAAGGTCTGTTTGTCAGGAAATAACAATTCATGCTTTTTATGTATTGACAGGTTCTTCATGAGAGACCGTACTTCGCGTTGAGTTATGATTAGTTAGCTATTCTTGCAGATCATTGCTAGAGAGTTCGATTTTCACTATGTTGCATAGTCACAACCATGATACATATACATGCGGAAATATAGTCAACACAATAATGACGAACGAACACACTTCTTTAGAAAAATATACCTCTCACACTTTATTCGAAATGGTTGCAAAAGGGTTACGAAATGGTTATGTGTAAGAGGTGAGTTGGAGACTGAACAAACTCCAACATATTGACCCCCACCAGTTCCTTTGTATTTAGCAGCACTCCTTTTTCGTTCTGCTGGGCTGCTCAATTGGGGGTCCTTAGGGCCCATAGCCCTCTGTTGGGTACTGGTTCTCTCTACAGCATCTTATCTCCAACTAACTGACTCCAACTAACTGAACCTGTCTGTCGGACCGGGTTATATAATTGTTTGACACCCACCTGTTTCTTATGGGCGTCACATCTGCACCCAATTCAACCCGTCCACAGTCAACGTTATACCCTGATATCTTCGACCGGATGCACCTGTTCCTTGATTGACGGCTGGGTCAAAGGTCAATATGTTACAACTACTCTATATTTTCTTGATTGTTCCGTTAGCAGGATATGCTAACAACATCCTCTGCAAGAAAAAAAAACGGGATGTCCTAGATATGACAATAAACTATATATATAGATGAAACACCAATTCTGGAGCGAAGGGGGAGCGAATCACCCTTCTCTTGCTATTACTCCCAGGTCCACACCGAACCAGACTAGTTGTTCTTTTAACCTCCGATCTATCAGTCAAATAGATCACTTCGGAAATGATTAATATAAGAATAGGCTATTAAATCTATATTAACTGGGTGAAAACAAATTATTATTATTATTATTATTATTATTATTATTAGAGAAGAATAATAACTTGAAATCATATGGTCTTTTATAGCAAAATCTAGTTCTTCCTGTGTTTGATGTAATTTCCGTGGTTGTAACAAACAGTCAATGCTTCTTAAGTGTTTTTCTATATATAATCATTTCTGAAAACTTTGTTTTTAAATAAACTAATGTTCGAATGAAACTCTCAAAGCTAAGTCAGATAATTTTTTTAACTCTAAATATTCACTTTACTTAGCAAGCTTCCCTGTAAACTTAACTATCAAAGTTTAACTGTTTAAAATCATTCAATATGTTCGTATACGAATTAAATTTCGAAATCCTGAGTTTTAAGTGAAAGGTGTGGTGTTGACCCATATACGCAAGATTGAAATTCAAATGTAACGAGAGGTTGAATGAAAATTTGTCTTCATAAACTCATTGCATAAATTAATTTTCTCAAATTAATAGCCAACCAATTCATGTGATCACATTCATGTTTTCTCTTCAATCCAATTATCTAACAACCACAAAAGGAGTGTTCTGAATATGACACGAGACTGAATCGGATAAGTGAGGCTCAAGTTCTGGTGTAGAGTTCTCCTCCCTTGACATTACTCTCAGAACCATTCTGATCCGGAGTGTTCGTACCTGGGTCAAATAGATCTTTATAAAAATCATTCGTTTTTTAATGGAATATTCAATGCTACATTACTGTAAATTGGTTATCTTTCATAATTTACACAAGAATGCTGCAAGCAATATTGAACAAGTCCTGGAAACAGTACCCTACAAAGCAGCAGCTGTACGACCACCTACTACCCATCACGAAAACTATCTAAATTAACGAGCAGACACGCTGGACACTGCTGGAGAAGTAGGGACGAGCTCCTGTGGACCCCTTCACATGGACGAGCAAAGGCAGGATGTCCAGCTCGAACATACATACTGCAGCTCTGTGCCGATACGGGATGCAGCCCTGAGGGTCTGCCGAAAGCAAAGGACGATAGGGAGGTGTGGCGAGAATGGGTCAGGAATGTTCGTGCTGATAGCATGACATGATGATGATGATGACTGTAAATTATTTGTATTAAAAACAGTTACCTGAAGCTATAATTCTTTATTAAAGAGTAGTATATGTTACCTGAACAATATAACTGTGGGCTAACAAAGAATTATTATCAAATAGAAATAATTATCATATCATAAGTATAAGATATAAGATAATTATCATAAGTATAAGATATAAGATAAATATCATATCATAAGTATAAGATATTTGGTCTCATATAACAGCGTGCAAAATTTTTTAAGAGATTAAATAAAATCGTATAATATACAATGTAAATGGACAGTGAACACAGTCCCCTGAAGTCTATGCATAAAATAATCCGAGATGGGTTGGAATGACATTAAAATCAATCCAGTTATTCAAATATACATTTCAAAAGTCGTGTGGGCTTATTAAAAATATCCTTCATTATAAATTTTGATATTACTTTTCATGGTTTTCACACCAGCTATTACTGGTGGTTTTTCACAGGAGTCTAAGTGACAGCAAGCTTTCTCAGGTCTCAAAGTGTCTTCTAAGCCAATCATAACAGTGTTGAGGCAGAGGTGGTCTCAATACTTCCTCTCATCTCCCATCGGTTTTCCAGGCTTTTGGAGACCGTTCAAAGCTGACTAACTACAATTGTTATCACTTTCATGTTCTAGAGATTTTTTTTTAGTTCTCGGCAAGATCCTAGTATTTGTCTATCTTTTGGTTTTCTTTTATTTTCAATCTATAACTCACAGGAATGGCAAAAATCCACAAGCTGAAAAGTCTTTTTATCTTTTTTATTTATCTATTTATTTATCTTGTTCATTAAAACTAGTTTGATAGGTTTGGCCGGTATAGGGTAATGTATTTTTATCTCAAAGTTTCAGATAATAACATGCGTTTCATTTTCTCGGATAGAATCGGGTTTGTACATGTACCATTTGTCAGTATGGACAAATATTAGATTTTCGCACAATTACCACTGGATCTCTTTTTCCACCGTGTCATATATTCTTGTACCTTTTTTATGCTAGTTGATTCCATTCACTTATTATTTGGTCAAACATTTCATCTGTTGCCACTTAACCTACATTTGCTATTCTTCTGTATATTATCAATTCTTGATTCGAAATAATTAGTTGTAATGTCATTATTTTAGGTTGCTATAAAAATAGATTCAATTTTTCTTTTCAAGTTTCTCCTTCTTAGCCATTTCCAAGTCATCCCACGTGCAATTTCCTTAATTTATGACTAAAGTATATTTATAGCTGTTTTTCCTCCTATTTTCATTTTGTATATTTTATTCTTCTTTTGCTGTTTATGTCTAATTTATTTTTGTTGATATTACTGTTAGGAGCAGCTCTTTCTGGTATATTTTTTATTTACTCCTTGAGAGTTTTTCACATCACTGTAAGCTGATGGTCTTTCACTGAAGTTTGAGTGACAGCAAGTCCCTCAATTCTCCAGGACACTTCCTAGTATTCTGGCCGATCTCAATAATGCAGTAATTTAGATGGTGTCCGCTCGTCCTCTTATTTCCTAGTCCTCCAGTCGCTTTATTAATCCTTAGGTGACTGCATCAAGAGCACCTATTAATATTGGTATAAAAGTCATTTTCATGTTCTACACTTTTTTAATTCCCAAACAAGGTCGAGGTATTTATCCTTCTTTTCACTTTCTTCCAATTTTACCCTGGCGAGCCGAGATAGCAAAGTCCACAATTTTGCAAATTCTCCTTTTTTTCGTTGTTGATTATTGTAAGTTGCAGTAATCTGGCCAAGAGTAGGTGATCCTATGTTAAAATCCTAAATAGTTTATATGTCTCAATCTCCAGGACAGATGCTGGGTTGTGCGTATACACCTTTTGTTCGTATGGTCAAATTTAAATTTCTTGCACAATTCCCAGTGAATCCCCTTGCCCAACCAGACGTATCTTGTCTTATACTCTTTCTGTGTTGATTTTCTACATTCGTTTATTATTTGATTGATCGTTTCGTCTCTATCACCACATAACCTACATTTTCAGTATTTTTGAGTCTTATCAATTCTTGCTCTGATATGATTGGTTCAGATGGCGTTGTTTTGTGCTGTTATTAGGAGAGATTCAGTTTCTCTCTAAAGGTTTCCTTTTCTTAGTCACGTCCACGTTTTATCGTATGAGATGTCACTTGTTAGTCGCATAAATTGTTCATTGAGTTATTTTTCTTCCCGTGTTTTCTAGTTATTGACATTTAGTTGGTTTTTGTGCTGTCAGTATCGTTTCTGATGGTTGTAATCAGTCGTTCTCCGTTTTCATTTCTAGTTCACTTGAGAAAGGGTCCCGATTATCTAACGCGAGGTTTCTGCTTGATAGTTTTGTCTCAAGTAGTTTTCTAATTCTTCTGAAATATTCTTTTGGAATTTTTCTTTCATTTCAACTTGTTTGACGGTGTCAGCCTCCAAGATACCCAAGTATTTGTAGGTTTCATTTTATCCGAGCGTTCCAATTTTGTCCTGATTTGGTAGTTCCATTCTGTCAGTCATATATCGTTTGCCACTTTTCATGACTAGCATGGCACATTTTATATGCCAAATTCCATTCCTATATCCTAACTGTATATTCTAACGGCATGTATGAGAGTTTCCTGTTCTTTTTCATTTTTTTGCAAATAGTTTAATGTCATTCATGTACATTAGGTGATTGATCTTCTCTTACGATCTGTTAAGTTTGTATCTGACTATGCATTTTCTGAGTATGTGGTTAAATGAAATCATGGTTATTATGAATAGTAAGGGTGATAGTGCATCTCCTAGGAAAATACCTCTTTGGATCTTTTTCAGCTAAATTTCTTCCTCCCGCTGTCAGCTCTAATCCCCAGGTTTTCATGGTTTTCTCGATAAAGTTTATGACTTCATGTGATATTTTGTACATTTTGAGGCAGTTTATTATCCAGCTTGGTGGAACCATATCATATGCCTTTTTGTGGTCAATCCAGGCCATAGCTAGATTTTTCCGTCTTGTCTTTCTCTCATTTAGGATGTGTTGATCTATGTAAAGTAATTCTGCTGTGCCTCTGGATCCTTTGCAGCATCCCTTCTCTTCATCAGGGAACCATCCGCGGCTTGTTATCGAGGAGTAAATCTTTTCCCTTATTTGTGCTGTTAGTATTTTCAACATCATTGGTAAACAAGTTATCGGTCTGTAATTGTTTGGAACAGTTCTTTTGCTTGGGTCCTTTTGGGTCAGTGTAGTCTTTCCTTTGGTCCTCCCGTCAGGTACTTGTGCGCCTTATAGGTATCTGTTCATTTCTTGAACCAGAGCCCATGTATTCCATCATGGCCTGGCGTTTTCCTGTTTGATATTCTTTTTAGTGTCGTTTCGAGTAAGTCGATGTTTATTTCCACTTTGGGGCCTTATTCAAGTCCTTCTAGTTCTCTTGTAATATTATTTATCCATTCAACTTTTTCATTATGTTTTTTGGTCGCCATATTTTAGTCCAAAATCTTTCGGTTTCTTTGGCATCCGGTTTTGGTATGTTTTCGTGTCACTCCCTCCTAATTGTTGATAGAATTTTCTTTCGTTATTATTATTATTATTATTATTATTATTATTATTTTACTCCTTGTGATTTTTCCGGAACAGCATTAGCTTGTGATCTTTTACCGGGGTCTGAGTTACAGCAAGTCTTCCCAGGTCTCCAGGACTCATCTCAGGATTCTAACCGATATTAAAATGTAGTGCTTTCAATTCTTTCTCCGATTTCCAATTTCTACAGTCTTTTTTAAGCTTTTGAGGACCGTTTCAAATCCATCCATTTCAGTTGATATCACCGTCATCCTCATACTTCATTATGTTTGCTCGTTATATTACTCCTTGAAAGTTTTTCAAACCAGCGTTTTCTAATAATATTTTACTGGTGTCTGAGTTAAAGCAAGTTACCTCTAGTTTCCAGCCTTCTCTTCAGTATTCAAGCCGATCTCAACAATGTTGTAATCTTATCTCGACTCGACCTTCGGTTTCCTACTATTCCAGCTTCCATACCAAGCCTTTCAGAGATCGTTCCAAAGGTACCAGATAAAATTACTATAACTATCAGTCTGATAAAATAAAACGATTTTTTTTTCAGGTAGCAGTTGTTTCCATACTACTATATGGATGCCCCGCATGGCGTATAGAGAAAAGGCTTGACGCCAATTGCACTAGAATGCTTCGAGCTCGAATGAACATATCTTGGAAGCAATATCCCGCAAAGCAGCAGCTATACGGTCACCTCCCTTCCATCTCTAAAACCATCAAATCCCGATGAACAAGACATGATGAAAACTGCTAAAGATGTAAGGACGAACTCATAAGTGACGTTCTCCTCTGGACCCCTTCACATGGATGAGCAAGAGTTGGACGACCAGCTAGAACTTATCTACAGCAGCTCTGTGTGAACACAGGATGTAGACTAGAAGACCTGCTGGAAGCGATGGACGATAGAGATGAGTGGCGAAGAAGAGTCAGGGAAATCCATGCTAGAGGCACGACATGATGATGATGGTGATCATTTTCAAGTTCCATGTTTTTTTAGTTCTCTGGCAAGGTCTAAGAATTTTTTCTTTCACTTATTATTATTAATATTATTATCATAGCACTGTTTTTAGATGTTGCACACTTTGTACAAAATTTTTTAAAAACATAGTTGTAAAGAAACTCAGTTAGGTGAAGTTGTAAAGAAACTCACGCAGTCATAAACAAATTCACGCCAACATCGTTATGAAGAGACTCATACTGACATATTTGTAAACAAAACACGCGATTCCACTAACTGCATGTTTCAGCCAATGGCAATAAAAGACCAAAAGTATAATTTGATTTTCTGGTTTCCTATAAACGCAGCAAACAAAGCCTTCTACGAGAGAAAGTATCACAACAGAAACCAAGAAGGCACGACAGACCACATAGATCACGCCACGGTAGACTACATCAGGCAACGGAAGACATCAACAAGCCGAATGATATGTATAATCAACTATTTACCAACGTATCAACGTATTCGATTGGTCGTCTACAGTTCACTGCAACACGCATAAGAACGTGTGTGTGTGTGTGTGCTGCGTCTATGTGTATATGTGTGTGTGGGTGTGTGTGTTGTCAACGAAAAAGGTGTTGCCTTGCAAGACAAAACGAAAAGAGCTCAACATTTAAATACATAACTACTGTAGCCGTTACTAAAGGTTTCACGCTACTGGGAGCTATCTCCGGATGATGGTGAAAGAATTAAAAAAAGGAGATATATGTGTATGTGTGTACATTGTTCATTTATTATAAACACACACATACACATATGTATAAATTTAAGACATATGAATGAATAATATATATATATATATATATATATATATATACATATATATAAGAGATATAAATGAACAGTATGTATGTATGTATATATATATATATAAATATATACAGATATATATATAATCTCTAAGTCATTTAAAAAAACAAAATACATACATACATACATACATACTTTTTGTTTAAAAAACAATAAATTTAGAAATAGTATATATATATATATATATATATATATATATATAGCCAATGAACCATGTAACAGCCCATTTGTCTGAGGCTGCAAAAAAATGGTCTGCATTTCTACCGAAACGAATGTCCTGTATATGACACTAAACCATCTGATGATGAAGCTCGAGCCCTGTAGCTTTGGGCAATGTGGAATACCCCTTCATAGCTATTATTCGTAAGTTTACTCTTACCTGGAGTTGTATAACCAGATAGGGTCTATGATTTAGCCATTTTGCCATTTAACAATGAGCAAAAGAATGAGTAATATTATATTGAACTATCAATGTTTAATAGAAATACTTGCAACTATTTAACTGTGAGCCGAAATTGGAATATAGCTATTATATAGCAGTATTTGGAACAATTTAACTATGTGCAAATAAAAGAATTAGTGTGAAATACTTGAAACCGTTTTACTGCGTGCCAAAATTGAATTCTTGGTATAACTTAGCAATATTTGTAACCAATTAACTGTGTGCAAATTAATGAATAGTATTGGGTAGAATTATTTGTGTTAAATAGCATTACTTCTAACTTCTTTACAGTGCGAAAAAAATGATTAATATTGAAAAGAATTACGAAGGGCATGCGATAAGTTTCCAGACATTTTTTCGTATTGGCACTTTTATTGATAGTACACACATGAAACTCTCGCCCCCTTCAGAGCAGGCTGCAATACACTTGTTGTACCGTTCCAACAACTTCTGGAAGGCCCCATGGAAGTCCTCTTGTGTGAGCGTGTCAATGACATTCACAGCCTCTTTCATCTCCTGACTTGTCTCATAACGACAGCCTCTGAGTTTAGGGAATAGCCAAAAGTCACAGGGAGCAAGGTCTGCACTATAGGGAGGCTGAGGAGCTGTCTTGATGCTCATCTTGGTCTGTGACAAGGATGGAGTTGTGGACTGGTGTATTGTCCTTTTGGAAATGCCACTGACCCGATTTGAAGAGTGCTGGCCTCTTGCTGAACTCCCTTAAAACCTCAAAATAGTAACCCTAACCCTAACCCTTTGATCAATTAACTCTGGTGTATTGACTTCCTTACTCCTCCCACACCTCTCATCATCCCTCACAGACTCCCTGTCGTCCTTGAATCTCTTATGCTACTCAAAAACTGATGCTACGACAATTTTAAATGCCCGTTCGAAGAAAGGCCGGAAACATATCGTATGCACCTCGTATTAGCAATAGATAGCAATAGTTAAAACCATTTGGCTGTGTGCAAACAATAGCAATGCTTAACTCTGTATAAACAAATTAATTCTTACGTTTTTTAGTATAAATTTGCCTACAAACTATTCATTAACAAATCATCAATATATTCAATTAACAGTGTGAAAACAAATGATTGATCTTAAATTAGATTTTTAGAGCGTGCAGCAATACTTGTATCCATTGAACTGTGTACAAAGAATGGCTAATTGATCATTTGTCTTAGGAATACTTGAAACCATTTAAGTGTAAGCCAAAAGATTAGCTCTGGCTTTTTAAGAATCTCCCTAACAAACTTTTTCTTTAGAAATTATATATATATATATTTATGTGTGTGTGTGTGTGTGTGTGTATAATGTAAATTAATACTATATATATATATATATATATGTATATATATATATATATATAGCTCATCTGCGATAAATAAATAAAGATAGATAGAAAGATAGATAGATAGTAGGTGAGAGATGGCAATGGTTTAGCGATGAATAAAGGACTGCAATATACTTTCCAGCAATTGCTTGTGTACATGTATTTGTTTGTGTAGATGACTACCAATGTATATATCAATTTCTCTTTCGATCAGTCGCTCCTTTCAGACTGAAGGATTTCTAAGTGCAGAAAGATGAGTCTAAATAGATTTGCATTTAAAAGATTTATACTGAAAACTCTCTGATGAGTTGGTTTAAACAAAACATCAGCTCACTTACCGAATTAAGACGGCTTTGGATTTTGAATTGAGATGGAAAGAGCATTCACTATAAAGAAATATTGAAAAGGAAACAGTGCCAAATTAAAATTGTTTTGTTAAATCCACTATTCTTTTTATACTTGTTGTTGTCTTTATTAACAATAAACATCAATCTTTAAATCTGCAAAAGCAAAAATAGCATAAGCAAGTTATATCGCCTTGCAACAAGTTAATGAAATGGACTTATATATATATATATATATATATATATGTGTGTGTGTGTGTGTGTGTGTGTGTGTCTGTCTGTTTGTGTGCATACACAGACACACACACACACACACATATATATATATGCACACGCATACAGAGAAATGGAACAGGATAGATAAAAACAGAATAAGATTGATGGATTTGAAATGAGATAGATAGATATTTAAAAAAACTAACATATATTGATAGAAAGATAAATTCAGGTTAGTGTCAAACAAATATTTACTCTAAGTACTTAACCATGATTTTACTGAGATCCAAAATTAGAAACGTCGGTGGAGATTCGAAAATGATTTTTTAGTTTATCTTTTTTATCTAAACGCCCATGTAGCAAAAAATTAGATAAAATTCTAGATTTTTAATGGGATCAAACACTGACTTCAAGTCAAGATAAACCCTGCATCTTTTCTAACCACTATGATAGCGAAATCGATAAATCGATAAATTGCACTTTATATTTACGAAAATAAAAAAATAAAAAACGGTTGATTGGTTATTTGGTTTTTCGTCCCACCAGCCTTTGATGGGTTATTAAATACCAAATATCATAATCAATAATATACGGTGCAAAAGTATATTTTGGTAATTATTTTCAACGGGTAAACACTTCATATTAAGTTGTTTTAGTACCAATTTTAAGTGGAGTGTAACTGGTTTCAATTCAGAGTTTTCCTTCTTCAACATCGGTTGCTATACCAAGATTAAAGAGCCCTGTCTACCCGACTATTTGCTCTTAATTAGAAGGAGAATAGTAAGATTCCTATCTTTCCCAAGAATATTAGTGCTATGCAAACAATCTTGTCACGGACTTGAACTTGGGTCAAGCCATTTCTCACGACAGTAATCATTACACAAACGCCTACATATATCTGCCCTGTTGGCTGGGGCTGTCGAATACGCCGACTGCAGTTGGGTAAGACCCCCAATGGGGCCACATTTTAGCCGTAGGCGGCGATCCGTAAGGTACTAGATTGGAATCCTGGTGGTGAAGCAGTCATTGATCCGGTGACAGAGTGGCCAATGTCTTGCAACACATCAATTTGGCTCTTGTTGGTTTGACGGACGGAAGGATTTGCCCGAAACGATCAATCGGATAGACATGTCAAGCCCTAGCATTAATATATGTTTTATCTCGATCGTACTTTTCAATATGTACTTGCTACAAGTTCCCAAACCTTATTTTTTAAGTGCTAAAAGGCGGCGGCTGAGGGTCAATTTCGTTGAGAGAATAGGAATTTGAACTGTGCTGAGAACCTAAAATTGGCAACGGCTCGAAAACATACCCTCAGCTAGAGTATACTGGTCGTTTATCCACGTCTCAACCAAGGCAAATGGGTTTCCCCCTTGGTTCATTCCTACCACTAGTTAGACTCCGTAGTGGCTGGCGGGGCACATGGCCAGCAAAAATATACAGCATCTATGACGTCTTCAAAAAGAGAAAAATAAACGAAACCCAGAATTAGACCCGGAGAATGAGGCAGCAGACTTCCCCAGATTCACTGTTATTGAATCTTTGGAGGAGGTCTACATAGCCAAGTTCTTGACTTTCCTTATAGAAAAAGTTATATCAACAAGGGCTACCCAAAAAACCGTGAAGAAAACCAGGAACGGCAACTTGCTAGTCGAGGTGGACAGCCGGAGACAGACAGAAAGCATATCAAAAATAAAAACCTTTCGTGCGACGAAATGCAGAACCGACACACATGAGAAACTCAACACTTCCAAAGGAGTTGGGGGTTGGCATTAACTACAGAAGAGAGGATAGCATCAGCCCGGGGAAAATAGGGAGTTACAAATATAAGAAGAATCTCCATTAGAAAAGACGTGGAACGAATCCAGACCAACACTCACCTCCTGACTTATAACCAGCCACGTACTCCCAAAGAGGTGAAGATCGGCTATTGTCTTGAGAGAGTGGAACAGTACGTCCCAGCGCCACTGAAGTGCTTCAAATACCAAAAATATCGGCACCACAGGGAAGCCAGTAGATGACGACAGACATGTACCAAATACCCCGAAAATGATCCGGACCACTCGGAGAAAAATTGTTTGAAACAAATTAGATGTGCAAACTGCCGAAAAGATCATCCGGCTTACGTAAAATCTTGCTGTGTTTACAAAAAAAGGTAATACTTGAGGTGAAACACAAGAGAAATGTGTCCTTCCAGGAAGCAAGGAAAATTGTAGGAAACTACATGGGAGAAAGCAGCTACGCATCTGTTGCACAGAGGGCGGATACAACAAATCTAGACAAAAATTATAGGACACATATAGGAGAAATTGATCCAGTTGGAAACAAATGATTAGCCAAAGTTTCAGGAGCACCTGAAAAACTTCCCTCGGCCGAATTTTACCAAGCACCAGTTCATCAACGGATTGGAAATGGGGAGAGATCCAATATTATAGTCCTCACAAAAACAGACGTCGGATCTACTACTCGAACATGAACTATCTTAAAAGTGTAAAATCTCCAACAAAACAGCCGGTACATAAGTCATAAATCGTCCACCAAAAAGCATCAAAGCAAGACTAAAGAACTTTTCTCCCATAAAACCTGAACAACTTAAACAAAAATCACAAGCTCCCATTAGTCAAGCTGGAAAAATGCAGATGAACACCAATGTGAAAAACTAGGAAAAACCAGGAAGCACATTCAAAATGCCGTCAAGAACTAAGTCGCCTATAAGAATCAAACAGTGCAATGCTCTGGGATCTACAAAACCCTTACGAAGAACTTATAGTATAGAAAGTATTGATAAGTGACACATACCGCATAGTTATTAGCCTTAATCTTGAAGAAATATTAAACAACTACAATACTTGAAACCATTTAACTGTGGACATCTCTTGGTATGCTAAACTGAATTATTTAAAATAAGACTGATTTTTGTAAGAGAAATTGAATTGTTTGAAATTGAACTGCTTTGACATTTAACTATGTGTAAACAAAATCTATACCTACACTAAACTGAATTGTTTGAATTGCAACTGTTTGATTAAATTGAATGCTTGGAATAGAAATGTTTTTTACAATTAAACTGTGCACTCATCCAAACTGAATTTTTTTAAATAGAAGTGTTTACTTGTATAAAAATGGATTTGGTACTAAATAACCTATTAAACTATAAAACTCAAACAAACAAACAAACAAACAACAAGGCTCCGTATATGATATAATAGCGTTAGAGTTTCGACAAAAGCAATACTTGTCAATTTGATCATCACAGATTGATTCATACTTCTTGTGTTATCTTTTATAAAATTAAACTTAAATAATCCAAAAATCACACAGGAGACGTGTTATGCATATCAGTTATCGTCTACGGCAATGGAATTGGTGACCCAAGTTCAAATCCAAGTCAAGTTGGTTTGCTTTTCAATTCACACTAATAGTCTGGGAAAAGGCATGAATCTATATGTTTTACTCCGCCCCTATTATCGATAAATAGTTGAGTAGACTGAGTTCTTAACCCTTTGTAAGGGCAATCAGTCCAGGAAGAAAACTCTGAAGTTAAATCAGCTTTACTCCGTTTAAATTTCACCTTATTTGACATCTTGTCCGTGGTTGACAGATTGGGTAGGTTAACTACCTAATTCTGTGATCGTATGCAGAAAATCGATCTGACTTTGCACTCTATTCTTATAGCCTTGTTTCATACTAAACTTGGCTGTATTTTCGGGCCACTTAGCTGTGGGGTAATAGCAAACGATAAATAGACTGGCAACTTTTTCTCCATATTTGCTATAGTTAAAGCATTGTTGAAAGTGCATCGAGCTACCTATTGGGTGAGATTTCGATTTTTGTGTCAGGTTGTCAGAAAAAGTGATCAACTCTAGTTCAGTGGAAGAGACAAATCTGTTGAATGAAAAGGACAAATTAACCAGGAAGAATTTTGATGCTAAATGTTCAAAACCAACTTCCTTCAAATCAATATTACAACACTTATATTTGATTGATTTAATCATTAATTAGTTTTAACGGCATGTCAACAGGTATACTGTTATTTTATGCCAAGGAGTTAGAGAATATTTTTGTAATTTCTTCATTTTTTTTTACTTTTTTTTCACAAGATCCCATCGTGTACGAATAATTTATTGATAGATATATTTGGCTCATGGATGGAACCTTAACAGGTACTACCTGAGCGTAATGTCCATGAAGGGGTACTTCACACTGTCCAGGTTTCCACAAAAATAGAGTCACATCATAAGATGCATTTTGGTTTCATACGCAGGACACAATTCTTATAATTTCGATTTGATTCAAATCAAAATAGTTGGAAAGGGGGAAACCTGAGAATCAAACGTTACTTTGACTTTGATACGATAGGAAATTGAATAGTCCTCGGTTTGACCAGGTTTGAAACTCACATACTGCTATTCCCTAAGTTAATTTTGTTGTTTAACACAGTTGGAAGATCGTTTTTCAGCCTTCTTTTATTTAAAAAACATTTGCTTCTTGGTTTGACCAGGAATTGTTTTACATATCTTTCTGCAAGGTGCTATCACAGAATAATGGAAATCTCACGTAAATCGCATGGGTGGCATAAAAAGAGTGTTCAAGTGCAACGTGTTGGTGGGAGCTGTGGCCTCGACAATTGCGTGGACGTCCGGAATATTAGATAACTAGCCGAGACAGGCAGAAAAAACAAGACCGCAGAAGAAATCTACTTGACGTCACGTCGCTCTAGACTCTGGCCTTGCAGCAGACTGCCCAAGGTTGAGAAGGGAATAGAAACTAAGATGATTCGATGCCTTGAAGTGGGTCTGTATGAGACTCGGGAAAATAGAGAATGGAGAAGAAAAATTAGAAGAGGTTTCACCATAGGTTTGTACCTCGGCCTCTCTGTATGTGAAAGATCAGTTTTCTTTGACCTTCCCTCACACTATCCATACGTACATTTCTGGTAAGAAAAAGAAACGAAAAGAAGCAGTTTATATTTTTATAAATCTTTCGTACTTATCGACCAGACAACTCATTGGCGTGTTTTGATATAAAAAAAAACAGGGAGCGATCAAGCAATAACTGATGACCATGGGTTAACAGCATTGACGACTAGAACCTATAGAAAAGAAAAAATAAGTCGGAAACTTTCGCTTTTGCCTTACGTGATTCTTCTCTTTTTAGCGAATTTATATATTGAAAAAATATTGTAATATGGACGCTAGGCTTCCATATGACCTAAAACTGTCAATTACATTGAGTTGACATTACAGTTAAATTCTTTTGAGATTATCTACTCTTCCTCTCAGAAAAGTGATGCAGCCAATCTATCTTTTAACAATAACAGATGATGCCCTTTTGTGGATTTCTGTGAGTCACTTAATGGAAAAAATTGTAAATCAATTGTGTCCTAGTATGAGAGGCGTGCGTGGGCTACGACCTCCTCATAGTTTCCACAAAAAAGGCCATGGGCCATACTCATGTGAACGTGGGGTGCTCGATAAATACCAGGTTCTTTATTGACTAACATGCTCTTTTATTGACTAACATGCTCTTTTATTTAGGCAACTAGTCTAGGAGAAGGAAAACTCTGAATTCAAAACCTGTTAAACTCCGCTTAAAAATTGACCTTGTGTCATATCCTGCCCGAGCGGAGGGGTTGGTAAATAGTAACATGCTCTTTTATTTCTGTCTGCCAACTGTACGCTAATTGGGATCCCTAGGCCGGTAAGTGTTAATGTTATTATTATTGTCATTATTCTACCGATAATTTGGTGAATTACTTAATGAAAATATTTGTAAATCAGCGGGTCCTGCAATAAGAGCCTGTAGAATGGAGACAGATTTAAATTTTTGTAATTTGTGTAATGACACAAAAGGTGGGGTCCACTTCTTGTTGTGTGTAGTGGAAGCAGCAGCTGGTGCTTAGATTCATTTCAAAACAATAGAAAAAGTGAGGTAGTTTCAAAATGGGGCATTTTTATAGAATCATGTTTATGGTCATTTTTTTCTTCCTTTCGCTCCTTTATGTATTTCTTAATTCTTCTACTATTACATTAGTCGAAATATTTCAGGGTTCAAACATAGTATGTTCGAAATTAAGCAGTAATAAGTGTTATTATGAACCTAAGCGGAAAAATGTTTGGTACTGGTTGAATTTTATTCACCCAATTACAGTTTCAAAACTGAGGCGTGTTTACTGCCATTTTTTAATTATGGAATAATGCTGTCTATTAATGGTGATTGAGTGGGTGAGAAATACTGGATATTGACTTGAAGATCCCTTTGATATACCACATAAATTGGGTGGTTGACATAACAGGAAAATTACCAGTTGCCTAAAGTGAACAGAACGCAGACGCCCCAGGAAAAACGGGGGAGACATGAAAATTCCACGTAAATTGCATGGGTGACATTCAAAAAGTAGGCGTGTGACCACGAGGATTGCGTTGGCGCAAATCATATCAACCAGGGGAGATTTCGACCCAGGAAAATGAACAAGAAGGGCAGAGAGTTTTTACACAAAGAACTGTACCGTCGCCCCTGTGTGTGTACAAACTCAAACATTTTCGACTCTCACTCACTAAACCCATACGTACATTTGGGGTAGTAAAAGGAAAAAAAGAAGTATATTTTTATACATCAGCGTTTTTGTATACAACTCAATGAGCGCGATTCCTTAACATATAAGCATAATATAACTCAAGAGCAGTTGATATGCCGTTCTGCTACATCCCGTTTCTGCAGAAGAGTGGATATATATATATATATATATATATATATATATATATTGGAAGAACTGGAGATAAATCCGATAGAATAATAATGATTAGAGTTGAAAAATTACAAGATCTTCAGAGGATGATTTTATTTGTAGAAGTATTTGCCAACATTCAACTTTTTAGTTTTTAGACCTCCATGTGTGTGTTAGAAAGGAAACATTTCATGTAGACAAATGTGTCTACAAATAAACTCATCCTCTGCTGATCTTGTGTTTCAATACAATACTTATATATATATATATATATAGTATGACTGATATACCCACCACATTTTAAACTCTCACCTCTATACTGCAAGGAAACTTAGGCAAATGACAATGGTAGCTCCATCTATCTCTTGTTTTATCATTTTTTTTCAAATAGGATGATAATTTACGATTATGGATAGGATAAGCCATGTTTTAAAAGTTCAACAAAAAGACCAAGAGGGCGGCAGAATACACCGACTGGAAACAAAAGACGACTACAAAATGTAAAATAAACTACATTAGAATATTTCATTTCATCATTCAGGTCACATCTCAATGTTAAGTTTTATTTGGTTTTATCCCTGATAGATATAACTGTTTTTTTTTAGCAAATGACAGCTATAAAATAGAAATAATTACTTGAAACCATGTAACTACATGTACTAGATAGGAATAATTAAAACTATTAATCGGTGCAAACTATTTCCTTTAGATATCATATTTGTATTAGATATCGTATAATTAAATGTGCAAATACTCTTACGAAACAACTCCACAAAAATATTGTAACTATAAATGTACAACGTATGCAATTACTTATCTTCTTGGCATAGAATAGCCACTTAGGGGTTAAAATGCCGGTAACATCAATGAATCAAAGTACCAAAACTATTCCTTTTAAAATAATCGCCCAAAATTTAAAAAAAATAGATAAATACTAGGGTGAGTCAAAGTTCTACAACATTTTGGTTGACGCTAGTTTGCAGCGCGTATATCAGGTGACTGAAACAGTTCAAGAAATTGTAGGTAACCGCTGTGGTTGGCAGTATCGCGATAGTTGGTGCTTTGACACGTAATGCATTGCTTTATACCGTGAGAGAATTGAAAGCCGCGAAAATGAAAGCACAACATATTTAAATTTGAGAACTTTTATTTCATGAATTCGAACAACTCCATAACGCTGCGGAAGCAGCCAAAACCTTTAATCCTAACGCGGCGGGAGAAGTCAAAACCTTTAACCTTAACACCGTGGAAGCGGCCAAAACCTTTGTTATGCAAAAGGTGAACGTGATGTTTATCACAATACATTAAACAGATGGTAGAAAAGATTTTGCTAGTATTGCAAGAACCTTGACAAGCATTTATAGTTAAGTAGGCCTAAAAGCGTGGATTTCGAGGCCGTGATCCAAGTCACAGAGGCAAATCCGGTGAGTTGTACACAGTAAGTTAACTCGGCATTTCGTAGTCCAGTGAAGTTCAATACTTTCACATCCTCGGAAAGACTTTCTCAGCCTCAATACTTTCACATCCCTACGTTTCTAAAATATTGAAAAACTTTTGACTCACCCTAGTAAATAAAATCTTTATTCGGAACGTCAGCTAACATCATGAACAAACAATTAAAAAAAACCTTCATGAAGCCGTTTCAATTATTCCACTTGCTAACCTTGGATAGCACTACGGACCGTACACGTTCCAGTGACGTGTATCAGACTCTTGTTGGGAGACAGCAGCCGTCCGTCGGCCTGGACTTTTCTTTTGTTGCCGACAAAGAGCTTTTAATGCAGCAAATAGAGGGAATGTGTGACCGGCTGTCATATACACGAAGTTTTTGAATCCACACGGAACAAAACGAAACGAAAAAGTCAGTCGACAAGAGAACTAGTCTGACACTTCAAACTTTTCAAGAAATTTGGCTTGTAGAATTCTGTTATAGAAATTTGATCAGCCTCTTTTTCTTTACATACATACCATATATATTTTACATCTATCGATCAACAACGGGTATCAAGGCCGAGATAGTTGCATATCTATTTGCTACCTCTGGAGTCAATACACAGACAAATTTCAAGGTCGAATTCAGATTCTGAAGGCAAATTTCATTTGAAACATTGGCGCAACATAGTCTTACAGTTATCTCATTTGTCAGAACTTCTAGATACGTAAGAAATATACTCTGTCCTCCCGAGGACTTACAGAGTATAAGTTTCTTGACCTGACCAAAATCCACGCATCCAAAGCCGCCACCTCGGCAACAATACTTATTGTAACATAAATCAAAATAATTACTATGAGACTTCAACTGGTAACTGCAGGCATATCTGAAGATACAGGCAACACATTGGCAGAATACTAATTGGATTTGCTCATCTCTCAACAGACTTACCGTTTTCTCAGTCTTTGATGCTAAAATTGTTTTACCTCTTTCCCCCGAAGAGACGCAGGAAATACCAGATGCATGTTCCTCATAGCTCAGCAGCAAACACGCCCTATGTAAAAGGTTGCATGTCTCGATTAATTTAACTGTTATTGAAGTGTTGAATGATTGATAAATATCAACTGAATTCAAGGTTTTTATGTGTTTATCGTTCGATGGCATTAGAAGGGTTTAGTTTTAAAAATGCTTGGTATAATTTGGAAACAATTATAACAACAACTATTTTTGAAACAAATCTTTTATTCAGTTATATAGTTTAAAGTATTCCTATCTAACACCAGGAATTTGCAAGCAGTTTAATAGTTTCAAAGGAGAACAGAATTAGTCCTAAGTAAACAATCATAGCTCAAAGTTACTATTCTGAATGGTGAATCAGGGAGGCAGTAAATAATTGAATCCCTTGAATTTGTCGGGCATGTCTATTCAACATGTGTTACGCCCATAATCTGTATCGGCATCTTTCATTTCCCAATCTTTGAATGGCAAGGACATCGTCTGTATTCTCTGAACGATTAAAACGTACCTTTTAATCGTTTTTCATCAAAGAGTCGAACTCTCACCACACGAGGAATTATGTCTATGAACACCCAAAGAAATCATGGAAGGGCTTTTTACTGTTTTTAACTCTTCATAGATACTGCTTGTTCATGGAACAATATGTGCACATTTTATCTCTTGGAATGTGTTTATGTATTCTTGTAAATACTTGTATGTTTATCATGTATGTATTATAAGTGTAAATGGGTTTATCCTGTCTTTCTTGCCGTCTATTCAATATCAGTACATCACTGCATATACTTATGATAATATTGGACCTTGGTGAGTGTGGAATCGACAAAACATGCTCTCTTGCAACAACCAACTCGAAAGCAAGATGCGATAATAAACAAATAGAATTAAGAAGATGAAGTAAAATTGTTTGATTGTAATAATTAGCGTGGTTTCTTTGTTTAATGGCATATCAATCTTCCAGGGCTATTTAACGCCAAAGTCACACCCCAGTAGAAGAAAAGTAATGGTGCTATTTCAACCATCACTGGAGAGATAATAGGGGGGATGAAAGTTTTCCCAAGGTTATTAGTCCAATAGTAAACGTAATTCCGTGACTGGAGTTCGAACTTGTTTATTATAATGTTGCCGTCTCGCACGTTAGCTGCTACACGACGGGTCTCCCTCCAGTAATACTTCATTTTATAAAAAAGTAACCTTAGTCAAGAGTAACCCGAAAGCTCCCTTTTCAATAGCTACAACACTGAGTTGTAGGGGAGGGTGCAACTCCTTTCCTTGCATTGCTCCACTTGACCTGGGATTGAACCCCGGTCTTCTGGACCATTGGCAAACAATACGTCATACCAAAGACTTAAAAAATGGTACTTGATACCTTCTTGCTTTAAGCTCAGCAATATAAGGTACGTATCAAGGCTAAAGTGGAGCAATCCAAGGAAAGGAGTAGCGCCCTACCCTACATCTTGGTGTAGTAGTTATCGAAAAGGAAGCCTTCGAGCCACCCCCGACCAAGGTCGCCAACTTTACTTTTTTAATAAAAAATCTAAGTGAGATTTTAATTGAAATAATTCACGAAAGTTTAAAACTTTCGTGAATTATTTCAATTAAAATCTTTTTGAAATACCAAAGTATTATTGCAATTTAAACTGGTCATCACTTCTGCGACACCGAGAAACAATCTAATACAGAGGTATGGAACAGTCTTATTGGTGTTACTTTGATTTCTGTACTTCTAATTATATTGTTATCGCTGTCATGGCTGAGTTGATGATGCAGCCGATATGTAGGAATAGAAAAAGGTGTAAGTTTGAACTTATTCTTTATTCTTATTTCCGATATGTACTGTCTTATATCTATGTAAAAGTGACGATCTGAGTGACATTAAATAATATAAAATTAGAAAGATAAAGTTTAAACATATTTTTTAATTTGCTTTGTGTGGCACCATAAGACGTATAGGACGTTCTTTAAATAGATCCATTCTGAACACCAAATGTGTTTCTGGGCTTCTCATTTTCTCTGAAAATCGGGAGAATCCAATTACTTGGGGTGTTTTTTTCTTGTGTCTTTTACACTATGACCCATTTGATTGGCAATTTCATAGGCTGTACACATTCTGGTTTGAGTATGAGTCATGGTAATATTTCGTTAGCAGTGTTTTATTCTCATCCATACACGCCATTCTAAAAGATGAGTAGCAGAAGTTCTCCGATTAAATAATTAGATCCTGGCTGTTGACCCATGGGGTCCAAGCGATGTACTCCTGTTGACCACTGGACGAGGAAGTGTTGGACGACCAGCTAGAACCTTTCTACAGCAGCTCTGTGCCGATAAAGGATGTAGCCTAGAAGACGTGCCGGGACGAACGATTGAGAGAGGTGGTGAGACGGTCAGGGGATTTCATGCTTGTAGCACGACATGATGATGTTGCACAAATTATAAAACTTCACGGTCAGCAACCGCAGTTTGTTGATGTTATAGAACTCATTACCCGCCCATAACCTGGTGTTTGATTCATATAAACCGGGCTATTGGCCTGATGAGTAGCGTGTTCATTAATGGTTCAGGAGAGCGAGGTTCAATCCCAGGTCAAGTCATACCAAAGACTCAAAAATGTTATTTGATAGCGCCTTGTTTAACAGTCAGCATTATGAAGTAAGGATAAAGGATAAAGTGGAGCAAGTCAGGGAATGGAGTAGAGCCTTTCCCTATACCTCTGTGTAGTAACTGTTGAAAAGGGAACTTTCGGGTGGCCCTCGACTAGGGTCGGCCAACTTTACTCTTTTTTGGGTTATCTGATAGATGATAGACTCGAAGCTCCTAAAGATCCAAGAACAATATTAGTGACGATAAAACTGGGTGCATCTTCTAGGTGTAGTTCTTTACTTGGTCGATTGATTTGGTTTGGTTTGATTTGGTTTTTATGCCATATCAACCATTGTATGTTATTTAATGCCCAGTCCAGTTTATTCATAAATATTAGCTATATATGCTTTGTTAATACAAGTCAACAACGTTAAAAAGCTCTAAGTATTGCTATGTATCACTACCAATTCAAAATTAGTTTACACACAGTTAAATGATAAAACAGTTCTATATCAAACAACTCAATTTAGGATAAGACATTTCTTTGCACTGAATTTAAATGTCAAACAGTTCTTATTTGACCCAAACATAGGACTCTTTCAAATGCTATCACACCGGGCCAGAGTGGACCTGCGAGTGGTGACAATGAAAGTTAGTTGATTGATTGTCTTGTTTTATGGTATATCAACCTTTTGTAAGTTATTTAACGCCAAATCCATTTTTATGCAAATTGTCAGTTCTATTTCAAACAGTTCAATTTATCATGAGTACACAGTTTAGTTGTCAAGACATTTCTATTTCAAACCATTCAGTTCATTCAAATAGTTCTAATTCAGCTAATTCAGTTTAGTAAAAATATAGTTTTTGCGTACTCACAGTTAAATGTCAAAATAGTTTCATATTAAACAATTCAGTTTAGTGTAAGTAGAGTTTCAATGTCAAAAACAGTTCCATTTCAAAGAATTCAATTTAGCATATGATCACAGTTTGTTAAAAACATTTTTATTTAAGTTAATTCAAACAGTTCTAATTGAAACAATTCAGGTTAGTTCTATTTAGCCCATAGATAAGGCCCTATCAGGTGCTACCACTCCGGACCTGAGTGGACCTGGGAGCAATACCAATGAAGGGATGCTCCGCATTCCCTAAAGCTCCAGCATCACTGGAGCCTCACTATTAGATTGTTTAGTGTCATATCCATGACACTCATTGAGGGGGTGGTCTTACTCCTCTGCAGAGGTTCAGTCGGTGTATTCTACAGCCCCAGCTGACTGGGCAAGGCAATGAAGAGGTAGTCCGCATTCCCCAAAGGTTCAGCATTACAGGTGCTCCAGCATGAAATTGTTTAGTATCATATCCAGAACTCTCGTTGGACAGGACTTATTCCTCTGCAGAGATTCAGTCGGTGTATTCTACAGCCGCAACCAACTTGGCTATCAGTCGATAGAGATTCTTCTAAAAACATAATATATACCATTAATACGAATACCATATAAAATAATAAGAAAAAATACAATGCCGAACATTTAGAATCACAGCAGTAATGAATGACTTTATAGAAGTGATGTTGACAACTATGATAAAATACATTCTCTTGTAGTTAAGTTGATAAAGCAGCTACTACATAAAACAAGACAATCCCGAGAGAGAAATGAATAGCAGTAGATTATCCTTGTTTCTGGTGTGTCTTAAATGTCGAAGAAGTAGCAACCTGAGTGAGTTGGGATAAAAAAAAAGTAACAAGAATTTGGAAAAGGACGAATGATATTAGTGAAAATTATTTCATTCTAATAACATCCGGCTTCTTTTTATTATTTTGATCTTTCAGTTTTTCTCAGGTGTCTACTAGATAAGACAATGTCACACAGAACAAACGGCAAAAGATAGTGATCAAAACAACTATAATTTTGGTATATGGTAAAATAAGTTGTAGCAATACTGAATCTCTCAAAACGTCAAGTAACAGACTGACATTTTGCTGTAGCTTATTATCACTGAATACAAATTTATCTTTTCAATTTTCCTGACTGTCAAAGAAAGCTGGTTTGTGTGCCGACATCGTGAATGTCACATAAAACAGATAAACATACTTTTATCTGTTTCCGATCACAAAATGTTCTATTTATTCTGAATATGTTTTAGTCTTAGGTAAATTCAAAAGCTGAAGAATTATACCATTATAAAATAAATAATTGAATATATCAATAAACAAATACTGCAAATGATTAGAGTGTTTTTAGTAAATAAATGATAACACATAAACACAGAAATACTCTCCCTCCACTCTCTCTCTCAAACACACACACTTACATATATATATATATATATATATATATATATATATATACTGAAGAGTGTATATTTAGGCAGCAGGTTATTATTCAAGCAAGTTTTATTAAAGACGATGGAACTCTATTTGTTTATTATTTTTAATTGAATTTTCAAGTCTATTAGTTATTTCTCTTGTGTCAGGATCCAGGTGGTAATGGAATTGTTCCATATCTTTAGCCCAAGCGCTTCCAAATACACTTTTGGTAGTCCTCAGAGGTAGTGTAGCTTGAGTTGACAGTTTTAAGACAAAACGCTGAAAACTTTGCAACCGACAACTTCAAAACAAAACTCTAGAAATAATTAAAACAATGAAAACTCAAACTGTCAACTAAAACTTCAACTTTATTTGTTTTAGTTGGCATATAGTTTCATCTTCACTTATCTTTGATTGAACGAAAATAGTTTGTTCATATAGATTTCGTCCTATGACCATTGTAGTCTGATCTAGCTAATTAATTGTTTTACTGCATCTGCTTACGTATTTGCGTACGAGTATACTTCCTCCACAACAAAGCGACTTACAGAGATCTTTTATGCAATGAAAATATTCTGATGATGCTAAAATTGGTGAATATTTACACTCGAACTAATTATCTTCCTTTATAAGAAAATACTTTTTAACTTATGTTTTTCAAAAACTTCTCATTAAAGTTAAAAATTAAAATCGGTTTAATTTGCAGACCGATGCTTTATTCAATAATTCGCAACTTTCATATATATATATATATATTGAAGGCACTTGTATCTTAATGGTTATCGTCAAAGGAAATGGATTGGGCGAACGGAGTTCAAATCCTGGACAAACAGTATGTAGTACTAATATAATTGAGAAAGGTAGGAAGCCATCTCGAAACATAGATAAATATAGACCAGAATGGGCTTTTTAAATAGATAAATATAGGCCAGAATGGACTTTTTAAATAGATAAATATAGGCCAGAATGGGCTTTTTAAATAGATAAATATGAGCCAGAATGGACTTTTTAAATTGATAAATATAGGCCAGAATGGACTTTTTAACCGTAGTATGGCAACCAGTCTATGAGTAAGAAAGCTCTGAATTTAAACCAGTTAAATTTCACCTAAAAAATATTGTCCTTGTGTCCTATCCTGCACATGCTAAGGTTTTGAATAAAGGCACACACACACACACACACACACACACACACATATATATATATATGTATATATATATATGATTGATTTATTGTTTTTGATGGCATATCGACCCATCAAGGATTATTTTTTACTTAGAATTTAGATAATCCCGTTCATTTTGCATTTAAATTCACTTTTTTCGTGTAATAGTCACTTAAGATACTACAACGTCGGATCAGTGGACCTATAAGTAAAATCAATCAAAGAGAACTCCACACTCCCTAGATTGATAGACCTTGAGCCTCACCATTTAATTCAGTTTTGCATCAAACTCAAAACACGTCTTTTTGCAGTAGGACTTACCCTCTGCACGGGATACAGTCAGTGTATTTCAAGCTCTGCTGAGAGTTTGAGGAGACTATGTTGAAACCTTTCATTTGTTACTTATTCTTCTTGAGTTAAATGTAGCTTCAGTGTCGATACTTTTTTAACACACCTTGTATAAATACAACAATCTACGGTTATGTTACTCTCTCTCTCTCTCTCTCTCTCACTCTCTCTTTCTCTCTCTCTCTCTCTCTCTTAATCAATCAATCAATCAATTGATTGATCGAATAATCGTTCATGCTGGATAAAATTTCTGAAAGACAAGAACAATTGAAACTTGTTAAAAAGCAAGGGAGACAACTATGCATTATTAATTCATTTTATTTGGAACTTGTTCCCCATATTTTCTTTTTTTTCCTACTAAAAACAAAAAAAAAATGACATTCTATGTTTGCTTTCATCACAAAATCGTTCATCGAATGTAAATCAATATTGTTATCAATGAAAAACAAACACCTGTCACAGCAAACAGAAAACAAATTTATATTTACCGCCAAGTCTCACAAGCAATTAAATACAAATATTGGAGTGTGTTCCTCAAGTAACTTTGACAATATGGTTTAAGAATAGATTAAAGCGACCCAAGTCTTAAAGATTAAATCGCGTACATTTTTCTCAGTCAGATGGAGAATCATCATTATTATACATACCGTATATACTCGTGCAATGATCGACTTTTTAAGATCAATTTTTAATCTCAAAAACAACGGGCCGTTCATTACATGAGATATATTTTTGAAACGCCAAAGCTTACCTTGTTTCTAGGCCTAAATTTGCTTTAACATCGAGCCAAATTGTTCCCACATTAGTTAAGATAGTCCATTTTTTACTTAACATTTTTTACCATTTATAACACATGCGTATATAATATGTGCAAATATAAGTAGTAAAGAAAGTTTCATAAAAACTTCATCATCTTTGCTGAATGTCTTTGTTTAGACATTTGGTAGGCAATAGACGAGATGATGTCGAGTGATTTTTTTCATTAAAAAAAATGCCTCCCAAATGTACTTAATCACATAAGTAACTATTACATAATCAATTCTATTTTATATTAGAGCTGGAGTTTTTGTATAGTGGAATATTCTAGTAAACACGGTAGGGTACCTCAAGGTGTACACTTCATTGTTTATTCACGGTATTGTATTGATTTTGATTATATTCCAGTAGCTTTGAAAGAAAAATAAGTTTTTAAATGCTCTCTCTTCAGACCAATGGATGTTAAAGATATTTTTGTATGTTAGTATATCCAAAATTTAAGGTTCGTATATGCAATATATGATAAAGATACCATATTGTGTAAAAAAAATTACATGAAGTTGTTCATTGTTTGAGTGTACACGATAAGTGTATAAAGACTTCTCTTGGTTGTTAGCACAGTTTTCATTATTTCAAATAGAACAAATATGTTTGTTTATACAGTCTTAGAAACAGACCCAATTCTTAAAAATTCAATTGTGTATACTTCTCTCTGTCTGATAATTCTAAGATGGAGGATAATTATCATTATTATATATAATGACACCATGGTTAGAGTGTTTGTCAATGGCCCAAGAAATCAGGGATCAAATTCAGGTCGAGTCATACCAAAGACTCAAAAAGTGGTACTTAACACCTCATTGCTTAACAGCATTATATTGTCAAGATCAAGGGTAAGTGGTGTAATCGAGAGAAAGCAGGACCACCTTCCATTGGGTGTAGTAGCTAATGAAAAGAGGCCTTGGGGTCGCTCTCGACTACGGTCGGCCAGTTTACTTATATAAGTGTATTCAGACTTCATCTTCGTTGTTAGAGTAACTCAGTTTCAATCGTTTTGCATTTCGGGTTCATTAAATTATTGTGATATTTGAAAACCTTCAGAAAATTTTGAACTGAATACTTTTATTCTGTTGGTTTCTATACAACTAATTTACTCCTCGCAGATCATGTACAGGGAGCATATAGCGATGGTCAGGGAGCATATAGCGATGGTCAGGAAAAAATAATTGATGAACAGAATCTGTGCAAGACGATTAGTTAAAGTAAAGGCAACAAAAAAACTCACAAAAAATTTGAAAAGATTATTCGCCATCCAAAATACAAGGGTCATAAATATCAAATAACAAAGACATATATCTTTATATGAATATATATATGTGTGTATATGTGTGTATGTGTGTGTGTCTGTTTGTAGCCTTTTTGTTCTTAGCAGGAGACAAAATCCCAATTTCTAATCGGGGTAAAAGTAGTTTGGATTTAAAGTTTTCTATTTCGTCTACTGATTGCCGTTAAAAAGCTCAAAAGCCCAGTTTCCATAGTAAATCTACTAAGTACGAGAAAAGATGTATGCATATCTTTACTAAGTACATTAACATGAAGAGAAAGGCAAACAGCTTTTTCAAGAATTTGATCTCAAGTCAGAAAATACAAATTTCCTCTTTCAATAGTCATTACAATACACGCACTATATATACATATATATATATATATATATATATATATATATATATATATATATATATATATATGCAATAAAAAAAGTAAAGGAAAATACGTTTTTAAAAAGCCTGTATGAAAGAAATAGCAACTTAAAATGTTTAAAGTGTTCAATAAAACTAAAAAAAAAGAGTGGTAGAGTCCACTTAAAATCGTTAGACAAATAGTCTCACTTCAGTGAGTGGTGGATCTGGGTAGTGAAGAAGTAATTCAAACTATACATGAATAAATATATAGATAGATAGATAGATAGATAGATAGATATATGTTAATGATATATATATGTATATATATATATATATATATATATATATATATATATATATATATATGAATAAATATATATATATATGTATATATATATATATAGGAATAAATATATGTATATGAATAAAGATTTATATATATATGAATAATATATATATATATATATATATATATATATATATATATATATATATGTTCCCATTACTCTGAGTTTAGTTGTAGCATATGTAGCACACAATCGATTATTATTCTGTGTGACATGATTTTTATATTTTATATTTCAAAACTACTCTGCTTATAATAGAGAGCACGGACAATTTTTTATTCACTCTGTATTCTCTTTTATTTTCATTATTACTGGACATATATATATATATATATATATATATATATATATATATATCCACTGATTTTAAGATAAATATGGATTAGGTAAACCTAGCAAGAAGACCAGTCCTAGAATTGATTAACGAGAAAAAGGAACTTTTAATCTAGTGGATTTTGCCGTTCCAGCAGACCAAGGAGTGAAAGAAAAAGCCAAAGAGTAAACAACTACCTGGAGTAGGAGTTTGTGCTCTTGAAGCAATCCCCACAGACAGGAAAAAAGACAGAAGGAACTGAAAATCCGAAAAAGAAGCAAGACCATTTAGACCATATTATTAAGATCGGCCAGAACTCACAGAACCTGCCGAATAGTGGACTTTGCCATTCCGGCTGACCACACGGTAAAACTGAAAGAAAGCGAAAAGAAAGATAAGTATCTGGACTTTGCTAGAGGACTGAAAAAACTATGGAACTTGAAAGTGTCGGTAATACCAATTGTAATTGGTGCGTTCAATATAACCATTAAAGGCCCGATAAAGAGTCTAGAGCACAAGTGGAGACCATCCAAATAACAGCTTTATTAAGATCAGCCAGAATAGTAAGAAGATTCCTAGAGACTTGAGGAGACGTGCTGTCACTCAAACTCCTTTGAGAAACCATCAGCTAACGCTGGTGTGAAAAACTCTCAAAAAGGTGAAATAATAATCAACGAATACAACAAAAATGTACCTCAGTTATTTTAAGAGCAATATCACGAAAATTGGGTACGGAAAAAAGTATGATAGAAATTTGAATAATCTCTGCAAGATAAAATACAACTATCCAAAGCTAGAATAATGTGAAGGAATGGTTGGCTTTCTAACCTCGAGATACTTGAAATATGTGGACAAATAAATAGGAAAAATTCCCAAGAAATATATATGGACAATTTAATAGTGAATATTCTTCAACCCAAAGCGAAACACTAAATGTTGAAAACCAAGAAATCCCTGACCGATTTACATAACAGAAATCGGATGACCAAAAGATCAGAGACCCCAGTAGCACAAAACAAATGTTAACACCAAGAAACAAAATAAATGTAGAATTATCAAAGAAAATCATGTTTGAATATAAGACTACATTACCAA
Organism: Sepioteuthis lessoniana; assembly: GCA_963585895.1. Lineage (NCBI taxonomy): Eukaryota > Metazoa > Mollusca > Cephalopoda > Myopsida > Loliginidae > Sepioteuthis > Sepioteuthis lessoniana. The sequence goes on from OY757922.1 coordinate 60,386,739, forward strand.
TACTCAAAAGCCAAGATTCGGAAAAGTTAAGGTAAAAACCGAAACAGCAAACAAATTACTACCAAATATACCAACGGGCAACATCACTAAACTAAACGAATTAATTTATGCGAGAGCGAAATGAGTCCGTGATAGAATCGGTGTTTCCCTAACGAAACAGAACAGAGCTACAAAACCTGGATGGGAAATTATTTTAGAATGATAGGTAAAGAAATTGCAACAACAATTCAAACTGTTAAGGAAGAAAAACTCAAATGCGGAGACCAAAACAAAACAACATGCAAGTCTAACAATGCGACAGGAAGAGATAAATGAAAAGATGTTGGCGAAATAAGGGAGATATAAAAGATACCGACACAGTGTCAAGCAATATAAACAAAACAAGAAATTCCACTAGAACAAAAGAAATTCTACTAACAAGGAAGTTGGGAATACACGAGGACAAACCAACAACTGCATGTAAAGGAAGCAAAAGTGGAGTAAAATATGAGAACAGAGAGAATATAAAGAAAATGCTGAATGGATAAATAACACGAAGAAAGAATTATAAGGATTCGAAGAAGTTTCAGAGGTGAAATAGACCTGGAATCCCTTAGAGTAACACTGAAGAAAGTAGCAAATTAGAAAACGTCTAGTCGTGATGACATAAAAGGATTTGGACTTTAAAAATTAACGTCCTTCCTCGACAGACTAAGTTGCAAACTGAGTCGATTACTAGAAGAAAGAATCTCCAAATGGATGATGAAGGGAAAAATACCCTGATCCAAAAAGACCCGCAAAAAGCAACCATCCCGGGTGACTATAGACCGATAACGTGTCTACCTATGATGTGGAAATTCCTAACCGCACAGATTATGGAGATCTATTACTTGCTTGTAAGTCGTGTACTATTTATTGAAGAATATAAATGATGCCATAAGGGAACAAGATGAACAAGTGGCCGACTGGACATTGACCAGCACATCTTCAAAAAAAGTAAAACGAAGCTGAAGAATGTAGCTATGGCGTGGATTAATTAAAAAAAAAAAAAGCTTAGAATATGGTCTTGCAAAACTGGATATTAGATTGTCTGAAAATGTACTAGATATCCGACAAATTCAAAAATTTAATCTCGGAACCCATGAAAAATTGGAAAGTGTTATTGTCCGCAGAAGTTAAAAATTAACTAAAGCGAAAATTCAGAGAGGCATTTCCAGGGAGATGCACTTTCACCATTACTATTTGTATGACAATTATGCCACCCAATCAGATACTTAGAAAATTAACTCGTGCCAACAAATTTAATAAATCGCAAGAAATGACTAATCATTAATGTATGAGTGTGACACTATTAATGGGAGTATACAGACTTTGCTCTACATGTGCTTATGTAGGACACATGGGAAGGCGTTAGTACATGTATGTGTGCATGTATGTACGTGTGGGTGTTTACATGTGTACGGTTTTGAGTTGACCATACGTACATATTTGCGTATATGTGTTTGTCCATATAAGGAACCGAAACATATATGCGTGACAAACACTAATTAAACCTACTAGTATAAAGCGCTGTTGGTCAGATAAAAAAAAATTTAACACACCTTTTAAAGTCTCCTGGGGACGTATAGTCTGGCTGTGTTTTTTTGCTCAGTCGATGTGTGGGGGTCAAATCCGAAAATAGGAATGTTCATCCCAGCATACATACGAGAGAGTCAGACAGAGAGTGAGTCAGAAGAACAGAACAGAGGGAAAGTATGCTGAGCAGAGGGTATGTAAGATAAGAAAAAAGGACCAGATGGTGATGGAGGTGGACGCCAAGTCAGAAAATCTAACAGTCAGCTTTCGTTCTTAGTTTAGGGAATTTTCGCCTCTCAAAGTGAGAACTCCACAAATCATTTTGCAAAGTGTCATACCCACTTCTCCTGACTTAAAACAACATTTATTCAGATGTTTGTTTTCGCCTATTATAAAAATTTATTTCTAACAAGGAAACAAACCAACCACGTGTAACACTTAATTTCGGCCTGAGTGGAAAAGGTAGAAGTAATACCAGACAATACGGTACAAAAAAACTACTGTTGGGCCCATAATACAAACTTGGGGAACAGGCCGTTAAGGCAGAAAAAATAGGTTTCGTCACTTGCTTCTTAAATAGCTGAGAAGTATTCAAACAGGCAAGAAGCTTCCTAAGAAATACAACGAAAATCAAACGAAAGTCGACTATTGAAATTCTACCAAGTTTAAGAGCTGAAAGAAAATTCAACCGGGGGAATTCTTCTGAAAAAATAACGTTACAGAAGACTCAATTGAAATTAAATGAAAATTAAAAAGACTCAGTTAAAATCAACTGAAAGATAAAATTCAGCCCGTGAACTTTGCTGAATAACAACCTTTCAGAAAACTCAAAATCAAATGAAAACTGAAACATTTCGACGAAACTAAGAAAAAAAATTCTCACATTGTTTTCGAAACTAAGAAGAAAAAAATACTAACATTGTTTTCCGGAAATTCTCTCAGATAAATCTCTGGAAATTACGCTAAAATTTGCAAAGCTTTATCTTTTCTATCCCTTTCTTTCTTATTTCTTTTGTATAAAATTACTTTTTAAAACTTTATTGTCTGTGTAATCTTTTTTAATCAGAATCCGAACTAGAAAGCTGTGGAACGTAGAGTTTAAAATTACACACTAAAGCCCTTTAAAAACATTACCCAGTTTAATACTTAATTTGGCTTTAGTGTCATTTTCTTTGCATTGCAAATTTTTGTCTTTCAAATTCTTTTGTATTGCAAATTTCATTCTAAATTCTTTTACATTGCAAATTTTATTCTTTTAAATTATTTTACGATTTATTTCTTAGTGAACCTTCAAACACAACGTAGGATCAGATGATTAGCCAGTCGGGAATGCATAGCCTGAGGACGTATTCCTATATACGAAGGACATCAAGTAGCATGCAAAGATTGAAAAAGAACTTTAATACAAACAATAGGAAAAATTAAAAGTACTTAGGAATATAAAAAAAACAAGCGGAGATTAAAAAATAACAAAAAGAGTATTTCAAACGGACAAGAAAACTTCTCGAAACCAAGCTCTGTAGTAGAAATCTCATCAAAAGGATACACACTTTGGCTGTCCCCTTTGTCGGATACTCTGGACAAATTTTGTGATGGACAAGAAAACATCAGGGGACAATAAAGCTGATGACGATGCACAAGGCCTTATATCCAAGAGAAGATACAGACAGACTATACATGTCAAGAAAAATAGAGGAAGAGGACACGTTAGGATTGAAGATAGTGTGTATGCATCAATACAAGATCTCGAAGACTATAAAAAAGATCAAAAAACTATTTTCAACTACCAGAAACAGCACTGACAACACAAACAAAACAACAATAACAATGAAACAGAAATGAGAAAAAACAACTGTATGGATATTTCTAAAAAAAAAAACTGACGTAATTTCAAACGAGAAACGAAAACTTGAAGAGTAAAATTGAATTTCTTTTAATAGGAGCACAAATAGCACCATAAAGACCAATTACGTGAAATCGAAAACAGAAAATTCACAACAAAATAGAAAGTGTAGGTTATGTGGTGATAGATTGGTTTGGTTGGCTTTGATTTTCTGGCATATCAACCATTGTTGGTTATTTAATGCCGAATACTGTTTTTACATAAATATTAAATATATGATTTGTATACACATTTTTAGATTCAAGCAGTTAAAAGATCAAACAGTTCTATTACAAGCAATTCAATTTAGCATAAGTCATTTGTTTTCACTCAGTTTAAATGTCAAACAGTTCAATTTGATCCATTGATAGGACCCTATCAGGTGCTACCATACCGGGCTCGAGTGGACCTTGGAGCGATGCCATAGAAGAGGTACTTTACATTCCCCAAAGCTCCAGCATTACTCGACTTCGCCATCAGATTGATTAATTTCATGTACTGGACACTCGTTGGGGAGGGGGGTTCTTACCTATCCACAGAGATGCAGTCGGTGTATTCTACAGCCCCAGCAGACTGGGTATGAGTACGTAAAAATGATTACAATTAAGAAACAGAATGAGAGATATATGATGTTTTGTCACTTATTGACAGAAATAGGTTTTATTATGGATCACTTTTAGGATGGAATTCCAACAGATCTATCGGCAATTTAGTATTAATTAGCAAAACCCGTGGAAATTCCACGGAACGAAGGAAATCACAAGGAACTATTTAAACAAGAAAAGGGATTTGCATCTTTGTGTTCAACTTTGTTAGAATTTTTTCCTGTGTTAACTTCATCTATCTTCATTACGTAGCATAAAAACACAAATTAGCGTAACCTGTTTTACTGAAGATCTGATGATATTAAATATTTTTTCTATTATCTATCGTAAATGCTACAACTGGATTTATTTGTAATAAAATTGCAAATAATTTTCTCTTGTTTAAAAAGCTCTTCTTGATTTGATTCGTTCCGTGGAATTTCCACGCGTCCTGCTTTTAGAAATAATGACCGTAGTTAATCGAGTAAAGAACGACTTCGTGCAATAAACAACCCAAATTTTCTCGGAAAAGATATTTTTATCATCGAGAAACAAGGTAAACTTCGACGTTTAAGAATATCACAAATGATTGAGAGTGAGGGTGAAGGAATATTCTACTTTGCGACGAGGAGGAGATGTAAACGATATTTATTTGTTCGCAGATGATCAAGGAAGAATAACCCACTTGGCTGCAGGGAGAGTATGGTGGTGAGCATAGGGTACGAACGAACGAATAAACAAACGGAATCATTGTATGTTAACAAAATTTGATAATTATCACGATAGTTATTTTAAAGACTAAACGCAATAAAAATGAATAAATTAATGGATAAATACAAAGATAAATAAAACACGAAAAAATGTAAGCAGCCCTTTTATATAAATTTAACCTGGTGTTATTTATTCCGAAATGTCTTTTCAAAAGTTAACTAATAAAAGAGTGTATGAAATTAGATTGTTACAACGAACGCATTTTTATCAAATAGGGATTATTTGCGATTTCCTTTATTCATATTAATAATATTATATCTACATAAGATATACCCCGGATATTGCATACTCTTTATTTACATATATAGAAACTATCTCTCTCAATATATATATAGATAATGTGTATGCTAGTCGCGCGTTGAGTTTCTCGGTTGATGAAACACTGCTTCCGAGGTAGGTGAACTTGTCCACTAGTTTCAGAGAGCTATGATTTAGCGTGGAGATGTCGCCACTTATGATTAAAGCATGTATATTCCTTCTTGTCTGCGATGATATGGAGGGCTATGCCTGCAGCTGCACGTTTTAGACCATGCAGCAGGGTTTCCGCTTGGACGGGTGTATTTGCCAGAACCATTATGTCATCGGCATAGTCTGCGTCCGTAATTGTTTGTGCAGGTATCTTCTGCTTCTTTCCTTTGACAGCTTGAAACCGTTATCCTTCATTATATCTATAGATGTTTTAATTTGTGATGTCGCGGATTGATTTCTCCGTAAGCCATTTTGGTTCTGCCTAAGTATCTTCTCAATTCTGGGTTCTATGCGGTTACGTAGTAGTGCATTGTAGACCTTGGTCACTATGGATGTGAGGAGGATAACTCGGTAGTTCTTGGCTATTCTGAGGTCACCCTTCTTCGGGAAAGGGAGTATCCATCCATTTGTCCACCTGTCTAGTGTGTTTTAGTTGTACACGGCATTGCAGTGTCGGTGCAGTATGTCGTCGAATTCCCTGGTCTTCCATACTACAAGCCCTGGTGCTTTTCTATTTTTAATTCTTCTTTGTGCTGAGTCGAGTTCTTCTTGTGCAAACTGTCCTTGTTAGATATCTAATTGATTACTAATAATTTTCGTGATTGGTTCTGGCTTAACTTTCGGAGGTTTTCCGAGTAAATTCTCGAAATGTTATTTCTACAGGTGTAATCGTTCTTCTTGGCTGATGGCTTTCAGTTTAGCTTTCGCAGTGCTCTTGCTTCTGCTCCTTTAATTTATCGTCTACCATTCTATCCTAGATTATCTATCTTCAACCGTGTCTCTAATCTTATTGATCTGATTTTGTATGTATTCTGTTTGTTCTTTTAGGTATATGTTAGCTAATTCATTTTGTGCTTTCTTAAGTATCATGGCAATGATATGGGTTGAGTTTCTCCTATTGCTTTTGGAAGCGGTTTTCACGTTTGTACGCTTATTTAACCGCAAATGCCTCCCATTGGACTCTGGGTTGAAGTCTTTGTTTAGTTGGTATGCATTCTGCTGCCGTTTCTAAGTGGGCATTGACGAAATTCTCATATATTTTTCATTACTTATATTAAAGCGTTATTTTTTATGAAACAATAAGGCACCACAATATTTAATTTCATGTTACTCAATACAAGTCTTTCTCAGTAACTTTGACCTTAGTATAACCAGATATCTTTTGAAAAATTGATTTGTAGTCGTTCTTCTTCAATAGTATTGAACATGAATGAAACGTTTTCCAAAAGTTACATCATACCATTACTTGAATTCTCATTAGACTATATTGTGTCGAATTTCTGCTTGCTAGATACAACCGGTTTTACTTTTACAGAGAATAATTTCATCTGAGTCACCAGCTTGCGTGACAGAAGGCTAACTGCTTTAAACACCACTGCACAACTGAACTAATGTCATGAAAAAAGTCTGTCATCATCCACTATGAGAAGAAGACTCTGTGAAGCTCTCCAATATGGCAGAATTGCTGTCAAAAAATCACTGTTAAAAAAGCAAAACAACGTCAAAAGGCTCTTTGTGGGCCAAGGTGCACGAAGACTGGACAATAGAGCATTGGAGTAAAGTTCGAAATCTTTCAGTTTAGAAGAGTGTCTTTATGCAATGAAAAGTTGGTGAAAGAGCTAAATCCTCCTGTACCACATCAACCGTAAAATATGGTGGAGGCTCTTTTATTGTGTGGAGAGATTTTGCCAATTGCAAAGTCGGGGATTTGCACCAGGCGAAGGGCCAATTGAATCAAACCGGCAATCACAGCATACTGCAGCATCACACAATCCTGTCTAGAATGCGGCTTGTGGCTCAAGGATTTCTACTCATGTAAGATGATGACCCAAAGCATACAAGTAAACCTTTCTAGAGGTACATCAAAAGCAAAATGGAACAGCATGTCCTTCAACTGATGTCTTGGCCGGCTCAATGAGCAAACTTAACTCTGGGATGAACTTGACCGAAAAGTCAGAGCTAAACAACCCACAAATGAGGCTTACCTCTGGCAACTATTGCCGGTAATCGGGGAAGAACTATACTCAGTCTACCTCCTGTCTTTGGTGGAAAAAATTGCCTAAAATCCGTGAAGCAAAGTGGCCAAAGATTAAACGAAAGCTTAAGAATTTTTTTGTTGTTTCATTTGTTAAATCTGTATTTGATGTGGCTCAGGAAGACTTGTATAATGAATAAAATCATTGCGATGCGTAAAATTTTTCATTGAAAATAACAATTTAAGTTGAGATTTAAAACTTTTGAGGTCGGTCAAATACTGCGGGTATATATATATATTTATATATATATATATATTCTCCATCAGAGCTTATCTCTCTCTCTATATATATATATATATATATATATATCAGTAATATCCAGTCGGCATCCGAGACCTATGGTTGTTGATTATTTGTGCATATGATATATGAAGTATTCCATATAAATATATGGGAGTTATCGATGTATGGCAACCATTATATTTTTTTTCAGGTTTATATATCTGAAGAGATAAAGATTATATTCTTCACCGAAATAAATTAATAATAACAATTCAACCGTGGCTCAGTTTTCTATCCGTTACATTATATATATATATATATATATATATATATATATATATATAAACTCGCTTTGCCGTGTCAGTTTCCCACGATGATAACCATTGTAACACGAGATGAGAGCGAAATCTCTACATTCTATGAGGACATATTTAACGTATTTAACAAATCTAACGTATTTAATGTATTTTAACATTCTCTTAGAGCGTATTTAATGTATCTAACGGTGCAAGGTGTTTGGTATGTGAAACACTGTAGTTGTTGTTCCTTTTTTTTAGTTTGAAAGAGTGCGTAAGCTTTGTATGACCAATGCGCGATCAGGATATAATGACTTCTTCTCTTCTTCATTTTCTGAAAACTGGTCTCCATTCTCCCAAAGTGGATCACACACACACACACACACACACACACACACACACACACACACACACACACACACACACACACATATATATATATATATATATATATATATATATAAGTTACAATGGGGTAAACACAGATTCTGCATCACTTTGCAATCATCAAGCCATTAACTGATCTTTTTACAAAGTCGTAGAAGGCTGCTTGTGTTTTTGATGATTTAGAAGGCTGATGTGACTTTACACTCACAGATTACCCACCCTAGCTTTGTCGGTTACTAGACCCGGGAAACAACTGGTGCAATCTATATAGTTATTACGAGAGGAATAGTAATTAAAACATTTCAATCATTTGTGAATTAAAACAGGATTTGTATTGGTTCGCTGTTAGGATGAGATGTCAACGGTTTTACAGGTTGTCACCATGGTGTAATTATTATCAGGTTTAGACCAGGTGTGGATAACCTCTTTTTTTAATCTTGGATCAAATTGAAATTTCATGTCCACAGGGAGGGGCATATTCTATTATTTGTATCATGAAACGTTGAGAGCTTTATATTGCTGACATTGCCGCATGAAAATGCAGCTTGCGAATTTGACAGGTCTGTAATAGAAGAAGAAATAAACAGAGAAGATAATTATGTGATGATATCAAAGTAGTTATGACAAGAAGAAGAAAGCAGTCAATTGATTAAAGCGGGGGTGAAAGAATATCTCACGTGGCAGCGGGAAGGGTACGTGAATGAGCGTAACGAACGAATGGATCGGCAGAGTTATTATATCTTAAATAAATATATCTTTAATAATTATGATATATTAACTAATTTTGACAATGATTTACGACAGTATTTTTATTGACCAAACGAAAAAATATAGTATAAGTAAATGCAAGAAACTATTTCCTGAAGATTTAACCAGGGACTATTTTATTTCGAAATCTTACAAAAAACGTCTAAATCAAAAGATTGAATTAAATTAGATTGTTAAAATAATGTGTCTGTTTTAAATTAGGATTTCTGTAAGTGTCAGCGGCCATGGTGTTAATCATAAATTGTGTTGACTGCAAACGAAAATGACGTTGGCCAGTGTTTGATGAGGAGAAAATTATTTCATATAGTTCGCCTTGAAAGCAATAAGAAAATGTCGTGCATAAGTTGGTCGGCTTTTGTTGGCAACAACAGCCTCTAATATTAGAGGTCCGAGATGTTCAGTCTGCATTTAGCTATATAGAGTGAAGGTTAAAGAAATGTGGGAAGGATTTCTTTGTAGAAGAAAGAGGTTCCGTTTTAGGCAGATGTTTTGACAGTATTTAATAGGTGGACGTTGATTCGCTAATGGGTTTCATCAAAAAAAAAAAAAAAAAAATAGGAGAGAAAAAGGTGAAAACAGTGTAGAGAGAGATTGGTAAGCTCGAATTTTGTGGGAAAAAGGATGAGTGAGAAGTGTATAAAGAAATTGAGATATGAAAAAAGCTGAGAATGGAACTAAATTGAAAGGGGGAAAAGAGAAAAAAACACAGAGAAGAAGAAGAAGAAGAAGAAGAAGAAGAAGAAGAAGAAGAAGAAGAAGAAGAAGAAGAAGAAGAAGAAGAAGAAATGGAATCTTTGGCAGAAGATGAGAAAAGAAAAAATATATAAAGTTACGCACATATATTTTGTACAATCATATATATATATATACACACACACACACACACACATACATATATATATATATATATATTTATATATAAATTCCTACATAGATGCATAAAATGCACACACTTACACATATGTATATATCCATAAGTATATGAATCCATCCATAGATATATGTATATAAACAGATACACATAGGTACAAATATACATACATGCACACAGACATAAAAATACATAAATTCATATATAAATTCATTCAAAAGAACTCCTATACGTACATGGAGTAAAATGAATACATACATACATACATACATACATACATACATTTAAAAAAAAGCGTCAATACGTCCGAGTAATAAAATGAAAAATCGATCATTTTTCACCATAAAATCATCTCATTTCTTTTATCAAGGGACTAAAAGCCACGTTCTCTGTTAATCATATGGATCGGACATTTATAGTGTGAACATTTCTGATAAAATCTAACTTATAACAGTGTCAGGACGGGAATTACCGATCCTCTCTCTCTCTCTCTCTTTCTCTCTCTCTATCTATCTCTCTCATATACATACATTCATGATTCTTCCTCAGATTTTCAATTACTCCGGTCTTTTTTCCAAACATTTCTGGACTTTCCTAGTGCACCAACTACAACTGGTATTACTGTCAACCCCACACATCACAGTTGGTTTTTTTTCTGTTTTCTGGCAAATAATTTGACTTTGCCATTTTCATACTCTCCGCTAAAATGTGCGTTAATTCATCAATGCAGTTTTCAATGCTAGTGAGTCCTCTTCCTTCTTCTTTTCCTGAAATATATAATCTGTCTGTATCATCTGGTGTAGGGTCTTATTCATTTTCATTAATTTTCTATGTCCTTTGCTCTATTTATCTGGGGTCTTTCCTTTTCCATTTTAAGAATAGTCCAGAGTGTCTTAGTGTGACATTGCATAAATATTTATCTAAGGACGAGAGTTTATTTTATGCCCATGTGACGTCGGGGTAGTCTGGCACTTGACCCTCCGCAAAATAAGTCCTAGTCAAGACTCCTATTTCGGGCATATGGTATTGGCAAATAATGGGGGGTTACTTTGGGGCTAGACTCATCTCCAACGCTGGCGAGGGGGTTTCCAATTTCACTTTCACATACACCAGCAATGCCTTCGTTTTCCTACCCCCTCGGATAACGGAAAGCATGGACTTCTAGTTTAAAACAAAATATATTTCACTGTAGTCAAATTTCCAAAATTCCCTTGTAATGTTTTTAACGCGAATAAGACATTTAGCGACAATAAAGTAAAGCGATACGAAGCTGAAAAAGATATGTGCAAAAGAAGGCAACTCGATAGATAAACAACATAACCAATAGATTTCAACGCGAGAGAGCATTTAAAATGTAACAAAGCTTTAATAAGCGACGACCAAATAAATAATTATGAGATTTAAGAAACAATTCATTTCTCTTTTCTTCATTTCTTTTTAAGAAACGGCTACATTAAACCAGCAGACAGTCTTAAACACAAATGTCTCTCTTTCTTCTTTTTTCTTTTCTTTCTTTCTTCTTTCTTTTTTTTTTTCCTTTTCTTTTCTTTCTTTTACTTGAGGTAGTATCTAAATCCACTCACTAATTTACGTTTTATGAAACAAATTCTTCCAGTTTCTTTCTCTCCTTTTCTGAATGCATATAATTCCACTATTTAGGAAGGATAGAAGGAGAAGCAGGTTAAGTTGTACTTATCTTTTCGAAGGCTAGTTCTCAGGTTCCTTTCTCTTACGGGCAAGCGGCATTTCTCTAGAATCGGCTGAATCAGCCTTTCTGCTATCTTCTATCCAAAGATTCTGTTCTACTCTTCTCCGGAGCTTGCCTAACTTGGCGTCCATCTCTTGCCAATGTCTGTCCAAAACTAAAGATTCTTTTTGCGGGCGAGCGAACCCGGAGTTTTGAGCTATAAATTAGCACCTCTTTTCACGCCGACTTCTATTCTAAAACTGAAGATCCTTTTCCAAATTTCCTCTGAAGAAAACGTAATATTTTTTTTTTTGACACGAAAGGCTCTGGCCAATCATTTGGCCTCTTTCTTCTCTATTTCATCCGGTCATGACCTACATTCCCTTCTCTGTCCAACCGATTACAGGTCACGTAGTGCGAGTAATTTGACTTTCGTTCATGTCTCCCTTTTAACGATCAGTCTTGGGACTTGTTAGTTCAAACACAGAGGGTAGGATAAATTAATCTTACTTTTCCTCTCTCAGTGGCATACCACGTCACACTTAGGAAGACGTCCTGGGAGTTTATATCTTCGGAGAGATTTCTCCTGAAGAGCTTTTTTCCCAGCAGTTTTCTTATTTTTCTTTCATCTCTGATAGTGTCGGCTTCCAATATTCCTTAAGTACTCGTTTATTTCCTCTCAAAAAGTTGTAGTGCTTTCCTGATTTGGCAGTTCAATTCCTTCCTTTGTTTCTCTTTTCCTCTTTTTTCATTATTAGCACGGCACATTGTTCGATGCCAAATTCTTATATTCTGAAAGTATATTCCTCTCATCTATATCAGGATCTCCAGTCTTTTTCCTTTTTAGAAAATAGCTTGATATAATTCATATAAAAAGTTGACTAATCTTTTCTTTTGTTTTTATTTGTTTTTTTGTTTTTTTTTTGGCATATCAACCATTGTTGGTTATTTAATGCAAAATCAATTTTTATACATATAAAATGTTCTATTCCAAACAATTCAATTTAACATAAGTACACAATTTAAATGTAAAAAAATTTATGTTTCAAGATATTCAGTTAAGTCAAAAAATATTTACAAGTATTGCTATGCATCACTAACGATTCGATTAAATATCAGTGATTTATTTGCACACAGTTAAATGTAAAACATTTTTTTTACGTGGATGAATTATATTTTGAATTCAATTACCATGACCAGAAAATCCGGTGAATGCTTACGCCTGATATACGGAAACACTGGACAGCTGTTTCGACCTTATTTAGATCTCATCATTAGTGTATACCGTGATCTCCACCACTGGATATATTACCAATGGTAATTCAATTCACAATAAAATTCCCCTACTTAAAAAAAGGAAATGTACACCTATATCCTTGCCCTTGAGGTTATAATTATTACGCGGATGCGTATTTCTAATCCTCTTAGGAAGACGTGGCTCTGGAAGTGACCGTGTCCTCTGTGAAGAGTACGGATGTAAACTGCTGGACAAATTTAGGTTAAGTGGCTGCGCAATTACCATGACTAGTTAATTTGGCGTCACTTGTGTGCAATATGGACTGATGGCTCAGTTTTAGAGTTTCGGATATGCAATATGTGGTCGCTGGTTCGATCTGCAGTGGTGGAGATCACAGTTTACACTGCTGATGAGACCTAATGAGGTAAAAACAGCTGTCCAGCGTTTCCGTATGTCGTGCGTAAGTGTCTGCCAGATTTTCCGGTTATGCTAATTCAATTCACAATATAATTCCTTCACGTAAAAACAGTTTTATTTCAAACAACTCAGTTTAACACTAGTACATCTTTTAAATGTCAAATCAGTTCTATTTCAAACTATTCAGTTTAGCATGAGCACACAGTTTAGTTCTATTTGACCCATAGTTAGTTGCCCCTATCAGATGCTACAACTCCAGGGCAGAGTGGACTCGGGAGCGATGGCAATTAAGAGGTACACCCGATTCCATCAAGCTTATGCATTACTAGATCCTCACCATCAGATTGTTGAAAGCCATATCCCGAAAACTCGTTGGGGGAATCATATCCCTCTGCGGCGATGTAGTCGATGTATTCTATATCTCCACCCTACAGGGCCATAATCTTTTCTTGTGATTTTCTAAAATTGCTGCCCGTTGGGCACTTCCGAGGTATATGCTTGAGTTGTATCATTGCAATAACAAATTGTAGTGACGATACTGAGTCTCCCGAAAAGAAGCCTCTTTGGATTTTCGCTTCTGGTCGGGTTCGTTCTCTTGCTGCTAATTCTACTTTCCAATTTTCCATGGTAGTTTATGACTTGGTTGCATATTTTGTATATTTTCTGACATCCTATCATCCAAATTTGCAGGATCTTTTTTTAGATAATCCATGCCATGACTACATTTTTTCTTTTGTCATGACCACCTTTAAGATGTGTAAATCAAAGTATTGTAGTTCATTAATTGATCTTGTTCCCTTGTTGCATCTTGTGTGTTATTCTGGAAACAGTCCACAGAATTCAAGCCAGAATAGATTTCTTCTTATCAGTGTGAATAGGATTTCTAACATCATAGTTAAACACGTTCTCGGTATATAATCGCTGGAGATGTTTCTTTTAGGTGGGGATTTCTGGATCAGGTTAGTTTCTCCTTTCGTCATCTATATGAGTGTCCCGATTTTTTGGCAATTACTCAATTGTTGAGCAAATTTGTAGAGGATGGATGTGAATTTATAGAATCAGAATCCACGTGTGCCATCATGGCCTGATTTTTTCCAATTTGTTATTTTCTTGAGCGTTGCTCTTTGTGAGTCCTGGTGTACATTCGTCTCGAGTCCTTCTTTCAATCTTTGGAATTCTTTTTTCATGTAAATTATCCATTCGATTTTTCGGTTATATTCTTTTTAGTCCTGTCTATTATCTCGAAATTGTTTTTGTTTCTTTTTCATTCGGTTGTTTATTTGTCCTTGTGATCTCTCCTCTGACTTGTTGGTAGAATTTTCTCTTGTTATTTGGTAGGTCCCATTTTGTTTGCATTACTTGACGCTTTCCCGATATCCTTTGAGTTACCTTTCTTTCGCCAATGTCTTTTGGTTTATTTGGTCCTGTTGTATTGTCAGCCTTGTCTGCTGTTATATTCTTTTGGTTTCTTCCTTATATTGTGTCCTTGTGTGTTTATTCTTTCTTTTCACTTTTGCATGTGTTTGCAGTTTCTTTATTTGTCTTTACATCCACATTCCCCATACAGGTTTTGTATTCCCATTCGGGGTCCTTTATGTGACACTAAATTTTCACAGACTAGTTTTGCTCCTGCGTAGATTAGCTCGAATAATTCGGTGATGTTGTCCGTTGGGATATTCTACAATAATCTATTTACTTTTTCGGTTTCTACTTGGGCTTTTTTAAATCCTGATTCCTTAGTGATGGTAATGTAACCATCTTTTCAGTCAGGATTTTTAGATTAACTCTCTCTTTGTGTTAAGAAGATTCTGGATTCTTTGGAATTTTGTCTTTCAATATTTTGTGTTTCAAATCGTGTAGGGGAAGGGGGTCGACTTAAACATATATTTCACGACTTACCTGTTCAATATATTTCTAGTATCTCAAGACAAGAAAACCAGCCTTTCTTTAACATCAACATCGCTTGTTCTGTATGTATTTGGTTTGTCGTATTAAATTTCCATCGTTCTTTTTTATACCCGTTTTGAGTAGGATTGCTTTCAAAATCACAGCAAAAACTATTTTTATATCTTGTTAACATTTTCTATGATGTCTCATAGATTCATTATTGCGTTGGTCTTTGTTTGTATACCATTAATAAAAACAGTCAAAAAATGTTGGAAGCCGATCAGGTCCCTCATATTGGCTAAGGGAGCGCCTATCGATCATGACATTAAGATCTGTCATCTGAGTACCATGTTAATTTGGATTTGGATTTGTCATTTTTATGGGAGTATGTTGTAGCTGTACCAAACGACGGAATTGATTATTATCTGTGTCACAGATATGATTTGCTATTCGACCCCGTTGTGTAACAAGTTGACGAATGTGAAACTCTTTTAAAATACACAAAGGTTTATTGTCTACTTCTACTTGTTGGGAGTCTGTGGGAGAGAGAAAGGGAGTATGAAAACATGACACAACTGCATCACCAAAAACAGTTATAAACAATATATCCGAGTGAGGAAAAGACGAGCAGACAGACCTTGAATTTTTTCCTGGTTGTAACATACTTCTCCGCTGGGTTGCGTAGTCTAACGCCCCCTTCGAAATGTACCCCCGAAATTGGGGCTCGTAAACTTTCGTCTCCTTACATCTTCGTGGTTGGTATTCTACTTACGTCTTTACCTTGGCATTTCCATCCACCAACTCCTGAAAGGACACTAGTCACCCGTTGTCAGCAGAAAAGACATTTACTTTCCCTCGCTTCCGCGCATGCGTATCAGAATTTCGGACTTCCAGTTTTCTCTAGTCATTTTTAATTATCAAGAGTGCATCGGCCTGACTATTCGAAGACTGTCTGCTTTATGTATTGATTCAATTCTCTACACATTCAATTTTCTATGAGCCGTTCAATTACGTTACACTTACGTTTGTAAACTATAAGATTTCACTTAGTATAAGTCTAACAGTGGCTTTTTATCTCATCTAGATTTAAGGTTTTAATTTAATAAACTTATTTGTTCGACTACTTTTTCTCTTTGCATTTTTATGGTTACTAATATTCATAACTTATTTCAATCAGACATTTTTCGGCTTATCAATTTTATCGCAATGAATTTACTTTTCCTTTATATTTTCAGTCAAACTTTCAATTACTTTTAGAATTACAACTATCACGTGATATGGGGGTGTTCACTCTTTTTTCAAAGAGTACATACTTGTTAACGAGGGTTTAGAATTCCAGAAGTATTCGTCGTTTCTTTTTTTAAAGAAATTAAAAAATCTAAATATCAACTCGATAAGAACGAAGTTAAAATAAAAAAAATGATTACCTTTTTTTGAATTCCTTCTGGTTTCCCATAATTCCTCACTTCTCGTAAGGTTTTCACGTCTATTTTAACAGGTGGTCTTTTACTGGAGTCTAAGTGACAGCAAGTCTCCTCATATTTCCAGGACTATTCTGAGTATTCTTGCCGATATTAACAATACTCCTGTCTATAAGATCTCGTTTTGTCCTCTAATTTTTAATTTCTTCCAGTCTCTTTTCCAAGGCATTGAATATTTTTTCAAGCGCGCAAACTACAATTACTATTACCGTCATCTTCATGTTCAACAGATTTTTCAGCTCTGGCAAATATCTGTTTGTTATAATTATAGTAATAACTGTTATTATATATTATTATTATAACTATTATTATATATTATTATTATATTAACTATTATCATATGTTATTATTATATTATAATTATTTTGACGTTTCACAATATTTGTAGACTGGGGGGGGCTTCGAATTCCAAGAAACAGCTATTCATATTTATAAAGCGTCGTTCACTCCAATTTTGGGGCGGCTGTTTAACTTAAACGCCAAATTACACGACTTCAGTTGTCCAAATCTCAGTTGACGAACTTTGTGAGTCTAACTATAAAGTCTCAAGATACCGCGTGACTGCTTACAGCCAAATCAAACAAGTACTCAAGTTTTTTTTCTAACAGTCTTAAAATTTTTTATTTTTTAAAATTTTATTCCTTATTTTATTTATTTATTTATTTTTGTGAGAGTGAATCTTCATCTCCCACCAGTACATCGCGTATTTGTTGATGTCCGAATAATTCCACCATAGTCGGGTACCGACGGCATTGGTTGTAGAGGAACACGACATAATCCAGTGCTTACTGAACGGAATGGTCTGCTAGCTCTTTGACCTTGAACAAAGTGAGGTGTTCAATGTATACAATACATAGTTGTATTAAAAATAACTGTAATCTGTCAGTTATGAGGAGGCGGGCGCTTTCAAGTGAGTGCTTCTGTTTATAACAGCTCAATGTTTTTTGTTTGTTTTTTTTGTCTATTAATTAATGATTTTGTTTAACTTAACCGTGTTGACTGTTGATAACATTTCTTAGAACAGTGCAAATTGTTTGCGGATTCAGAAAAATGCAAAAGCAAATAGTAAATGAGTTTAGAAAATAAATAAACTTGTGTCAAATCGCAGAAAATAACAATTTCTTTGGCGCCAACCAAAGTCGGTGGTTAGCAAACTTGTTTTACTGTTCAATTCACAAGTGTCAAGAACTCAAGATTTTATTGAATAATTAATTTTATTGGCACGTCAACCAGTGTAGAGTTATTTTATGCCAAGGAGTCAGAGAATCGTGTTTATTGTACGTCCATATTTATATTTTCTGTGTAGTTGTATCTTAGTAGGTTTTGTCGTTGTTATTTTATTCTATTTTTATTGCACATGATCCTATTGAATATGTTCTTTTTTAAACAGAGGCATTTGACTCATAGGTAAGAGCCTAACCAGTTCTTCATCACCAAGTCAGGGTGAATGTAAAAGTAATGACAATGAACAGGTACTCCACACACGCCGGAAGTTTAGAACTGGAACTTCGCCATCAGATGCAGTTTCGAGTGATAACCAAGTTAACTGCCAGGCTCAGTCACATCAAGAATCATTGCGGTTAACTGCTCAATATCGAGTTAATTTCTTATAATGGTAATCATTATGCTAGAACCGGCATAACTACCTATCTAGCTTTGTCCTCAAAATTTGACGTGTGTCACGCAAAGAGGTGAAATAATGGATTGATTATTGAAACAGACCCCATACCAAGGCTCATATGCTTTTATTATATGAATAAAAAAAATAATTGTTAGAGTACCTGCTCTCCGCATGAAGACCTCAATGCGACACCTATCCCAGCCAACCGTTTTCCATTGATCTCTTTTTTCTTTCGATGAAATACAAAATCAACATTGGAGTTTTAAGTAATAATTGTTATGTTTTTATCATGTTTTTATTTTAAAGACTTGTAACTCTTCTTAAAAATCAAACATGTATACATTTAATTTCTCCCTTCAGATAACGATGCAATATAAGTGAATAAATCCCAACAGTTATCAACAAATCAAAATCTATTTTAATCAGCTTTATCTTCAATTCCAAGAATTTACTCAAGATCTCCTATTTTAATGTACTTTATTTTAACCCTGTTTAAAAATCAAAAATATAAACATAAAAATTTCCAACACCAGATATAGTGATGTAGCTAAATATGGTGGAATGCAGTGAAAGTATCTTAACAGTATACTGTTTGTTCTAATCAAATGTTCAGTGTGGAAAAAAGGTTCAGTTATTATTTCCTAATGGACGATTGGCAATCGAGGGAGTTGCCGATGACGAAGATTCGCAATGGTAATCAACATCAAGTTAATTAAACAGTACAGATAAGGTTCTTCTTATCTCCCGTTCACTAAAGAATATTCCTGAAAATGATTGGAAGCTTTCAAAAATTAACAGAGATGAGAGAAAACGCCTTGAAGAAATTCTTAACTCATTTAATGAAACTGTCAAGATATCTTGCTGCTGTTTTTTTGGTTCGAAATATCTTGCGAGAAATATCTTTTTCGCTGATCTTCTTAATCTGGCAGTGAATCGAAGAGTTTATCAAGATAATTTGTATGTGTGATGAAGGCAGTGAAATCAGTAATTGTTCAGAACCAAGTTACGAGATATATTGAGAAATTTCTTAATCAATGGTTTTCTTTAGCTCGCAGAGCATTGAATAGGAACTTAAAACAATTTGTCGGATGTGGAAAAAGTTGTGACAAATTATTGTCTTGAAGCAGCTAATGAGATATCCTAAGAGAACTTTTTTATGAGTCTTTGAAGAAAGTACGAAGTAATAAATTGAAAAGTAATTCTCAAGGATTTACTGGCATCATATACTACCCCTGGCAGAAGAGAAAAAAAAAAAGAAATTAGCACGAACAGAAGTGATCAAGTTGTTTTGTTTAGTTTTTAGCAGTAAATAGACTAATGGCAAATAAGACGCGAAAATACTTTTCTTTCGTAGCCGAAAATTCTGGCATCATAGAATATTCTTTAAACAAACTAGATTAAAAATTTTTAATTAATGGTATGATTTTTTTCTGAACTCGGGAAATTATTATGGAATTACCAAATTTTGAAGTTACAGTTATGAAATTCATGGACAAAAATTCAAATTGATACTTAGTAGCCCCTTCTTGAGGTTTTATTTGAACCTTAATTCTTTCAGACATGGATTTTACTCATTTAAAGCAATATTCTTTATTAAAGAGATTACACAGGAGTTAATAGGTCTTCTTTGCTACATAAAGCTTTCTCCGGAAGATAGATAGATTGATAGATATCTACAGTCATTAATATATGAATAGATACATAGATAAACAAAAAGCTACTAACGAAATCAGTAAGAAATTTAGAAAAATTCAAGTTGGTATCAAGTGAAAAAACTAAAAAAATGTAATTCAATACAAAAAAGTTATATGCAACACAGAAACCATAAAATCTCTGCATATTCTACATGTCTAATGTCTCTGTCTGTTTCACACACACTCACACACAAACACAGAGATAGAGAGAGAGAGAGAGAGAGAGAGAGAGAGAGAGAGAGAGAGAGATAAAGTCTCACAAAGTTGTGAGGATGGTAAAACTACAAGTGAATTATGGATATATCAGGATAAGAAATCAAGGCGTATTTGCACTGATACATGTAAATATACTCACATTCGAGCAAATCTTTTCTGCCTTTACTCTCCACCCGTTTTACCCAAATTCTGACATAGTCATGGACATTGTGCTGACAAAAGGAAATTGAAAACAAACATTTGGGGGTCCTACGAATGAAAGGGAAAAAGCAAATCTGAGAAGCAATTTACATGCCCAAAAACTTTCTTGCGATGATACATAGAATGCAAATAGATGTAGAATCAATTCATACATCTGATTGTTGACCAAAGCCGATTCTGGGAAACAGGAATGCGTTCAAGGACAATTTCCATTTGCTTCTGATCCGTTTCCGGTTCCGGAAATAGATGTACGTCACTCTATACCGATTGTGTTGACGACATTTTGAATCATTAACTGAGGAAACTCGTATGGCGTTTTACCTTCAATCAGGTAATGTCTGTAGATGTCGCTGTGCATCAAATAGGTTGAAAATTAAAATAAATGGGTGGGATTTCATATTTTTGATAGGAAAGATTAATGATTGATAGATAGATAGATAGATAGATAGATAGATATGAAGAAAATAAACTAGATGATGAAAAGATTAAAGAAATGCTTGATTGAATTGGCAACTTAATAATATAGTGTGTTGTAAGAGCTCACGCAATCGTCCTATGATGCTTTTATAAGAAAGGTAAGTATTAAATAGTGAGTTATTCTGCTTATTTTCATTTGTTTATTTATTTATTCATGTATTTGCAATTATAATAAACATCCCATACATAATATTGATTTGGCTTCTTTGTATACTGGCATATCAAACTTAGTGGGTTAGTTGATGCCAAATCCATCTTTGTAGAAAAACAGTAGTGGTACTATTGAACCCATGCCTGACAGCAAAAAATGGTCATACCTTTCCCACTGGTATTAGTCCGAAAGTTAACTTATTATTCCTGTAAATAGTGTATGGTACGTATCGAGATTAATAGTCGCCCTGAAGACCTTTAAGCGTAAATATCTTTTAATCACATTTTATTGTTGGTATTTGCTCAACCCTTTCACCACGAACAGGTTGTGACACAAGATTACGTATGATGCATCTAGTGAGATTCGAAATCACTCTTCAGTTGCAACAATCCAGCGAGACAAGTTTGTAAACCATTGTACAACGATGAGTCACCTCGCATTGTACTGCAAACATAAGTGGGAATTCTGTTAGAGAATTAGTGAGAGAAAGAGAAACAGAGAGAAGTGATGAGAAATGAATTTAATAAAGAGTTAAAAAGAAAGAAAGAAAATGAGAGCGATTGAGAGAAAAATAGTCACGTATAAATATAAACAAGGGAGGTACAGGTCGACTTAGGTCAATATTAATTCTTTGGTTGGGTTTTCGCAAGTTTTTATTCACATCCTGTCGCTATATTAACTCGGAAATTGTCTTATCTGTATTTTTTCAGATGAACACGTCTGTATATAGAGCGTTAAATATATGTTGATTCTTAATATATAGGGGTTATATTATACCGTTAAAACATAATTAATACACATTTATCAAATGCATGAATCTAAACAAACAATTTTAGGCTAAAAATTAGAACATTTTTATTGTTCTTTACTGGAAGAAAAAGACAAACTTTTCTTATTTAGCTAAAATTGTAATGTTACTTTTTAACATTTACCAAGCCAATTCAGATGTATGAGAGTGGGAAGAGTACTTGAGGCGTAATAGACTACATGCTGGACTGAGATATCGTAGTGAGTTCGAACTCCAGTCGGGTTATAAGGTTCACTTTCGGACTCATACCCT
>OY757922.1:60413706-60416206 GCA_963585895.1 Sepioteuthis lessoniana
TATTAGTTACTTTAGTTATTTTCATTGCTTTTTGTTAGTAGTATCACTGCTGCTCCTTCTAATATAATTTTACTCGAGTTTTTATACCAGCAGGATTTTTTTTTCAAGTGACAGCAAGTATACTCGGTTCTCCAGAACTCTTCATAGTATCCTTGCTGATTTTAACACTGCTGTTTTATGGATGGTCTCGATTCTTCCTCTGATCTCCCAGTCTCTTCCCCAGATCTTTGCAGACTGTTACATAGACACCAATTTCTCTTGGTATCTTTGTCACCTTCATGTGCCACATGTTCACCTCATCTTGGCATTTAACAAATTGTCCGCTTTCTTTCATTTTCACGCTATCGTCTGCTGCATCTGAAAAATTCACGAGGTAACAGTTCTGTTCTTCCTGTTGTTTAATACGATATCTGTGCTTCTTGTCAGGATTGGCTAGTCTGTTTCTATTTAAAATTCACTGGGAATTTTATAGGTCTCATTTTCTAGGAAATATTATGGTTCATGCATATACCATTTGTCAGCTCGGACAAATTTTAGTGTTTTGCTCAATTTCCAGTGGATACCCTTCCATATCCGTTCATGTCTGTTCTTATATTCCTTTTCTGTCAGTTTGCTTCCTTTACATATGGGATTAACTGTTCCATCTCTATCATAATATTGCCTGCAGTGGCTATTCATCTACGTATTTTCAAAGTAAACTTTGCCATGATTAGTCCTTATTGCATTATTTTGGGTTACTATTAATAGAGATTAATTTTCTTTACTGTTCGGGGTCGTGTACATGTCAAACTTTCGAGTACTCTTTTCTTTTGAAACGTTTATATAGTCGTGGGGTAAATCTCTTGGGGAAAGATGTTGATTTATGAACCAGAATTTATTATTTCCGGGTGGTTTGGTTTGGGTTTATGGCATATCAACTATTGTAGGTTATTTAATGTAAAATCCCCGTTATATATATATATATATATATATATATATATATATATATATATATATGATTTGGTTTCCTTGTGTTTGGTTTTATGGCATATCAACTATTGTAGAATATTTAATGTCAAATCCTCTTTATACATATATATCAAATATATATGATTTGGTTTTGTTCGGTTTTATAGCACATCCACCATTGTAGGTTATTTAATGTCAAATCCTCTTTATACATATATATTAAATGTACATGATTTGGTTTGGTTTTATGGCATGTCAACCATTGTAGGTTATTTAAGTCCAATTCCTTCTAATACGCATACATTCAATATATGATTTCTAATCTCATTTGGTTGATAATATTTTTTGCACATATTTAAATGACTTCACTTATTTCTATTTAATGCGAATAATCCAATGTACAATGAATCATTCGTTTGCAAATAGTTAAATGTTTTCAAGTATTGACATTTAACACTAACAATTCAATTAAATATCAGTCATTTTTTACACTTTATATTTTTTCTATATCTAACAATTCTGTTTAGCATGTCAATGAAGTTAAATAATTCCAAGTATTGCTATGTATCACTAACAATTCAATAAAATATCAGTCATTTGTTTACACACAGTTATGTGTAAAACAGTTCTATATCAAGCAATTCAATTTGGCATAATTCACTTAGTTTAAATGTCAAAGTAAACAGTTTAAATGTCAAATAGTTCTATTCGATCAATAGGTAGGACCCTATCAGGTGCTATCACCCCAGGACAGAGTGGATCTGGGAGCGATGTCCATAAAGGGATACTCCGCATTCCCTAATGCTCCAGCTTTACCGCAGCCTTACAATAAGATTGTTTTGTGTTATATACAGGACACTTATTGGGGGAGTCTTACCCCTCTGCATGAGATGTGGTCGGTGTCTTCTACAGTCCCAGCCGACTAGATCAATTTCCGGTTGCTTCCATTATGCTATTTTCTTGAGAGTAACTTATAGTGAACCGAGATGTATTTCAGCTTCCAGACTTGACTCTATTCCTTGTAATTCATTTTTCAAATCGTTTCACTACTCTTCCTTTCTATTGTGTTGTTTCTGTTCCCATAGTTTACCCCAGAAATGTGTTGTTTCATTTGTAACTGGTTATTCTGGTTTTCTTCATGCTTTCTCCACACTGACTTTTGAGGAGAATATGTTTTTAGGATTCTTTGTTTTTATTGTTTGATCCTGTCTCGATATATTTTTAGTTTTCATTTTATCATTTTAGTTTTTCAGTTTTATAAAGTTGGTCTAGTCGGCTGACGAGGGGGCAGTAGAATACACCAATTGCATCTCAGCAAAGGGGTAAGGCTCCCCCACTGAGTGTCCTGAGATGACACTAAATAATCTGATGGTGAGACTCCAGTAAAGTGGGAGCTTTAGGGAATGTGGCGTACCCCTTCATTGCTATGGCTCCCTGGTCCACTCGGGCCTGGAGTGGTAGCACCAGATAGGGTCCTATCTATAGGTCAAACGGAACTAAATTGTGTGCTTATGCTCAAATGAATTGCTTGAAAGACAATTGTTTTGATTTT
>OY757922.1:60421206-60568913 GCA_963585895.1 Sepioteuthis lessoniana
GATAATGATTTATTTCTGAGACAAGAAACTCAAAAATTATTGCATGTCCAAGAAGGTGATATAATTACAACAAAAAGAAATATTGATTTGATATCTCCGGCTCAAAGGATGCATTTTTACTGGACGTGTTCCAAATGGCTGCCATTGCATTTGTTTCAGTAATAAATCAAGATAATATCAGTGGGTTGCATCTATTTTGAAACACTGTATTTCTTTTCTTATACGTGCAGTCAAGATTTTCTGCATCATAGGTTGACACGTTATCGGTTTATAGTTGCAAAGGATAATTCATTTTTGGGGTCCTTTTGGATAAGATTAGTTTTTATCGATTCTGGTATTCTTCCTTTTAGGCATTTACACTGTTGCTGTCATGGATAAACGTGAACTTTTAAAACCTGAATCTATGTATACCATCATGGCCAGATATTTTCCGATTTGGTTCTTTCTTGAGTGTTGAGCTTTGTGAGTCCAGGTGAAGGTTTAGCTAAGGAACCTTCAAAGTCTTTGTTTTTCTTTTTTTTTCTTGTTATTTACTCATTGGGCTTTTCAGTTATTTTCTTTTTGTTCCTATATTTAAGTCTATTTCTTCTTCCTTTGCGTCCGTTATTTATTTGTCCTTATGCATTTTCCAAAGACTTTTTGGTAGAATTTTTCTTCGCTATTTTTGAAGGTCTTTTGTTATTTATATTACAATACTTTGTTTCCGTATTTTTTGAGTCTCTATTCTTTTGGCAATATTTTTTGGTTTATGTCACCCACTTACTTATCGGCCGTTGTCTTTTTTGGTCTTTTCCTTCTATCCCGTTATTGTGATTTTTTTTTCTTTCTTAGTAGTTTTGCTTGTTATCACAATTTATTTATTGTTCCTTTTAGCCCCATTTCCAATCAATGTTTCGTATTTCTGCTCAGTTTCCTTACGGGGATATCAATTTTATCACTGACTCGTTTTGCTCCTTCATAAATTAGCTCGTTTTAGTCTGTTGGGGTATTTTTCAATAATTTATTTACTTTTTCAGTTTCTGTCTTGATTCCTCAGGGATGATAATGTCGTCTTCTTTTCAGTCATGATTTTTTTATTAACTCAATATTTTTTCTGTCATCAAGTGTTAACATCAATATTAAATTACTTGGTTTTGTGGTATTTGTTTATCAATATTTTGTGTTTTAGTTCATGAAGGGAGTTCCTCTTGAGCAAATTCTGCACGTCGTACCAGTCCAAATATTCCAAGTCATTATTATTATTATTATTATTATTATTATTATTATTATTATTATTATTATTATAGTTCTTTTGGGGTTTGTTATTATTCTTGATGTTATTTCTCAGTTAATATCATGTGTACTCTAATTTTTTATCATTATTATTCATTTTCTTTTCACTGCTGACATAGTTGTTATTATTCGTAGTAGTAGGAGTTTTTTGGTTTGCTTCGATTTTATGGTACATCAACCATTGTAGGTTATTAATGCAAAATCCATTTTTATACATAGAAACTGTTCTATTTCAAACAATTCAGTTTAGTATAGTTATAGTTTTTTTTTACAGACAGTTAAGTGTCAAAATAGTGATATGACAAACAATTCGGTCTGGCATAAGTACACTGTTTACTTTCTATTTGACCCATAGACAGGAACCTATCAGGTGCTACCACTCTTGGCCAGAGTACATCTGGAAGTGATGGCAGTGGGGGGTTACTTCGCATTCCCCAAAACTCCAACATCACAGGAGTCTAACCATCAGATTGTTTAGTGTCATATCTAGGACTCTCGTTGGTGGAGGTCTTACTCCTCTGCAGAGATGAAGTCAGTGTATTCAACAGCCCCACCCGACTGAGCCACAGGATAGATGTGATTGGGGGTCTTACCCCTCTGCAGAGATGCAATCGGTGTATTTTACTGCCCCCCCCTTCCAGCTGACTAGGCACTCTTAGTAGTATTAGTTGTATAATACTGTTGGTAGTGGTAGTGGTGGTGGTATTTCCGACTCTGATTAAATCTCACAACAAATATGATGGGGAGAATAAAGACGTTCAAAAATCTTTTGAGAATTTAGTAAATGCAATTAATAAGCTTAGAAATCATTTTTCGTAAAATGGGTGATACCTATTGTTGAGATGAAAAGCCGGTTTAAATCTGTGACGATATTTAATTTACTTGTTGTGTCTAGACTCATTTCAGGAAATGGCAGGGAGGATCGACATTACCAAGGATAGGTATTTTATCTTTTTCACCATCTTAATAGAATTTTGTATTTACTTTTGTTGTAGCTTTGTATTGCCTTGAAAGAAAGACTTATTTCTGAAAAATAATCACTGGGGAATTATTTGAATCATTCCATGTAATGGAGTGGCAAAGCTAATGTGGGGTTGTCGCCAATCACTGCTATTTGCGTTCTCTAGTGACTTACACTGAGCAGAAGCTGCAGCTGCTGCTGCAGTGTAGTTATTGTTAATGTTGATGGCGATGTCTGATGGTTAAAGAAAAATGTACATCTACTCAAATGTTGGACCACCCTATCGGTTGGGCTAAGAATACGTTGATAGCAGCTCATGGTTTCTAGGGTATGAAACTAACCTTCATCTAGTGGTGAGGCTTCAGTTCTGGACGTGTTGGGTACCCCTTTATTGCCATTACCCCTTGGCCGCCTCTGACTTGAAGTGGTAGACACGTCGTTTGTTCAAACAAAATTATTTATAAATCATTGGCATTAGATAGGAATACTTAATATCATAAAAATTGTTTTGATGATATTTACTTGAGGTAACAATTGTTTACTAACGATTATAATTTGTTACTTTGAAAAATACAACTGTGTGCAAACAAGGGACTATTATTAACTCAGAATAATAACTTCAAACTATATAATTAATAATATTAGATAATACTATTTGAAACCGTGCAACTGCGGGCCGATTATTTTTCATTACATAGCAATACGGTATATCATATAATTGCGTGCAAAAAATTCTCAAAGAACAACTACACAAAAAGTGTAAATATGAATATACAATGAGCGCGATTCCCTTAACCTCAAAGTATAGAATAACCCAAGACAGATTGAAATGCCGCTAAATTCAATCAATCAATCAATCAGTTGATGTCATATAACTCTGTATAAAAAAAAACTCTTTTGAAACTACTGCACAAAATGTGTAAATACTCGGTTGAGTCAAAGGTTTTGCAATATTCATTGGCCGAGTGGGTACAGTGTTTGCCAATGGTCCGGGAGATCTGGGCTCAATCCCAGGTCGCGTCATACCAAAGACTTTAAAAAATGGTACTTGATACCTCCTAACTTAACACTCAGCAATATAAGGTACGTATCAAGGGTAAAGTGGGGCAATCCCGGGAAAGAAATAGCGCCCTCCCCAAACCTCAATGTATTAGCTATTGAAAAGGTAATCTTCTGGTCACCCTCGACTACAGTCGCCAATTTTATATAACGTGACCAAAGCAGTTCAAGCCGTGTGAAGGATGCTCTGTGATTGTTAGTATTGGGATATTTCTGCATGGCTTCACTTCGCATGTGATTTGAAAACTGCACAAATGAATGCGCTCTTTAGTCTAATTCGTTAACTTTTGCATTAAGAATTCAAACTGTGCCATAATGACACCGAAGCAACCAAAAACATTTGTTGCATGAAAGGTGAAGACGTAGTTGTTCACAGTTTAATAATCCGATGGTCGAAGAAATTTCGCTCGGGTTGATCAGGCTCGATGATCAGGCAAGGTCAGAAGTCAATACTCTAACGTGCAGAATAAAACAACACGAACAAACACTTACCGGTTCAACCGCCCCGGCTGGTAGACAAAAAATAAAATGGGCGAAAACCCAATAACGAACCTGTAACATATTAAGCAAGCCAGAGTATACACACACTAATATACCCATTCACTGAACCAGAAACCAATAACTGTCCAGAGAATGGACTTGGCCACTTGAGAGCAATGGAATGCCCCAATGTCCATATAATCTCGCCTCTAGTCGTAGCATGGCTTTTTACGCGAACTAGTATTTTACACACAGCTAACGAGCATTACGAACAAATTCCAACAGCCTAAAAGTGTAGATTCCGAGGACGTGATTCAAGACGTAGTCACAAATTTCTATGAGTTGCACTCGCAGCGTATAAGGTTAACACGGCACCTAACAGTCGAATGTGGTTTGTCACTTTTACGACCTCGGCAGCAGTATTCGACTCAGCTGATTTGTGAGTTATGTTACCAAAATATTGGAAAACGTAGCTCACTCTAATATGAATCCATAATTAGCTAAATCCCTTGACATCTAGACCTTATACAGCCCTTTTGACATGCTGTTAAAATCAATCAATCAATCAATCTTTCAAACGATCTTCAATGAACAAACGTCTAATTTTTAGACTCTCCAGATCCCTTATTCAATCAATAAAGGAAAAATAACGATTATTCGACATCTTATTATAACTTCTTATTGCATCAGAAAAACTTAGAATCAATAGTCTATATTCGTTAACATTTTTCTAATGACAGGAACCAAAATTTCCCTTTCCAAATCCACAGTGGAATTTTCTCTTTAAACGAAGCCAAATTATCATATGCAATAAATACATTACAATCATTTCCTCGAAGATAAATATTTAGATCGTTGAATCGAATGAATATATCTAATAAGTACGCAAACATTTGTGAAAACCCTGGGGAACTGAACGAGAGAAATGTCATCTGCTCTTCTAAAAAGTTATTGATCTCCTCCAGGAACTCAAATTCACGGCTCAAAACACGAGATAACGATCTCATCTCTGCAGGGCAAAGGTGACCCTTGTATTCGCAATCTGTTTCCCTAAAATGCTTAAAATGAACAGTGGTTCAAAGATCATTCCCTAATTGTATTCACTTGGTTTACACAAGTACCTAAGCTTCATAGATAGATAGATAGATGTTTGTACAGCTAACACGTCCTTCGAGAAAAGGCATTGATAGAAATATAGACCCAACAAAACTCGTGCATCATCAATAAATATGCCATCAATGATGTATATATCTATCTAATTTATGTCTTACACAAGTAGATAAGGAAATATTAAATACTTTAATCGTCTTTAGCATATCGGACATATCTTTTGGCTTTCGTCTCAGCTAATTGCAATGGGAGTTTCACCGGTCATGTTTTAATATTTTATTATGCACTGCAAGATTTTCTGGCTCATGATGACTATGTGTTTCGTTTGACGTCTTTAGTCAATGGTGCTTGCTCTTGTTTCTTTTCCACATAATTGCTCAGAATCATCATCATCATTATCATCATGTATCACCATCAGCACGGATATCCCTGACCCTATCACGCCACCCCAACCAATCGTCCTTTGCTTCTGGAAGGTCTTCAGGGCTACATCCTGTATCGGCACAGAGCTGCTGTATGTAGGTTCCAGCTGGTCGTTCTGCCTTTGTTCGTCCATGAGATGGGGTAAGCAAGTTCGTACTCCAGTCGCGCTATTACGTTCACTTTCGGGCAAATACCCTTGGGAAAAGTATGAACCT
Organism: Sepioteuthis lessoniana; assembly: GCA_963585895.1. Lineage (NCBI taxonomy): Eukaryota > Metazoa > Mollusca > Cephalopoda > Myopsida > Loliginidae > Sepioteuthis > Sepioteuthis lessoniana. The sequence goes on from OY757922.1 coordinate 60,426,727, forward strand.
CCTTATCCTCCAAGCTATGGGTTAAATAGTATCATTACTGTTCTTCTAAGAGAATGGCTTTGGCATTATATATATTTAGCAACCCCTCCGCTCGGGCAGGATATGACACAAGGTCAATTTTAAGCGGAGTTTAACAGGTTTGAATTCAGAGTTTTCCTTCTACTAGACTAGTTGCCTCACCAAGGCTGAAGAACCTACTATTTACCCATAGCTGGAGAGAGAATAATTGGATTCATACCTTTCCCAAGGGTATTAGTGCTATATGAAATGCAATCAGTCTCGTCCAGGATTTGAACTCGTGTCGCCGTGTCCATTTCCTACGACGATAACAATTACACCACGGGCACCTCCATATTGGCATAATATAACCTACAAAGGTTGATATACCATTAAACTAAGAAACAAAAAAAACATGTGAAGTGGTCCCCTGGAGTACATCATTTATGAGCTCCCCCTTCTTCTCCAGCAACGCCCCACATGTCTGGTTCGTCTTACTTTGATAGTTTTCGTGATGGGTAGTAGGTAGTCGTACAGCTGCTGCTTCGTGGGTTGCTGCCTCCAGGACTTGTTCAATATTGCTGGCAGCATTCTTGTGTAGTTGCCATATGTTTAGTTAGCGTCCATGTAGTGCATCCATATAGCGGTATCGACACGATTACTGCTTGGAAGAAACTGCGTTTTATTTTAGCGTCATGGACTGACTTCCATATGACTAATAGACTATCGATAGCTGTCCATGCCTTTGCTAGTCGCGCGTTGATGTCATTCTCGGTTAAATGAGACTCTACTTCCTTGGTAGGTGAACTTGTCAACGAGTTTCAGAGAGCTACCGTGTGGAGATGTTGCCTGTTTGATTAAAGCACATTTATTCCGTTTTGTGTGCATTGACATGCCTGCAGCAGCTCGTTCCATACTATGTAGAAGGGATTCGGCTCGGGTGGATGCATCTGCCACAAGCGCTATGTCATCGTCGTAGTCGGCGCCGGTAATTGTTTTTGCGGGGTACCTTCTGCTTCATGTGAACAAACATTCATAAACCCCTCACACCCTGCTTAAGAATTTTTGGCGTTAACCTTTGTGATGGTTTCAATTTTTTTATTTAATGGCATATCAACTTTCTTCGGTTATTTAATGTTAAATATATACTTCGAGAAGAACAGTAGTGGTACTGTTTAGCCAATAGCTTCGAGGATAAGGAGGTTCATACATTTCCCAAGAGTATTTGCCAGAAAGGGAACGCAGTAGCGCGACTGGAGCTCAAATCTGCTTACTACGATTCGGGTAGTCCAGCAATTTAACCATTACGCCATGTGGACACCCACATCGCTTGTTCTGGTTATTCTTGTTGGGATTAGGTGATCTGTTTATATCAGAGAATTTTGTTCCTCACCTTCTCCAGTACAGATTCTGGTTTGTGCAAATACCATTTGGAAGTATGGACAAATTTCAGTTTCTTGCACAATTCCCAGTGTATCACTTTTCCCACCCATTGATGTTTGGTTTTATATTTTTGGCATTAGTTTGTTACATTATATGTGATTAATATTTTCTTCTATATTACTACATGATCTATGCTTGTTATCTTGTTGCCTCTTATCTATTTTCTTTAACATAGTTGGTACTTATGGCGATACTTTGTGCTGCTATTAGATGAGATTGAGTTTCTCTCTTAAAGTTTCCCATTCTGAACAATGCCCAGGTCTTCTCGAATGAAATTTCACAAGTTTGTTGATTGAAATATGCATATAGTTGTTTTTCTGTTTCCGAGCATATGTTCTGTAGATATTTATGTTGCCTGTCCTGTTTCTGATCGCTATAATTAGTCCTTTTTGCTCTTTTTTATGTAGTCTTTGAGTTCTTGCATTGATGTATCTACGCTATCTTCGAAGCAAGCGAATCCTCTCCCTCCTTCTTTTATTAATACATATCACATTAACACTCAGCATTATAAGGTACAAATCAAGCGTTAAGTGGAGCAATCCAGGGAAAGGAGTAGTGCCCTTCCTAACACTTAAGTGTTGTAGCTATTGAAAAAAGAGTTTTCGGGTCGCCCTCAGCTTTACTTACTTTATACGTAAAAAAATGGATTTGGCATTGAATAACCTACAATGGTTGATATGCCATAAAATAGCTTATCTATGACGTCTCTGGAATGTAAGGTCTTATGCATCGTCATTAGCTTTTTTTCCTTTGGTCCATTAGTTGAAGTTCTTCCTTTGTCCATTTTAAGAATGGTCCTGAATATCTTAAAAGAGGAACAACCCAGGTATTTATCTTCTCGACGAGATTCCAACTGAAGGGATTGGTTTCAAGATGCTTTCTCGCTCAACTGAGATATTCTTTTTTTTTTTTTAATTTCATCTCCAATACTTTGATGCCATCCGCTTTTAATATTCTCAAGTACTTGTAATTTTCTTTTTCTCTGGGTGTTCTGATTCTTTCTTGATTTGGCAGTTTTACTTTTTCTGTCATTTTTTTGGGGTGGGGGTTCCTTTTCCCTTCTCATTATAAGAATGGCATATTTTTCTATGCCAAATTCAAGTATGATATGCTGACTGTATATTCTCATTGTTTGGATTAGACAGTCAAATTCTTTTTCGCTTTTTTACAAACAGCTGGATGTCAACCATATACATTAGGTGGTTAATTCTTTTCTTACGAGTTTGTGAATTTCTAACGCCCTGTGCATTTTCTAAGCATAAGATTGAGTGGTATAATCGCTATTACAAATATGATAGTAACGATGAAACTGCATCTCATTGAATGATACTCCTCTGGATTTTCACCTGCGGTCCATTCAACTTTCTAGTTTTTCATGACTTCCGTGATGAACTTTATGACTTTGTCAGATATCTGGTACATATTTAGACAGTATATTATCCTGCTTTGCGGGGCCATATCGTAGGCTACATTTTTTCTCGTTTTGTTCTCCTTGAAGATGCGTTGATTAATGTATAGATCACCCATTTCTCTTGTTCCCTGGTGGTATCCTTTCTGCTCTTCGAAAAATAGCCCGAGGCTAAACTGTTAGTATTTTCCACATCATCGGTAGGATATTATAAGTTTCTAGTTGTTGGAGACGTTTCCTTTTAGGGGAGTCTTTTTGGATCAAGGTGGTCTTTCCTTTACACATCCATTCGGGTATGTTTGCTTGTAGGCATCTACTCAGTTAAAGAGCCAATCAATCGTGGATAGATGTGAATTTTTAAAATGAAAATTCATACATGCCATCATGGAATTCTGTTTTCCAATTCGGTGCATTTTTTGATGTTGCTCTGTGTGATTCTGGATGTTTTATCGCATCCGGGCCTTCTTCGAGTCCTTGTAATTCTTTCTCCATGTTATTTATCCATTCGACTTTTCTGTTGTTCTTTCCATTGCAATATTTCACTCCAGAATTGTTTTGCCTTATTTGCATCCGGTTGTTGGCATTTCATCGTACATTCACCTTCTAGTTGTTGGTAGAATTTATTTAGGGAGGTTCTGTTTTGTTTGTATTGTTTGAACCTTCTCGGTATTTTTAAGGCTCATTTCGTTCACCAATATCTTTTGATTTATTTTGTCAAGATGATTTGTCTGCGATTTTCTTTTTTCCTTTTTGGTCTTTTCATCAAAACCTATTTTCGTGTCTTTTTCTTCCTTTCTTAGTATCTTGTCAGAATTTCTTTATCTGTCCTTCTAATATAATTTCCTACGCAGTTTTTTTTTTTATTCCTGTTTGGGTTTCTTTGGAACGCACCGATTTTATCACAAATTAATTTTGCTCTCAGAATTGGAACTGTTTGAATAAATTGAATTGCTTGAAATAGATATGTTTTGACAAACTGTATACTCATGCTAAACTGAATTGTTTGAAATAGAACTGATTTTTCGTATAAAAATTGATTTGGCATTAAATAACCTACTAAGTTTGATATGCCATAAAATTGAAACAACTAACCAACCAATTAATCTTCCTTCTTTTCTTGAAATATAATCTGCCTATTTCATCTCTCGGGTGTAAAGCCTTTTGCCATTTTTTTTTTGTCCTTGACCATTTTTGTGAGTACCTTCCTAGTCAATTTTTAAAATGGACCTAAGTATTTTACAAGGAAGACTGTCCAGGTGTTTATTCCTTTGATGAGATCTCCGCTCCAAAGCTTGTTTTCAGGAAATTTTCTTTTCCTTCTTTGGGAATATTTTCTTACTTTTTCTATCATTTTAACTTGTTACCACCAGTTGTTTTATTTCATACCGTTGTCTACTTAATTTATGCACGACTCAAAAACGTATCTTCACAATCATTTTGAAAATATAGATACTTTATTATCCCGAACATACCAATCAAAAGGGTGAGTCCCAGTTGCGTAATGTCTAACATGCTGGAATGTTACATCATAGTGAGTTCAAACTACAGTCACGTTATAATGTTCACTATCGGACTAATACCCAAAGGAAAATATTTATATGTATTAAATAGTACCACTACTATTCTTCTATAAGGACGTACTTAGCCTAAAATAACCTTCGAAATTTGACATATCAGTAAACAAAGAAACCAAACCAATATCTATTAGGCTCAAAGATACGATCAAACTAGTACTACCACTCCGAGTCAGAAAAGATCAGAGAACAATGGCATAAAAAGAGTGGCTATATTCATTCCAAAGCTACAGCGTTCGATTCTAACAATAGGATGCAGTTACCATACCTTGGACACGTTTTTTACTGGGTTAGGATCTTATCTCTCAGCAGCCAACGTGTTCTAGGCCCCACCGACCGGGTAAATAAGAAAAGATAGAGGGACATAATGTTTTTATACATTGTTAGAATAGACTGTAGTGGCAAAATCAGACATACAATATCACTGTATAGAGACAAAAATAATTATTTCCCTTAGAGAAGGAGTGCAAGTCGTGTACCTGTTGTAGTGTCACGTGACAATCCAGAAAGACATTCTCGACCTCTTTTGCCTCTATGTCTCGGGCCCTGCCAAGAAATGTTAAAACCATGTGGCTATTTTACTTTCTCTTATTGTTGTACTCCCTACATAATGGACTCACCCTCCTCCATAAATACACGTCAACAAAGCGTTAGAGGAGTTAACCAAACCCACATGACACAATCACGTGTGATACAACTAGCGCAGTGGACGGATAGTCGCTACCCTACTGGACTCACAGCTTCCTATTAACTAACTACTATTTAACCAGATTTATCTTGTTTCTGTTACTTGAATATATAAGTTTTTCTTTCAACCTTTTTGTGTTCCCCATGTCTTTCTTTTTGCAAGCATCACAACACTTATCAAGTAATCTGCTTCCTATTTCCCCCTTCACATACTGCTTGTTCATGGAACAATATGTGGATATGTCTAACTTTTGGGATATGTTTGTGTATTCTTTATTTCTAATACCATTGGTATGTGTATTATGCATATAAAAGCTTAAATGTTCTTCTACGTACAAATGCATCAGTCCTTTCTTTCCTTCCTTTGTTTTTAGTGTTAGTATTTCATGGATATACTAATGGTGATATTGGTCCTTGCTGAGTAGAGACTCTTTGTTAGCACCAATATAATAATGCAACAAAAAATTTGCAATCAATAACAAAAATGTTTACTTATAAATAACGTCTAAGTAGTTGATCTTGTGATAATATCGTTGGCACGGCACCAAATGTAACACTGTTGTGGTAACCGATACCAGTGCCAAATGTGATATTTTGGCTGGTAATAGTACCAAATGTCTGGTGACGGTACCAGATTTGATACTATCCTGGTATCGTTACCAAATGTGGTACGGTGTGGTAATGGTATTTTATTTTGGCCTTGGTTCCGTGACTCCCACATTTGTTTCCGAGTAGTTTATCAATCCTCTGCGCCCACAGATGGGGAATGACGTAATCCATCCGAAACTTCTTCTGACGGTCATGCTGGTTCGTTGGAGTAATTTGCCTGGGTGCCGGCAACTCAAAGACAAGAAAAACTCTCCGTTAACAACAAACAATTATCTATTGAAACGTATTGGTGAAACAATAATATATCCACTATATTTATAGAAAGAAATTGTCGCTTTATTATCCCAATACGAATCTGTTCACTGCTCATACTGGATATAGTTTCGTAGCAGCCATCGAAGCACAAGAGAGAGAGAGAGAGAGAGAGAGAGAGATCGTAAGGGTCTTTATATGAACCCCAGGTTGGCAGACACAAAGAAACAACCACCAATTGGACCGATTCTTACCAACGTCTAACCCCCTACTAGCTACAACTTCAACTGACCCAACTTTCAAAATTCGCTAATTCTGATATATTCTTAAATTCAGTATATCATTAGAGTGATATCATCTCAATAAGTTATTGCGTCATCTCATCACAATCAGCACACGTGTCCCCAACTTTCACAATGTTTTCATTTTACCTCCGTCAAACTTATGACTTGACATGAATCTGTTTTATTTACATTTGGCTTTCCTGTCTCAAGATGACAGCTGTAACCTATCCTTGTTACTAGTGCACGCACTTGTCCTTTCCAATTTGACTTTCACTTCCACTCAAAGGTTTTAGTTAAGAGACACCTGAACAATTCGTATCCTAACCAAACTAAATAATGAAATTATTGATACAATTAAACATCAAAGTAATTATTTCCTATTCTAAACTTAGCTTGGCACAAGGCAAGAAATATGGGGTGCCCAGCGAGAATCCAGCTTACTAACTGGATTTTAGCCTTGCTTGCAAACCTTTTAGCCTTGCTTGCAAAGCTTTACAATATGCAAGATGCCAACTCATTCTTCCCGAATAGACATTGGATTTATTTGGTATATTCAACTGTTTATATGAGATATATGTTTACTTTCCTGTTCATGTCACCGGAAACCATTCTGTTCAGCTCTTAGAATTTCAAATAATACTCACTTCTTATTGCAGACAACAATTTAGTTGCTTGATGTTAGCCTGTGAAAACTTTTTGATCAAGAAAAAAATTGTTCATGATCTTATAAATCTCAAAAGTTACGAAAGTACAGATTTTTTTCTTTCAATACGTCTTAACGGTTTTTTTGGTTTTGTTTTGTTTTTTCAAAATAGAGTATTTTTTTTCAAAATTTTCTTTATAATTTATTATAAATATTTACTGACAATAACAACACGACTAATAAAAAGTAGAGGGAAATATACTTTCAACAATTTCAACTTAATATGTTTCTATAGCTTTGGAAGATATTTCCATGCTACCCGGTAAATATATCTTATATTCTTTGAGGTAAAAACGCTAAAAATCTTCAAAGAAAAAGTCTATTTGCCAAATTATTTAGTCCTGTTGCTTTTCTCAAAGAAATTTTCTGAGAATTCGAAATAAATGCCCTTACGCTTGGCTTGAAGTCTTTTCAGTTCTTTCGTACAACGTTAGAAGTCTTTACCAATTTCTGTCTGCCGGCCAGTATGTCTATATGTCTACCTTTGTGTCAGTTTACTTGTCTCTATGCGATAGAAACTAAACTCAACTTAATTGAGAATAAATACAAATATTCTATCAACTCTCTTGAATAACATTATGTGTACTCATCTATGTACGATAATAACTTTCAGCTCTCGCTCTCTCTCTTCACCCTTTGAACATATGAGTCAATTTTTATCAGTCTTCTATAGGTATTATTATTATTATATTATTATTATTATTATTATTGCAGGTGCCCGTGGTGTAATGGTTATCGTCGTAGGAAATGGACACGGCGACACGAGTTCAAATCCTGGACGGGACTGATTGCATTTTACATAGCACTAATACTCTTGTTAATACTCCAATTATTCTCCCTCCAGAAGGAGGATTATTCAGCCTTGGTGAAGCAACTAGTCTAGGAGAAGGAAAACTCTGAATTCAAACCTGCTAAACTCCACTTAAAAATTGAGCTTGTGTCATATCCTACCGGGGCGGAGGGGTTGGTAAATATATATAGTTATTAATTGTAAAGAAGCAGTCTCTCTCTGTCTTTCTCTCTCTCTCTCTCTCTGTCTCTCTCTCTCTCGCCCTGGTGGCAGTGTTCAAAATACGTTGACTGTATCCCTTGTGGAGGGATAAGGCTCCCCACAAGAGAAGTGTACTGGGTATGACACAAAACTCTCTGATAGTGAAGCTCTATGGAGTGTGGAGTGCCACAGTAGTACCTGATAGTGTCCCATTCAAGGGTCAAAAATATTTGTTTGCAAATTATTTTTATTAGATAAGTTAATATCATGGAACTGTGCAAAAAGTCTTGAGAAACAATTACACCCAAAATCTAGATATGAAAGTACAATGACGCGATTCTCTAAACTCTTGACATAAAATAGCCTTATATGTGTTGACATGCCATAAAAATCAATCAATCAATCAATTTCTCTCTCCGTCTTCACTTTCTCTCTCTCTCTCTCTCTCGGTCCCCCTCTCTCTCTCACACGCTTACCCTCTCTCTCTCTATATATATATATATTTTTTTTTTCATACGTAATTAAGATCTCAGCTTTTACGTTTTGTTCTCACCTTCTTACATAATGTTACCTATATATCTTAAAGAGAAGAGAAAGAGAGAATAAAGGAAAAATCTTATCTAAAGTTTAATCTAAGTTTTGTGTCTTCTCTTCAATAGAAGATATATGAAAGACGATAAAACTTAAGGAAATTAAGATTTTATCTTAATTTCATAGAGTTTTCTACTGATCTGCTGACCAGCATTTGAGAACTTTTTTTATTTATCAACTTTTATTCTCCACTGTTCAATATATATATATATATATATATATATATATATATATATATATATATATATATAAGCAGATTCGAAAAAATAGTTTAAAACGTGTTTGATAAATCAAAAAGCGCACTTATTCAATTTACAGATACAGATCTATATACATACAAGGCACACGTGAGCTCGTTTCTCGTTTTAACAGCGGTTTATTATAATACTGATTCTTCTATTTTGGAAAGACCGAAGGATTCTAATTAGCATTCTATAGGTATCTTCAATACATCGAGAATGTTAATGGTTAGAATATAACGTTTACCGTGAATTTAGGCATTCGTAATATTTTCAATTTAGTTGCAAATTGGACTGGAATTGCTGAATAGCTGTGAGCATTTTAAGTGTTTTTTCTAATAAGAATCATTCTATGAGATGCTGGTTTGGCTTGGTTAAGTTTTACAGACATAAATTTAGTCACATACAAACACGCACGGAGAGAAACACATATTGGTGTGTGTGTGTTTAAAGGATGAATTCGTTTGTAATACATGTAAGTATCTCAGGATTAAGATCAATACATATCAACATAAAGACGTACAAAGATGACATAGACGAGTGAGAATCTGCAATAAGAATTATGGCATTATGCACCGACACATTAATACTAATGTTGGTTGGTTGGTTATTATTTTAGCATATTGACCCTTCTAGGTTATCAAATGCCAAATCCTGTTTGTTTATATATATATATATATATATATATATATATATATATATATATATATATATATATATATATAGTATTATTTGGTTCAGTTAAACTGGAGTTGGGAGTAATTCCATCTGGACAAGAAAACTATTCAAGAGAGAACATTTAAATTTTCCAGGTAAAGAGCTCAATGTAACAGACAACACAGAGTAATAAATTCTTTAAGAAAAACAACAAACCGGTTACATTAGGATTATAAATTTATTTCCATTTGTTACGTGTTTTTGAGAAATTCAAATACACGAAAAAAATTTAACAGGACTCCTTCAGATCCTAGGGATCTATAGGATCTGAAGAGGTCCTTTTAAATTTTTTTCGTGTTTTTGAATTTCTCAAAAACGCGTATATATATATATATATATATATATATATATATATATATATATATATATATATATATATATACTCCCCTACCCCCGTAGGGTTGAGTTCTCTAGCGAAGAAGTAATCGTGTTGCCATTAGCGCCCTTGCAAGTCTCTTCGTATTTGAATTGAGATCTCGGCGACCGTTGAACAGATGTATGTAAACAATAGTTATTGTGATTCATAACCGTTTAAAATGTACTTCGTAGCTAATATCTCCTCGTGGCTAAATGGTTAGAAGCTTTGGCTTGGCGTTTGAGTCAACCGGTTTTCGATCCCAGCTACGGGGAGATACTGTCTAACCACACAGATGAGTTCTGATAGAACGAAACAGATCTGTCTGTGGATGACTATATATATATTGTGGTACTCGCAACATTTAGAAATGAATGATTGCGTACTCATATATTTTAAAAGTGATTGAAATATTTCATAATTCTTTTAAAAAGACCCTTTATTTCGATTACATTTCTTCAGATAGTTATGTCCGTAATACTTGAGTTAATATGTGAGGAATTCAAATTTTTGGTTCTGATCGGCATAAAAGCAAGGAATGAATTCCTCACGTATTACAGGTTAAATTTTGTGAAAAGACGTTATAAAAGTTCCCTTTTTAAGAATTTTGAAATATTCTAATCGCTTTGAATATTTTATGTATTTTAAACATGAGTACGCAATTAAAAGTATTATATATATATATATATATATATATATTGGCAAACGAATATTTTGTACGTAATTTTTTAAACAACCTAGAGCTAATTTGTTTGTATACAGTTAAATGGTTCGATGTATTGCTATCTAATTCTGAGAATTCTATTTAATAATTATCTTTTTTTCTCTCAAATTTTTCTTTTTTCTCTCATTCGTTTGCCTACAGTTAAATGATTACAATACTGTTATGAAACATTAACAATTCAATCTAACATCAGTCATTTGTTTGTACACGGTTAAATGGTCAAAAGTTCTATTTGACCCATAGACTGGAGCCTAACAGGTACTACCACTCCGAGACAGAGTGGATGTGGGAGTATTGGCAATGAATAGTTATTCCACATTCCCAAAAGCTATAGGATATGAACCTCACCACCAGATGCAATTTAGTGTCATATGCAGGACATTAGGAGCTTTTGCTCCTCTGCTGAGATGCAGTCGGTGTATCCTACAGCCCCAACTGACTGGGCCGGAAACACACAGATACACACTCATATGCAATAAGTCTCGATAGATATAGTATAGACTTAAGTCCGACCAAGATGAGAGCTAGATAAACACACGCACACACACACACACACACACACACACACACACACACACACACATATGTATTAATATATGATGTGATGGAGAAATTGATGTCTAAATTACGCAAAAAATAAGATAAAATTGATATCGCACTTTATCAGATTTATTTACGAAAATTACATGAAAATATTGTGAAATACTATTGATTATATCTATGTAATAAAATCGCCACTTTCTTTAACCACGGACTCAGGACGTCTTTGGAATTTCCAGCTTGCATTTAAGACACCTTGTTTAAATTACTAAACGCTGCCCTTATCCTTGCTTGCATTTCATCTTTGATATGGCACGAAGTTTTGTTGGTCTCTCACTCAACCGCATCATTTGCCAAAATATCAAATGTTTTGCAATCTGATGAGTTAGTCGCCTAGATATTAGGAATTATGTACTTACTGAAATTTTCTCCCAGCCTTATTTAAGTTCAGCTTTTGTGGAATGGTGTTGTCCTATTGCCAGACATAAGGTCTTCCAGTAGCCACTGTCTCGATCCAGTCAGCACTACCACCTCCAAGGACTAAATGTAGGCCTCTGTATTGCATGTGATCCTCTTGGGGAAAACGAATGGAGGCATAATGTTACCATCACTACTGACCATTCCAAACATCATGAGGTGAACTTAGTTTTTGGTTTTCAACATTATCGATGAATCTTGCGTGGATACCGCAAGCCAACGGCTTTTGTTCATTGAGTTCACCATCTGATACTTGCAGAATTTTTTCTTATCCGAAAAAAACCAAAGCATGTTTGTTTGGGAGGGATTCTTGAGTTTTTTCAAAAGTTTGAAGCGCGGTTTTCCATTCGTCCTTCGTAGCCTGGAATAAAAATTAGCTCTTTTTCATTTTCTATGAGAAATAGCGAATGTCTTTATACATTACCTACTTGATAAAAAATTCAGATACTCCCATGTATTTGGTCATGGATATTGGTTACCTTGCCAAGATCGTGGTCAAACATTGGTTGGATCGTACCAAGAAATTCGCGAGTTCTTTTCTTATCGGAAAAATCCAAGTGACGCTTCCGAAATGCCGTACCATCTAAATCACCATTGGACTTATCCATTTCATGTCGCATCCTTTGCATTATCCTCAGATTGACAGCCAAATACTCTGAAATCTTCTTGTTGTATCTTCTGAAGTGAACTCATTACAGCAAGCAGTTTCCAGATTTTAGGAGTAACGAATTGCATCATGGTGCTTCTTTCTTCACATACTGAGATAAACTGACCCAGTTTGCTGTACAGTAGACAAGTCCTGAAACAAACAAACCAAATGCATGAAATCAATGATGTTGCATGTCGAAGGATTACCCATCGTGCCCGATATATATATATATATATATATAGACACACACACACACACACACACACACACATATATATATATATATATATATTACCTTTAATAAGTTTCCAGACTTTTTTCGTATGGGCACTTTTATTGATAGTACCCACATGAAATTCTTGTATCCTTCGAAGTAATCTCCTCCGACTGCAATGCACTTGTTATACCGTTCCAACAACTTTTGGAAGGCCTCATGGAAGTCCTCTTAAGGGAGGGTGTCAATGACCTTCGTCATAGCCTCTTTCATCTCCTCAATTGTCTCATAACGACAGCCTCTAAGTTTTTCCTTGAGCTTAGGGAATAACCAAAAGTCGCGGGGACCAAGCTCTTGACTATTGGGAGGGTGAGGTACTGTCTTGATGCCCATCTTGGTCAAATAGTCTGTGACAAGGATGGAGTTGTAGACTGGTGTATTGTCCTGGTGGAAATGCCACTGACTTGATTTGATGAGTGCTGGCCTCTTCCGACGGAATGTCTTCCTGAACTCCCTTAAAACCTCAAAATCGTATTCCTTGTTGACTGCCTGTTCAGTGGGAACCCAGTGCATGTAGATCATGCCAGTGCGGTCAAAAAAGGGACCATCAAAAGTTTGTGGGCAGATTTGCTTTCTGGCCTCCTTGGGTCTGGGAGAGCCAGCATGCTTCCACTGGGAATTCTGTCTCTTGGTCTCTGGGTCATAGCAGTAGATCAAGCTTTCATCGCAGGTCACCAGAGCATCAAGAAGTGCGGGATCTGAATTGATCAGCTCGACTATATCCCTGCTGTCATAACAACGTCTTTCTTTCTGATCTTTTCTGAGCACCCTTGGGACAAACTTCGCGCAAATCGTCCGCATCTTCAGTTCCTCGTGAATAATTGAGTGTACAGTTCCCACACTGACATCAAACTGTGGACTTATTGTCTCTATAGACACACGGCGGTCCTTATCCAAGAAATTCTTTATTTGACCAATCAACTCTGGTGTTCTGACTTCCATACTCCTCCCACACCTCTTATCAACCCTCACAGATTCCCTGCCTTCCTTGAATCTCTTCAATTTTAAATGCCAGTACAAAAAAGTCTGGAAACTTATTAAAGGCACCTCGTATATATATATATATATATATATATATATATATATATATATATATATATATATATATATATTATAAATAAAATGCATGCTGAACACTTTTTATGGAAGATTAATTTTCTTCTGAACCAAAGATACCAGAATTTTATTATTTCTGATAGAACAGTAAGCAATTAAATGAATATTATAAAGCTGCATTTATTGCTAAATTTTTCAGCATTGAAACTTTAAAATAAAAAGTAAAACATCATAAACATATATAAAAGTTATTCATGTTTTTGGACTACAACATATTCATAGATATTTTGTATTTGAAATTGACTGATATTGGATTTTTCTTGCTTTCTTAAAAGTGTGTGTATGTATGAATTAAAAGCGTTTATTAATTCTCTATTGTTTGTTTTTTAAGGTTTCAGGGGCTTTCGATCATTCTCTGAACTTTCAGAAGAAATATGATTAGTCTTTAGGTAAACTAACGTGTTAAATAGTTTTCAAGGTTTTATCTGTGGACAATAGCCTGTCTTTCTAGGCGAAATAGATTTAATTAACCAACGTCGTTAGATAGAAAGTTAATTAAGATATAACCTGAAGATAAGGATTTCTTTCTAAGCTCACATCCCGTAGGTCAATGTAGAAGAAATTAGAAAGTATATGAGATGTGAGTGTCTAAGAAACAATTGATAGTTTAGTTTATTCTGCCTTGAAGATGGACGTCATTCTTTCGTATTTACATAAATTTGAGATGATCTTAATCTTACACCAGAATTAATAAAATAAAAAATAGATAACGGCACATCAAGTCTCCACATGTCTCCAGGACTCTTCACAGTATTCTGTTTGATCTCAAAAATACTGTAGTTTGGATGGTCTCGATTCGTGCACCAATTTCAAACCCTTCCAGTGCCCTTCCGTAAGGTTTGGAGACCGTTCCAAGTACGACAATTAGGATTGGTATCACCGTCACCTTCACGTTCCACAGCATTCTGAGTTATCTGACAAGGCCCAACGACTTGTCTGTCTTGTCGTTTACTTTTATTTTCACAATATAGTAGGTTCTCTTTTTCTGGTTAATTATCACGAGTTCTGGTTTTCCGACCAGAATTAAATGATCTGTTTTTATCCTGAAGTCTCAGAGTATTTTATGAGTCTCGTTCTCCGGAACAGATTCTGGTTTTGCATGTACCATTTGGTCGTGTGATCAAATTTCGATTTCTTGCACAATTCCCAGTATATCACTTTCCCGACCCAGTCGAGTCTTGTTGTATACTCTTTTTTCGTTTTGTCTCTATCAACACATAACCTACACTTGCTGTTATGAATTATCAATTTTTACCTTAACATAATTGATCCTTATGGCGTTGTTTTGTGTTGTTTTTGAGATGGTCTTCATCTTCAAATAATTATTGTTACTCCAAAGTATAAAAAAATATTTAAAATAATGAACGACACTTTTTGATAAAAGTATCACATATTTTAAAAAATTGCATAGCCTCGAGAAAGGAACGGGAGGAATTGACTTCTCTGAGAACGCAAATAAAACAAAGTTCATGTGTTTTAAACAAGAAGGAGCCATCTCCACTTTAAGTGGGAAGCTTCTAGAATTAGAAGACCAGTTTACATATCTCGGCAACAACATCTTATTTACTGAAAGTGATGTCAACATATGCCCAAGCAAGTTGTGAAATGTTATTGACAAGTTATCGATCATGTGGAAATCTGATTAATCCGATAAAATAGAGTGGTAAGTGGCGGAGTAGCGATTGTTTTGTGGGATGCTACTTCCAGGATTTGTTCAAAACCGCATCTTTGTGTTGTTCTTCAAGCGTTCCGTTAAAATTCAAGAGGTGCAACTATACAATAGTACTGACTTGGCACTTGGTTGGAAGATTTCCCACTTTATTTCATCAGAGAGTTCATAATTCTTTATGGTCGTTAACCCATCCATAGAAGTTCGTGTTTTATATATGCGTATATTGATATAACATTCAGTAGATGAGATATACATTTTTGTCAAATTATTGTTAGATTTTAAATCTTGGTATAAATCATTTATTTATTTGAATTAAATACTTTTTCGGTACTCATCTGTTTATGAAATAATTTATTTATCAGTATTTTCCCAATACCTCCGTCACCGGCAGGATGTGGCACTAGGTCCATTTTTTAGAGATGTAATGCTAGTTTGAGTTCCGTTTTCTTTCCTATAGATTGATTGCCTTACCAACACTAAAGAAGCCAATCTATCTTACAATCTACCCTTTGCTGGTGGGAACGAGATAGATTCTGATCTTTCACAAAAGCATTAGCATGAAATAGCTTCATTCAGGACTTGAACTCCGGACGTCGATTCCATTTCTGATAACTATGACCCAGTGTAATTTGTAAGAATAAAATTTGAATTTTGTTTTGAATAAAAATATTTACGAATATGCAAACTTATTTTTTAAAGACTTTTTCTGGTTTTTTTTTTTTTTTTTCAAATATATGTCGCCTTCAAAACGCTAATCCTTCTTGAAATTACATGGTCGGTGTGTCTCATGTACTGACTCTGTTATCGGCTACCTGAAGCTCAATAAGCTTAGTGATGTGAATGTAGTTATCAATGACGACATTTAAAATTTTAAAGGTGTACAATGGAATATACAATGATTCAAACGCGCGGTAATGAATTACTGTAAAGCAAGACAAGCTCCGGGGGTAGAACCTAAGCAGTAAACAATAAACTCCAATTTATTTTCAGAAAACTATATATTACAAGAATATACAATTCCTGTAAGATATAAGACCCTTGGTTTTAAAGAGGGAAGAGGGACCGGCTTCTGGTGACTAAAAGGCCCTATCTAGTCACAGTCATCGACCAATTCACTCATTATAATATTCGGTCACTCTTCGACTAAGACGCTGGATTTACCATAATACTACAATCTCTCTGTGAAAGCCTACTTAAAACTCTAGGTGAAAATGTTCTATGAACGATGAAATGAAAGTGAAATGAAAATATATAATCTCCTCCCTAGTTTGGTATTTCATTAAACATCAATTTGGGATCTAACAACACTTGTTAACATTTTTCTAAGTTCTGATGATAGTTTATTAAAACCGAAACGTTATGATGTCGACTTTCTTTCACATTAAATTCTTCACTTTTGATTATTTAAAATTTTTTCTCCATATTTTCGGATTCTTTTCTACTATCTACTTCCATTCGATCTGTCTATCTGGTTACCTAGCCACACAAGACGTAGTTAGTAAATGATTGTCGACAGGACGATCACGAATACCTGAATTCAATTCAGATTTTAAAGGCAGACTCTTCCAAATCGGAAGACTAGCACAGTACAGTCTTCCATGATATGTCATCGTGAATTTCTCGTATCCACTTAGTACATTTTTTACGTTGCTTCAATTATTTTAATCTGACTATATTTGTTTATTTATTTAAAGCAGCCGGAAGGAAAATTTTCAAATTTGCCAATATTTTTTTAAGCAGCTCAACCGAAGACAAAAAGAATATTGATTTTCTTTTTGTTTTTTACATCTTTGATCGGATTTTATTCTAATATAATTTTTCTCTTTCATAAAATGAGCAAAGTGTCATATTAACATAGAAATAAACACCAATAAAGAAAGGAAAAATAACAAAGGCTCTTTTGTTATAAAGATAAGATTGCTTTTGTTTTAATATTTTCACAAAATCCCCCTGCCCTTCAAATCTGGGTTTTAAAATACAGATTATTTTCTTTAAGAGACATTCTAGTGACTTTTTAAATCAGGCTTATGGATGAAAAAATACTTAATCGTCCTTACAGATTGTGCATTATAAAAACTACGTTACAACCGTGCATATTTTAATTCTTCAGTGCTTGAGTGTTTTTCTCACACGAAACAAAGAAGAGAAAAGTTAGTAGAATGACAAACACCTCTAGATCAAAACTAAAATCATTCAGTCAAGCAGAAAAACGCCAAGAGTGGAAAGATACGTTTCAAGAATCTGTTTCGAAATTGTCCTGAAATCATAAACAAACCCATTGAGGAAATTATCCATGATCAATTAGAAATTAAACTTGGACACTTCACAGAAGATGAACTTGACATAGTTCTGAGGGCAATTAAAAATGGAAAAGCTGCAGGCCTTGATAAAATACCTTCTGAAGTATAGAAGTCAAAGAAATTTGAAGACAAACTTTTTCGATTACGCCTTCTAAAACTGAAATACAATAGAGAAATGGACGAAAGACTGCATTCTCCACCTACCGAAGAAGGGTGACCTCAGAGCTAATACTTGCAGCATATGGTTGTCAAAAAGAAACTGTTAGGATGATGCTTTACAAGGAGATGAAGACCATTCTTTGTTCTAGTAACACAGATTTTTCTTAACACTGTTGCTAAAATCTTAAATGCAATTAACTGGCATCATTCTATTCATAATTTTTCTAAATAATGTACTAAGAACACATTAGATCTAATGAACGAAAATAGTTTCACACTGAAAAAAGATATGTATGAAGCCTCTTATTCCGTCAGCTATTGTTCAGATAGTATCACTGCTTTTCTTCTACAAGGAGAGTTTTGGCATGAGATAATCCACGAAAGTTTATGAGCCATTAAACAAAGAAACCGAAACAGAAACCAAGAACTTACATTCTTCGACTCTGTGCGGACATTCTATGCCATCTATAGGATTTACCATGGTTGATGGATAGTGAGAGTTACTTAAAAGAATCTGTACTATCACTATGCCTTGATGATTATTATTATTTATTACTCATTAGAGTTTTTTCGCATCAGCGACATCTGATAGTCTTTCACTGGAGTTTGAGTGACAGTAAGTCTCCCCTTAAGTCTCCAGGATTCTTCTCAGTATTCTGGCCGTTTTCAATAATGCTGTTGTTTAGATGGTCTCCACTCGGTCGCCAACTTCTAAATTTTCCAAGCCCTTTCATAATCCTTTAGTCACCGTGCCAAAGGCACCAATTACAATTGGTATAATTGACACCTACATGTTCCATAGTTTTTTCAGTTATTATTATTATTATTATTGTACTTATAAAATAATCCAAAATTTATGTTGCTCTATATTTTTAGTTGATGTCCTATATTTTCTGAATATGACACTAGAAGTAAAATTAAGTTAAGATAACATACGTTCCGTTACTTTGTCCTTCTGCTATAAATGAAACGAATCTTTAGTTTTTTCTTATATTTAAACGTAACTTTCCTTAAAACTCCTCATCTACAAAGCCATTAGTTATTTGAGAATTCTTTCAACATAACATTAATTGTATATACTGTCTGCTTCTCAGTTCAAAAATGCTCTATCCGCAAAATTGACAAATAACATTCTATTTCTATGTCACCAGAATAGTCTACAAGATAATGATACGAGTTACCATGATAATCACTCAGACTTCAGTAGAAACCATCGGATAAAACTGGTGTGAAAAACACTCCAGGATTAAAATATTAATAGGCAAAGAATAGTAAATGTTGGCTCTGTGGTGACAGAGTTAAACGAGTTGATTACATATCAAGCGAACAGAGCAAATTTTCAAAAAGAAATACAGCACCAGACATGACTAGAGGGAGAATGTGAATCACTCGGAACTGTGCAAGAGACTGAAATATAACCATACTGACAAATGGTGAAACAAACCAGAATCCATCCTAGAGAATGAAACGCATAAAATTCTCTGGGATTTTGAGATACAAAACAGATTACTCAATCCAAGTTAGAAGACCAGACTTAGTTTTAATTAACAAAAAGAAGAACTTATCATCTAACAGATTGTGCCGTTTTAATGGACCTGAGGGAGAGAAAATTAAAGAAGACTTAATAGTGGATAACTACCTGAATCCTGCCTGAGAATTAAAAAAGATGTGGAGTATGAAGATGGCTGTGATACCAATTGTATTTGAAACATCGTAGTTAAGGCTCTTGGAACAATCCTGTAGAACCTGAAAACAGGGTGAAAAGGGCAAAGCAGAAGAATTGAGACCATCCAAACCACAATAATGTTAATACCTGCTAGAATACTTCGAAGAGTCTTTGAGATTTAAGGAGACATTTTGCAGCTCAGTCAAAGACCACTAGTCAGTACTGGTATGAAAAACTCACAAAGATTATTATTATTATTATTATTATTATTATTATTATTAGAAGAAGAAGAAGAAGAAGAAGAAGAAACACCAGTTATTACTGGCATGAAAAACCCACAAACATTATTTCTATTATTATTATTATCCCTATATTTATCATTATTATTATTATTATTATTATTAGAAGAAGAAGAAGAAGAAGAAGAAGAAGAAGAAGAAGAAGAAGAAGAAGAAGAAGAAGAAACACCAGTTATTACTGGTATGAGAAACTTGCAAAGAATATGATAATAATCTATGTTTTTATTTAATTGTCAATATCAGATTTTTTCTGTTCAATCCAATCATTCAGATATTACGCATTTAGCATATGATAACAAAACAAATCAAAATACAAGAAAAGAAAAGAATAGATAGATAGATAGATAGATATTCACACACTTAAAAAAGTCTCCAGGATTCTTCTCAGTATATATATATATTACAGGATTCTTCTCAGTATATATATATATTACATCTATCGTTCTGGATTATGACTGTCTATATGACGTCATTATGATATTGATATAAGCGACCGATACTAACATGTTTTTAGCTCACCTTCCAAGAATTTTCTCCACATCACGCTTCTCTTCAACTGCGTTCATTTGCTGGCTTTGTTCTTTAAGGTTTTTTGCTGATAGCATTTATTCCCTTGATTCTCTCTCACCATCCACCCATGCCAGTTATTTCACATTGCCGATCCTTTAGACGGCATCAAGTGTCTGTAGAGAGGGCATGAGTGTAATTCTTTACAGAACGGTCAAATATGTGAAAGCCATTTGGAAAACTTAGCTAATAAATTGATCTCTGCTTCTTCAACTCTTCCCAGGATACTTGGATGGTTTGTAAGATAAGTTGCAAGTGGCCCTAAATATACTGTTTTGTAGGGTGAATTTTCTCAAAACAGTACGCGGATTCCTTATGCAATCCCCATCTAGCTTTGTCTACTAGAGCAACGAAAAAGTCTTTGTGGTGCATCCACACAGTAATTCTGACATGGCAAAAGTGGCCAATATTGATTAATACAAAATGAATATAATTTGTAGATATATATATATATATATATAATTTGTGCGTAAGAAAAAATATTTTAAAAGAGATGCAAGGTTCGCTATCACGGAAAGAATTTAAGAAAATTAAACGAAATGAGAAAAAAAAGCAAAAGACAGAACGGTGAATGAATAAAATGCTTACACACTGGCACCATACCGATTGATCGTAAAACAAAATGGCATTCTCTTGAAATAGGCTAGGCAGACTTTGGGTTATACAGAATCATCTAAATAAACAATAAGCAGGCTGGACAGTCACGGTTGATTTAAAAGACAATCCCCCCCTGGCTAAACGTATACATTTCAAGTTAAAAACTCATTAGCCAGGTGTCTTCCATACAGATATATAATACTCACTTGAAGGCACTTGGATACCAAAAAATAATTTTCATTCAACGGATGAATATGGTACGTCAACAGTGCATTTTATGTTGCTATTTTTGTATGACATCAATGAGAGATAATATATTAACCAAATCTATTATTTGAAAGAGTTAGGATGATTTTAAAAAGATTCCAACTGTTAATGCTAAATTAATACAATTGACAATTTAAGGTTAGTTGAAAACTTGGTTTTCATTCAAGTCAAGCGACTAAAATCCGAGAAGTTAGAAGTTTGTTTGCAACTTTGATTCAGTAAGTCTAGAAATAGCAGCGCCAGCACGAGCGCTTGTCAAGTTTCCATCTTTGGTCCTACTGGTTTTTGACACGTACGACGAGTAAAATGTATGTGAAGAAAAGACGTCCATTATAATATATCACGTGTTCACACGGAAAAATGCCTGGTAATTCATCTCACCAGTTCGAATCAGCGTTGGGTCACGACGATTGACAAACATGGTGAGAAGAGAGCACCGGCCGAAAAAACAAGATGGCGGTGAGAAGCATTCACAGACCCAGAGAACAAGATGACGATATAACATCGGCTCCTTTAAAAACTTTTAAAAAAATATTCCTATCTTTCTTGGGAAAGGACACCTCGTGTGGTGTAATGGTTCACCAGCTAAACTAGCAAACCTACACGAATTATTTTCTCATTGGCTCCAGCATTCATGCGGCCTTGTGCTACATCTAAGCAAAAATCTTTGTAAATTACTATTCATTCGGCCTTCTGCCACATCGGAGCAAAAAAAAAAAAAAAAAAAAAAAAGAAAGGCTTCATAAATTACTATTTCTCAGGAGAAAGTCTCTGTAGTATAGTAGCTAACGAAGTGGACTTTGGAAAAGTACATTCCCTTTATCCCTCTTAGCTATGTGATGAATTTTACCACTATTGTTCTTCTATGAATAAAGCTTTGACATTAAGTAACCCTCAAAGGTTGATATGCCATTAGACAAAGAAACCAAACCAACCCAAACCAAATCAAAACTATTTGACTTATCTCTTTTGTTATATATATATATATATATATATATATATATATATAATTTGGTTTAGTTTGCTTTGCTTTTATGTTATATCAACCATTGTAGGTTATTTAATGCTAAATTCTTTTTATACATTTGTATAAAATATATGATTTCTAAACTCATTTTGTGGATAACATTTTTAAACGAGCCAGAACTATTTTTTTCGCACAGTTAAATGGTTTCACTGATTTCTATCTAATACGAATAATTCCATTTACTCTAAATCATTTGTATAAACACAATTCAATGTTTTCAAGTATTGCTATGTATCACTAACAATTCAGTTAAACATCATGTAATATAATGGCCGAGGGATTTCGGTTTATGCCTTTGGGTTTAGTTAGACTGAGAACCTTTCGGCTCAGTGCATGGGTTACTTAGGTGCAACATGAACACAGGTGTTCACGCGAGTGCGCATGGAGCGGACGTATATCTCAGAGATATCACAATAGCCCGAGATGGGAAAAGGGGTTACACAGTGCGAATGACGTCAGGTACGGGAAGCACGCGGAGGATTTTGGAAGATTTTGAAAAAGTCAGGAGTTCAGATGAGACCTGTCTCGGGAGAAGACGGTTGGCTTTCGCTTGCTCGCGGACACCTTTGTGGCGGGTACCACACGAGATGGGGGCGGGCAGAGGAAAAAGCCAGAATAGAAAGATTATGCCTCCTTCTCCTTATGTCGAAGAACCTTTAAACTCAAAGGTAATAAAAAGTTTCGTACCTGAACAAAGAAGTCGTTACGTGTTTTTCGAATTTCGAGTTTCCTATGTTCTATGTTATAGATATATGAACATTATATGTCCATTTCGCATATCCGTATATGGGTATGGTACATATATATATTTGCTGCCAGAGCTAGGCATATCTGTATCATGGGTATGGTACGACTGGGTTATCAAAGAGACGATCAGGCTAAGAACATGGGTATATATTTCAAGCGGCTTGTTCAGGCGATAGAGGGGGAGAGAGAAAACACAAGGCCCCCAGAAGAAAGAAACAAGAAAAAAGCTCAACACCGAAAACAAGAAAAAAAATGCAGCGCCCCTAGAAAGAAGAAAAGAAAAAAGAAGAAACACAACTGTCGAAACAAGGCCCCAGAAAAAAAGAAGAAAAAAAGAAGAAAAACAGCTCAACTCCAAGAGAAGAAAATAAAAAGGCAGGAAGAAAAGAAAGAGAAAAAGAAGGCGAGTGGAAAATGAAAAAAAATTGCGGCCAGCCAAGTCAAGAAAAAAGGCATGTAAAGAAAAGAAAAAATTAAAAAGAAGGTATTTGCTCATTGTGTAACTTTACCTCACTGCTGTCGATTAATATTTGGGTTCGTGAAAAAAAAAATTAAATTGGTTATAATAGTGAAAGCATTAGTTTTAATGACAAGGGCTTTTCTAGAAGGATAAAATTGGAAATAACTTTTTTAAAAAATATGTGATCCCTTGATAAAAATTATGATTACTGGTGTGTGTAATATTGTATCGTAGTGAGGGAGAGAAAAAGAAAGGGTAAGAAGGAATGATGCGGGCAGGAAAAGGAGGGAAAGAAAGGTGGCCGTGGGACAGAGATACCGTGGTGGAAATGATTGACAGCCATAGTAAACAATATTTTTATGAATTAAATTTTATAGTAAACAATATTTTTATGAATGAAATTTTATAGTAGATAGGGTTTTTGTGAGTAAAATTTTGTAGTAACTTGTCAGTGG
Organism: Sepioteuthis lessoniana; assembly: GCA_963585895.1. Classification (NCBI taxonomy): domain Eukaryota; kingdom Metazoa; phylum Mollusca; class Cephalopoda; order Myopsida; family Loliginidae; genus Sepioteuthis; species Sepioteuthis lessoniana. The sequence continues at coordinate 60,450,573 of OY757922.1, forward strand.
TCCGAGCAAATAGTAATTTAAAATTAGAATTTTAATCCGAAAAATGGAGTTTCGGAAACATCGATGGTGTTGTCCAAGGATTTCGCATATTTGTAGTTAAGACCTTTGGGTCAGGTTTCGATATTTGTGAAGTTGGGAGAATCGATATTTTGGGCACTGGTGGAATCAGGCCAGGGTTTTGTTTAAGTTTGTCGATACCGACTATCCGGAAGCACGGTTGAATGCTTCGGACTTTTCGTTGTCTGGTCGACTGAAATTGTCTCGAATAAATCTTGTCATAGGGGCAGAGCAACTAAGAGACAGATGTTGTTTTTTTCTATGTCTGACGAGGCAGACGGATATTTTGTGAGTTACCCCCCGGAGTGGGGTTTTGAGGATTTTATTAGGGAAGATATTCGGAAACAGGGGTTTGGAGATAATTAAGATATGCGCCGGGTTTTGGTGATCTCATTGGATGTGTTTAGAAAATTCATGGACTCAGATTTTGAAGTGTTTTGAGGGGAAAATTTTGTTGGCTGAATTAATAAAAGTTTGGATGGTTTAGGAGAGAACATCCGGGATATCTTAAAGCAAGAAAGAAATATGATAAGAAAGAAGGGTACTCGTAAGCTGTTGAAAAGATGTGAGATAGACCGTTTGACGGTGCTCAAAAGTTGAAAAAAACGGGGAAACATTTATCTTGGTTTGATTACGAGCAATGCTTAGTTGTGGAGGGTTAAAATGTGTATATTAATTAATGACAGAGATTACTAAAGTAGGATATATAAAGTTAGAAGTAATGAGTACGGACGTAGAAGGAAAGCAAAAGTGTAAAAGACATAATGAGCAATTGACGTGAGAGTGAAAAAAATAAAAAAAACAAATTAAAGACTGAAAAAATATACATGCCGAACCAGTGACTGTTGGAAAAAATTTGAAAAAAAAAGAGAAAAAAAGAGAGAAAAAAGAACCAGAAAGTGTGGCTGAAAAAAAAATGAAAAAAAACTCCAAGAAAATGAAGGACAATACGAACGCTTTTATTTCAATGACTTTTGAGTTTGGGACTGATGCATGTTTTTTGTTGTATTGTTTTGTAAAATTGTATTACTGAAAATGTTGTTGATCAGTTCGACATGAGGAAGAGCGGTACACTAGTTTAAGAAAATAATTTGTCATCATCGATGACAAATGATTTTATTTGTAGAGGGAAAGGCATGTAATATAATGGCTGAGGGATTTCGTTTCATGCCTTTGGGTTTAGTTAGACTGAGAACCTTTCGGCTCAGTGCATGGGTTACTTAGGTGCAACATGAACACAGGTGTTCACGCGCCCGCGTGGAGCGGGCGTGTCACTCAGAGATATCACAATAGGCCGAGACGGGAAACGGGGTTACACAGTGCGAATGACGTCACGCACCGGAAGCGAGTAGAGGATTTTGGGAGATTTTGAAAAAGTCAGTGATTTGAGATGATACCTGCCTCGGGGAAAGAGGGTTGGCTTTCGCTTGCTCGCGGAGACCTTTGTGGCGGGTGCCACTCGAGATGGGGGCGGGCAGAGGAAAAAGCCAGAATAGAAAGATTGTGCCTGTCTCTCCTTATATGGAAAAACCTTTAAACTCAAAGGAAATAAAAAGTTTCGTACCTGACCTGAGAAGTCGTTTCGTGTTTTTCGAATTTCGAGATTCCTATATTCTATCGTTATGGAAATTACTCATATTTTTGTAATAATAATTATTTCAGTAGACCCTATATTCTTAGAATATTAGATCTTCATCGTCAGACAAAGAATTTTCTTTTCTTTGTGTGAAGATGCAAATCTAACAGTTTAAAAACTTAGGGTATGCTGAAATAGATATTACAAAAATATGGGTAATTTTAAAATGTCTTTCTTATATATATATATATATATATATATGTGTGTGTGTGTGTGTGTGTGTGTGTGTGTGTGTGTGTGTGGGTACAGATAGATAGATAGATAGATAGATAGATAGATAGATATGGTAACTAGCATCAATTCAGTTTCTGAATAAGATAGATGCCCATTACTTGCTAAGTCCTAACGATAGGTAGATTAATTACACAAATATTTTCTACTTCATACAATTTATCACCAACTTTCCATTGATAGGGAATACAATCGAAGGCTGATTTTATGAATGAAGGCAGTCGCTGATCAAGCATGTCAGCTCAGTGAGAAGATCTAATACTGGAAGACCCGAAACTTCCAATGAACTCAGGCCTATAATATTAATTATTCCTATCTAATGCACATAATTATGTGGTTTCATGTAATTATTTTCATTTAATAATTATCATTTGTTTGCATGCTCTTATATGATTTCAAATAATTAATAATACTCCTTAATGAATACTTATAGTTTCAAACAACAATTCTTAATAGAAATAATTTATCGTTATATTGCATCAAGTATTCCTGTCGAATACAAATAATTTTTGGAGATCTAAATGACCTGTGTTGGCGACCATAGTCAAGGGTGACCCGAAGGCTCCCTTTTCGATAGCTTCTACACCAAGGTGTATGGGAGGGCGCTACTCTTCTCCCTGGAGTGCTCCACTTTACCCTTGATCCGTACCTTATAATGCCGAGTGTTAAGCAAGGCGTCATCAAGTACCATTTTCTGAGTCTTTGGTATGACGCGACCTGGGATTGAACCCAGGTTGCGTCATACCAAAGACTTTTAAAAATGGTACTTGATACTTCCTTGCTTAACACTCAGTAATATAAGGTACGTATCAATGATAAAGTGGAGTAATCCAGGAAAAGGAGTAGCGCCCTCCTCTAACCTCGGTGTAGTAGCTACTGAAAAGGGAGCCTTCTGGTCACCCTCGACTACGGTCGCCAACAACTTATATGACCTGTAGAGTAATGCCAAGGACGGGGTACACCACTTATCAGATCTCCGGAAATGGAGCCCATCAGTAGCTGGCATTTGATGTAATACTTAGGATCCCCCCAGTTTTTTGCGGGGGAAGATTTTATATATATATATTCTACGCTCCACCGTCAAAGTGGCAAGATTCCCTGCCGATCACTATTCATAAGAATTCCATTTGAGTAAATCGTTCTTTGAATTTAATTTTTACAGTTTCCTAAATAGAATTTACAAAGAAAAAAAAAAGCAGCAATAATCGTCAATGGTTTGTGAGAAAATATTGCTAACCATTTATTTTTCTGTAGCAGATGACTTGCAGTTTGCTTCTGAATTCAGTTTAATATTTTCTTTGTCATGCATGAGTAAACCCGTTCAAGAAATATCTTTGGATTTGTCTCTGCTTATACTAAAGCAGCGTAAAGCTAAAAGGCATCTTGAAGCTCTTTTTCAAATGCTATCCTGTGTATTAAAATTGTTGCTATTTTTCACACTTTTTTTTTTTTGCTGCTTCGGTTTTTTTTTTCTTTTAGATTTTATCACATTTTTACGACAGTTGGAAAACTGAAAAGTGAGTCTCATTTCTTTTTTATTGCATGTTGTAAATTTTATTTTATTTCATATTTTTAAATTCTTTTCGGCTTATTTCACTCTCGGTGGACTGGTTTTAAAAACATTTTCTTCCGAGTTCTCAGCTTAATACACGAATAAAAAGAAACAGATGAAAAATATTAAAACCATCGGTAGAAATGTTAGGTTAGGTTAGGTTAGGTTAGGTTTGGTTTTATGGCATATCAACCATTATTGGTTATTTAATGCCAAATCCATTTTCATACATATTAACCATTTTAGTTTAGCATAAGCGCAGTTTTTGCTTACACACAGTTAAATTCAAAAACAGTTCTGTTTCAAACAATTCAGTTTAGTACAAGTACGCAGTTTAAATGCCAAAAACAGTTCCATTTCAAGGAATTCACTTTCGTATTGGTACGCAGTTTAATTATCAACACAGGTCTATTTCTAAAAATTCAGTTTAGAATGATTTCAAAGTTTAAATATCAAAACAGATCTATTTCAAACAATTCAGTTCAGCCTAAGTACAGTTTAAGCATCAAACATCTCTATTTGACCCATAGATAGGACCCTATAAGGTGCTACCACTCTGACCCACAGTGGACTTGTGAGCGATGGCAATAAATATGTCCTCAGCATTCTTCAAAGCTCCAGCATAACTGGTACCTCACCATCAGATCGTTTAATGTCATAAGCAGGACACACGTTGGAGGAGTTATACTTCTCTGCGGACATGCAGTTCGTGTATTCTGCCGGCCCAGATTACTTGGCCAGTAGAAATGCCCTCAGCATAGAAAAGTAGAAATACATATTGGGAGGAATTTTTAGCAAAAAGATTGTATTTCAGCATTCGACGGAATAAGAAGGATTTTCGCCAGAAATCGAATATTTAATTCGGGAGTGAAAATGAATGCAACATTCTCAGTCAGAATCACACACACACACACACACACACACACACACATATATATATATATATATATATATACTAGCTGTCCATCGTATCCGATAATGACGTCCAGCAAATTTTTTCCTATATTTTTTTTCGATTTTTAGACAGTTATTACCAATCGTCTAAAGGGATGCTCATGACCCCGATGTTTCTTTTGATGATGACCTTATGCCGGAGGTTTGGTCTTCTTGTTTTACATGACCCTGCCCTAAATTGAGATTACATGATCTGTTTTATCATCAAATCGGTGCAAGTGGCTTGCCCATATTAGATTGCGTTATGTGAGTATATCGTATATGCCTGAGAGTTTAAATTTCTCCCGGATGAATTTATTCGGGATATGCTGCAACCACTTGACATTTACTATTTTGTGCAAGTGATGCATTATATAGACTTGAAGTCTTTGGGCATCTTTTTTTTTTTTTTTTTTTTTTTTTGCATATCGTCAAAGTTTCTGCGTCGAGCAGAAGGTTTTAGATAACTATGCCACGGTACACAGAACATTTAGTTTTTACGAAAGGGTATTTGTTGAGTCAGATTCGCTACCTTAATTCGCCATTGGCCTTGTAAGCACTGGACGTTCGTGTAACTAGTTCTGCATTGTCCGTAATTGTTCGCGACTGTTGAGTCTAGATACTTGTATTTGTTTACTTGGCTTAGTTCCTTGACCTCTATCTGTATTTCTTGACCAATATCATAATATTTTGGAGAGGGCCGGTACATAACCTCAGTTTTCTTGAGGTGAATTTTTAGTCCAAATACCTTCGCAGATTTTGATAAACAGGTTATCATTTCCTGTTCATCTTGGTAGTTGAGTACCACGAAGGCAAGTGTCATCAACAAGCATGAAATTGCTTACCAGAATACTTCTGGTTTATCTGGCAGACTTTAATTGACTGACATTGAGCAAATGAACAGGTTTGCCCCTAGTCGACTCTATATCCATGCTACTTCGGTGGAATCAGTAAAAGCACCAGACAAGACCATAGAAAGAAAATTGAGAACAGTGTGGGAGCAAGAAATAAATAGTTCCGAGAGTTATCCCCTTAAAATGATTGAGGACTTCGTTCCTGTATCCAAAGCAGATGCAAGGCTGATGAAGTGGTTAGAATACCTTAGTCAACGTAAAAAAATTGCACATACAGACAATATATATATATATATATATATATATATATATATATATTGTCCGTGTGTGCTATTAAAATCCGTTACTCAGTGTTTTATGCGGATTAAATCATCCTCAAACAGGAATAGGAGAAAAATATCTAATTAACCCTATTATTACGCGAGGAATTTGTTAGGAAGCATTTATTGAGAGAGAGGCAGAGACAGACAGAGAGACAAAGAAACAGACAGAGAAAGAGTTCAAACACTCCGGAAAACACTGATAAACATGCCGAAAAAATGAATAATACTCTTCTCGACATCAAACTAGGAGAGTTTGCGGAGGAAGAACTCCTTACAGTACTGAAAAAAAAAATACACAGAGAAAAGCTTTAGCCATAGATGAAATACCTCCTGAAATATGGAAGACTAAAATTTGACGACATACTTCTTACATTATGCAATGCTGTATGTAAACAAAGCACAACTGCTGGATAAGCAGGGACGAACTCATAAGAGATGTACTCTTATGGACCCCCACACATGGCCGTGCAAAATCAGGACGACCAGCACGAACATACATTCAGCAGCTATGTGAGGATACGGGATGTTGTCCTGAATACCTACCTAGGGCGATGAACGATAGGGAGAAGTGGCGAGAGAGGGTCAGGGATATCCGTGCTACCAGCGCGAGATGATGATGATGATGATGATGACAAAATGCTGCATCATTCCCTCTCCAAGAATGGTGACCTCAGAATCACTAAGAATTACTGAGGAATAACATTTATCATTATAGCTGCTAAGGTTTATAACGCTCTGAGTCTCAATCGTATCTGACTCCAAGTTGAGAATATTCTTAGAGACTATATAAAAATATTCTCGACTTTAGGTCAGATACGGTTGAGCGTTATAAACCTTACCAGCTATAATGATTTTTAGAGAAATCAGTTTCCGGAGAATTCGATCCACAAAATCACAGATTCTGACAATACGAGTAAGTCTCAAAGGAGTAGGCCAGAAAAAAATCTTGAGACTACTCTTTTGCTTATAGACATCTCCCAGGCATTTCATTTCTTACATAGAGGAAAGATAGAGCATTAACGACCAGCACATGGTCTCCTCAAAGAAACTGTTACTGCTGTAATAAAACACGAAGGCAGTGGTTCTTTCATCCGACTGTGATGCCAACATCTTCCATATTGTCACTGGAGTCTTGCAAAGAGATACATTAGGGCTATATATGTTTATAATCTGCATAGATTACGTATAACAAACGCCTAGAGATCTAATAAAAAAAAATTATTTCACATTAAAAGAAGAAATCAGACGAAACCATGCAGAAACTATCACAGATGTATCTGACACGTTTGCGTCTGTCATAATCATGGAATTCAACGCTTGTCGGAAATATACTTACCCAAGTTGAATCCCTGCTACATAACCTATTGCAAGCAGCAAGACGTATTGGCCCCTTCATAAATGCAAATGAGTTTTAAACAAAATTGAGTCAGTTCAATTTTAAGTGGCAAGCTTCTAAAATTAGAAGACCATACTGCGGAAGCAGCATCTCATCTAGTAAAAATAATGTCAACATATACCTTGGATAGGTGTGGACTGCTATTGTCAGGTTATCGAATTGATAGAAATCTGATCCCTCTGACAAAATAAAACGGGATTTTGTTCAAGTTATGGCTGTGTCGGTATTACTATAAAATAGATTGATGGCAACTACATAAGAATGCTATGTATTTTGAAAAAATCTACAAGAAACAAATCACAAATAAGCAGCTGTATGGTTACTTACTTCCCATCACATAAACTATTCATTTTGGAGGTGCCCGTGGTGTAATTGTTATCGTCGTAGGAAATGAAGACGGCGGCACGAGTTCAAATCCTGGACGAGACTGATTGCATTTCACATAGCACTAATACCCTTGGGAAAGGTATGAATCCAATTATTCTCCCTCCAGCTATGGGTAAATAGTAGGACACACTAGGTTTTTCAGCCTTGGTTAGGCAACCAGTCTAGGAGAAGGAAAACTCTGAATTCAAACCTGTTAAACTCCGCTTAAAAAATTGACCGTGTGTCATATCCTGCCCGAGCGGAGGGGTTGGTAAATAGGATAAACTATTCATTAAGACGAATAAGACATAGTGGACACTGCTGAAGATATTGAGACGAAGTCACAAGCGACGTTCTCTTTTGAAATCTTTCACAAAGACTCGCCAGCAAAGATCTAAATACGTCAGCTGTCAACGGACACGGGATGCAGTCTAGAGGATCTCCCAGGAGCGATAGACAATTGGCATGGATGGTGAGAGAGAGAGAGAGAGAGAGAGAGAGAGTTTAGGAATCCTGTGCTATTAACGTGAGAAAATTAATATATATATATATATATATATATATATATATATATAAGGAAGATAACACCGGAATCATATTTGAATATATAAATGGTCAATATTCGAATTAAAGATGCTTGAACATTTGAAAATAGTTAAATTATAAGAACATATAAGTAATAATAAGATAATTAAATGATAAGTAATTAGAGGCGAGATCAAGAAGTACCGAAACGATTATTTTTGTCTCCCTAGACTTCCATGTGAGAGCATGTCTAAAACTTAAAATATCTTAATTACATGTGTTACTTAAAGTAAGCAGAAGAAAATTGTTATTCTATTAAAAAAGATCTACTTATTTATTGGTTACACAGAGTAAGAGTAATAGCACTTCATATCGGAACATCATATGGAAAGAAGCCAGTATTTTGAAGTCGCTGAAAAAGTATCAACAAAGACAAGAAAACTGCTCCGAATTAATCAATATATAATAGTAAGAAAATTCGTCTCAGAAACTGAGACAAAAAAAAAAATAAAGGATTTTTCAGTGGATGAAACATTTTGATACAAAGACAAAAAGAGTCTTTAGAATCATCAATGTATAATAGTAAAAATCCTCTCACCAATTGAGACAGAAAAAAATGGATATTTCAGTAGATGAAACATAGAAAAAGACAAAAAAATGTGTCTAGAATAATCAATGTATAATAGTATTTTAGCTTGTGATTTCGTATCTGTGGACAGATTATTCATGTCTCTCTCAGACTGTCTCTCTCAGACTGTCTTTGTCAACCTATATCTCCATCCTTTTATTTCTGTATCTGTATTTCTCTGTTTTTCTTAGGCGGTCTGTCTGTTATTCTCTATCTCTCTCCCTCTTTCTCTCCCAATTTCTGTTTCTCTTGATTTGTCTCTGTCTATTTTCCCTCTAACCCTCTATCATTCTGTATCTCTTTCTTTTTCTCTCTTTCTCTTTCTGTCTCTGTATCGCTGTTTCTTTTTCTCCCTGCCTCTCTCTCTCCCTTTCTTTCTCTATCAGTATCTCTCTGTATCATTTTGATTGCATCTGTGTTGTTAATTAATGACAAAAGTTTATAAAGGAATTGTACTGTTGGCATAGTTCCATTCGATTTGTGTATTCAGGTGCTCCGAATGGCATACACCATAATTTTTTATGCTCATCCGAACACAAGGTAATCAATATTGAGAGTATTAAAAGTCTGTAGAATCATTATGTGCTTGAATCAAGGTTTTAATACACTGACCCCAAATTATAAATATCCTGATAAGAGCGCCATTTTGATAGCTTGTCAGATTATTCCTCTGTAATCTTATAGAACGTGTTTTACAATTATTTGCTGTATTCAATATCTCTGATTATCGAAGAAAATAGAAATAGTTGTTCTGAAAAAGTTGCGAATTATTTGATGTGTACACGAATTTTTTTTTTTATTTCTAGTAAATGTATGCTATAGTCGAACAATACTGAGCACATTTTCTTAATGAATTCGCAAACTATATTATTATAGAGAGAAAGTGATGGGTACATTTTCGACATTTTCAATTATCAATTTTGCACATGTGCCTCGTTACTTCAAGATTTGTCTACCGTGCAGCAAAATGCAGTCAGTTGGGGACTTGTGGCGAGGAAAACGGCACTATCAGGTCATTCACTCCTCCAGAAATTTGGAAACGCCACGCTGTACTGCTTGAAATTCATGACTAAACCTACAATACGAGGATTTTCTCATTGAATACCCCATTCATACGCCCTTGTGCCACATCTAAGCAAAAAGCAAGATATTTTCATCAATTCTGGTAAATATATCTATTATATACCGTACCTATGAACATTAAGGAGTATGTCCCAATCCTCAGAAATACGTTGGACTTTATTATTAGGGAGGTTAATATACTGATTTATTAGTACGCTGCTGGTAGTTGTTTTACCTTCTTCAGGCCGCTGGCGAGTATTGTATTTTACTAATGTTATGAAGATTTCCTTTTCATTTCCAACCTCCGTTTTGTTTTGTTTTTTCTCATTTACTAACTTTCTGTTAGGTTACAACAATATCTGACAATGTCATTAGTCAGTGTTATTTTCCTTTTTTCGTAATTTTGATGACAATTTACCCATCGCAACCTGTATATATACATATATATACATATATATATATATATATATATATATATATATGTGTGTGTGTGTGTGTGTGTGTGTGTGTGTGTGTGTGTGTGTGTGCATATACATGTATATAGTTTCGTTATCATATCTGGTTAAAAACTTGGAGGTTTTGCTTATTATGAGCAGAAAAACGAAGATGGTGACGGTGTCTGTTCAGCTGTAATGTTTATAAATAATCATATATATCTAAATTAGAACTGCGTAGATTCAGTTTCAATGGCATTCGGTGACTGTCTGCACTTGTTCCGATTATCGACAGTCAAGTTTTGGTCAGTTTTATAAATATCAAAGAACAGTGTAACATATACTGAGGTGAAAAATTGGGACTTTCATTATTATGGGTCACCTGAAGACCCTTGAAATGGTAGAACTCAACATGGTAAAAAACATTGACTCTTTCTTATATCGATTGTATTTTATTCAACTTATTGGGCAATTTATTCAGTTTTTACTGCCATGTTGCTCATATCACCTAATTTTATCGACACAAATACATACATACATATAATTAATAAAACCATGAAGACCATCTATACTTTGATCGAAAAGAGAAAATTACAACATGCATAATTGAAACATGTTTTAAGTATGGATGATTTATTTGTGAATCTGCCTGGTGGTTGTAGGAATTGAGGAATGCATCTTTTGTCATCAACCCCCGCTATCAAAAGCTGTATATGTCAATTATTTGAAAAAAAAACATAATAACTTACAAACTGAAGAAACTTATAATCTTTCGTTGCCATCTCGTTCTCATGGTAATATATGTGTTGTTCGTGGTAAGTTATGAAATCAAGTCCTGGTTTAAAAAGGTTCATGAGAATTCCTAAAAATGATAATTAACCAGTATATGCCATTTACTTTTTCTGGATTTAATACTAGAATGGATGGAGTAATCTTTATAGACTTGAGACTTTATACAAATCATCTGAATTAATTGGAACTAAAACTCTTCACAAGTTTATTCTCTATATTACTGTTTTATTGGTCTAATCTTCCAATAGATACTCTATATTTTAGGCCTTGTGAAAGAATAGGTTATGATATGCATAGATATAATCCTGATCCCTTTTTCGCCGCATACTAATGAAAATGAAAATATCATTCCTGAAGACGATTAACAGATACTACTGTTTAATCCTTAATCAAAGACAAGGAAATTGTTTGTCTCTTCCGACATTAATCTGTGGAATCTGTAATAAAAATTATTTTATCAGATTTATATTAAGATGGTTTCGGTCTAAGTCAGAAAATATTTGTGTAGAATTTTATTTCATCATTGACCTAATGAGTTGAGTGTTCGCCAATGGTCCGGGAGACCGGGGTTCAATCCCAGGTCGAGTGATACCAAAGACTTAAAGGTAAAGTGGATCAATCAATTTTGGTGTAGTAGCTATTGAAAAGGAGCCTTCGGCCAAATTTACTATACATCAGTTTCAAAGATGAAAAGCAATATCCAAAATCCTAAGTTTAACCTAAGCTTAAATAGATAACGATTTGTGACATATAATGAGATGAGTATTTTATCCATCAAATATATATATATATATATATATATATATATCTTAGCTTGTTCATATTCATTCCTTAAATCAATTCCTATCTATCGATCTTTTTATCCTAACATTTACTCAAGTTTGTTCATCTCTTTCTTTATCTCTCGCTATATGTATATATATGTGTGTGTGTGTGTGTGTGTGTGTGTGTGTGTGTGTTTGCTTGTTTATATTACTCGAATATTGACATATCTTCCTATCCTTAACCTATTCCTATTACCATGGCACTAGTGTTGAAGTACCTAGCCGAACAAGGCTGAGAATGGAATCGCACAGCTTCCGAGGCATGAGTTCGAGATTATCCCAATCTTTTATATCCGAGGACTTTTTCATGAGTGGGTATTACAACTGGGGCACAGAAGATTCGAAGTTTGGTATTTTCATTCTCCGAATGCTACAAAGCAAAGCTAGAGATCCAAATCGAACCTACTATTTGACATATTGCTGAAAGAAGAAATAATAGATTCATGCCTTTCCCAACAAAATTATTTCAAACTGAACACCATCTTGTTTAAGAGTTCAGTTTACCTAATTATTCATCCAATCTGGAGGGAAAATAATTGGATTCATATAGCGCTATGTGAAATGCGACCAGGATTTGAACTCTGTTCAGCATGTCGATTTCCAACGACGATAACCATTACACCACAGTGACCTCTTTTATGTACTGTCACTGATGATATCTCATTAGAATCTTTGCTTTTCTTAGATATTTTATATTTTCGTCAAGTCTATATATTGCAATATCGTAAAAGAAAAATCTACATCAACAATAGATAAACGGAAGTAGATACAGTAATATGTCATTACGGTATACATCATATTTGTCGTTACGTCACTTTTCTAGACGAGATATCAGTTCAGCGAACGCCATTATATCCAACGTTACGTCAATCAGCAAGTTTGCATGCGTTATAATAAAAAAGGATCTGAAATAAATAGGTGTTCACAAAGGTTTGGTAATAGTTATATTCTTTTTTTGTCGTTCCCATTTTAAAGCATTTATAAAGCTTTACGTCCTTTTCACGTCAGAATCTTGACAACGTCATAGCTTTTGGAACAATGAATGTCAAAGCAGTTCTATATTAAACAATTCAGTTTAGCGTAAGTAGAGTTTCAATGTGAAAAACAGTTCCATTTCAAACAATTTAGTTTAGCATAAGTAAACAGTTTAAATGTAAGTACACAGTTTAATTGTCAAAACATTTTTATTTCATACTATTCAGTTTAGTTAAACAGCTCTCATTTAAACAATTTAGTTTAGCATAAGTATGCAGTTAGTTCTATTTAACCCATAAAGAGGGCCCTATCAGATGCTACCATTCCAGACCAGAGTGGACCTGGAAGCGATAGCAATGAAGGGGTGTTCCGCATTCCCCAAAGCCCCAGCATCCCTAGAACCTCACCATCAGATTGTTTAGTGTCATAATCAGGATACTCGTTAGGTGGGGGATTACCTCTCTGCAGAAGTGCAGTCGGTGTATTCTACAACCCCAGCTAACTGGTCAATAGAAAGAGTTAATGTCAAAACAGTTTTATTCTAGATTATTCATTTTAGCATAAATACACAGTTTATATGTCAAAACAGTTCTATTTCGAGATATTCAGTCTAGCATAAGAACGCAGTTTAAATGCTAAAACAGTTCTATTTTAAACAGTTTAGTTTAGCATAAATACGTTGTTTAAATGCAAAAAAAGTAAACTCATGAAACCACGGCTTAATTCTACTTGACCAATAGATAGGACCCTTATTATGTGCTCCCACTCCGAGCCAGATTGGACCTGGGAGCAATGGCAGTGAAGGGGTACTCCGCATTCCCCAAAGCTCCAGCATTACTATCAGATTGTTTGGTGTCATATTCAGGACACTCGTTGGCGGGGATCTTAGCCCTCTGTAGGGAAGAAGTTGGTGTATTCTACAGCCCCAACCGACTCGTTATAAATAGATATGAACAGACTCAGATAGATAGATAGATAGATAGATAGATAGATAGATACCCAACACCTGCGCTACGTGCAAGACTTAACCGGTTCAATTTTTAACAGGCGTACAGCAGGTTTGAATTCAGAGTTTTCCTTCTCCAAGTCAGGTTACCTAACCAAGGCTAAAGAAATCAGTCTGCTTTACTGTTTACCCCCCAGCAGGGTGAAGAACAAATCGGTTCCTGACTTTCCAAGGTGCATTAGTGCGAAGGGAAAAGCAAGCAGCAGCATCCAGGTATTGAACTCGGATCACTGATTTCATTCTGTTCGATAGTAACTGTGATGCTAAACATGCCTCCGTAGATAGATAGAATGATAGATAGATAGAATCTCACTTCACTCCTACGGAAATACAATTTTTCTTTCTTAAGAACAATTATTCGGCTTCTGATTTGGTAACCTCGTCACGTGCAAATAACACGTCATCACTTTATTCATCCAAGGAAAGAGAATAGTTTAAAACGGTGATTCTCTTATGGGAGGTAATTCCAACCCCAGGGGACGAATTTCAAATCTAAAATTAGGAATTTTAGCAATGGGTGGAATTGGACATTAAATCAAATAAAGTTTTGTCATCCATTGAAAAGATTTTCTTTTCTCATTTGATTGCAATTAATAAAGCAATTTGGTTTTAGAAATTCTTTCCATAATTACCACTGGAAAAACTATAATGAGGAAAAAACACTAGATTCCAATTTAAAATTGAAGTAGAATTGAGGAAAAGAGGAATTCCAAAGAGACAAATGCGACCTGGGGCAGTGAGAACCCATAGTTTAAAACAACAGTTAATGAAAGAATGCTATCATCAATTGTTAGCGTACAAAACTTCCGTCTGCAGTGAGTAGGCTTATTATTGTGTCCACGCACCAGACTCAGAAAACTTTTCAGAGGATTAAAAATTGAAAAAAAAATACTCTCACACAGAGAAATTGATAGATGGATATGAACAGACTAAGATAGATAGATAGATAGATAGATAGATAGATAGATAGATAGATAGATATGAAAAGAAAACTCCAATCATATGTACATTTTAAGTATAAAGTTTGAAGTATTGCAAGCTTCAAAATGGAGAGGAGGTACTGAATGGACTTAGAATCGCAGGAGGGATGTTAGTCAGGGGAGTAAATTTAACCAGAAGAGGAATGACGGAATTTCAATCGTATATATATATATATATATATATATATATATATATATATATATATATATATACAAGTGAAAAATCTATAAAATTCAAAACAGTGAGGAAGTTTCCAAGCAACCAGATAAATGTTTGCTAGGATAGGAACAGTGGGGGAAATTCAGCTATATTTATATCATAATTACAAATGTTAAATAATCTCTTAATTCAAATTGCGTGGAGGTATTGAAGAAATTGGAGATCATGCGGGTATAAATTAAGGTGGAATTTCAGGAATATGTATTGTTCATAAGTATAAAGGGGAAAAATCCCTAAATACAAAACAGATGGTTGGTTGGTTGGTTTTACGACGTATCGACACTTTTAAGGTCATTTAAAGCCGAATCAATATTCAAACAATTCAGTTTAGCATAAGATTAAGTTTTGTTTAACAGTTAAAAGTTAAAGAGTTCAGTTAAATGTCAAAGGAGTTCTATTTCAAACCATTTAGTTTAGCATAAGTACACAGTTTAGTTCTATTTGACCCATAGATAGGACCCTATCAGGTGCAACCACTCTAGGCCTGAGTGGAGCGATGGCAATGAAGGGGTACTCCGCATTCCCCAAAGTTCCCGTATTTCTTGGAGCCTCACCATCTGATTGTTTGGTGTCATATCAAGGACACTCGTTGGGGGAGTCTTACCCCACTGCAGAGGTGCAGTCGGTGTATTCTACAGTCCCAGCCGACTGGGTCACAAAATGGAGAATGAATAACCTGGTATCGCACAAGGGATGCATGTGACCTGTATTTCTGAATATCACTTTGAAGCAATATAGGAGGATACTTGCCTTATTCTAAAATGTAAAAACATTGATATGTAAAATTATTAGTAAACATATAAGAAAACAACGACCCAGTTTTAAAAATTTGCACTTCTTTTTTTATTATTTTTACGTGAAACAAATATTGACAAGTTTGTTCGTTTTAAAACTAAATCCGAAGTCAACTTTATCCGTTAACTCCAAAATTATTGGCTATTAATATTTCCTGACCGTTAGTGGTTGATTGGTTGGTTTATTTGTTTAACCGGCTAATTAGCGTATCGTTAGATTGTTCGCCAATGGTCTGGGAGGCTTTGGTTCGATCCCAGATCGAGTCACACCAAAAACTCAGAAAATAGTACTTGATGTCTCCTTGCTTAACACTCAAGATACGGATTAAGCATAAGCAATCTAGGAAAAGGAGAAGCACCCATCCTTACTCCTCGGTTGAGTAGTTATTGAAAAGAGATCCTTCAGGTCACTCTCAACTACCATCGGCAAACTTATTTGTTTAACGGCACGTCAACTCCTTATTTAAAGCTGAAATTTCATTCATTTTTACAGGTTTAGTTGCACTCACAACAATATCTTTAATATTATGTAGCATTTTCCACTAGACATTTTTCCATTGCTATAGATTTTTGCTTACAATTTATTGTAGCAATTATTCCCATCGAATACTTATATTCTTTTAAATTTGAAGTAAGTGTTTCAATTTCAGTTTTAATCTCGATAAAAGAGTTTTGAAAGTTTTTTTCCCGGATTCCTATGTATTCTATTTCCATTAATAGCGTTCCCTTTGTTAAAAAGCGTTCCCTTTTTAGATACATCAGTTACCCGTTTTATCCAACTCTGGGTTCCCAAATTTTTGTTATGGTATAAACGTTCAAAACTCTTTTTAAAAAATACAAACACACCTTACACAAACGAGCAACCCCTGACGATGCCCTATGAAGGGTCCGAATGCGCTCGGGACAATTTTGGGAAATTCATCTACCAATTCAAACCTGAAACTAGATAAATTATACTGACAAAATTTGTCTTCATTATTTAATGAAACATGCTTAAATGAACGACTGCTGTCTAACTAAACACACACACGCACACACACAGATATATATATATATATATATATATATATATATATATATATATATATATATATATATATATATATATAACAAGACAGCGTTCGACTTTTGATTCTATGTTTTGGTGTATATTTGTATGTATACTACTTAACCAGTTTTATGTTTTTAGTTATAATTCTAAAACCAGTGATTATTTGATAAATACTTGTATCTCTGCAGCTCTTGTTATGCAATATTTGTTGTACAGTATTTATTATGGCCTTTATTTAATTCTCTTTTTCTAGATTATTATTTGAAATAACATTTTATCAATCGCGTTATTATCAGTCATATGGAATATTTGTTTGCACATAGTTGAATGACTTCAAGTATTCCTACCTAATAAAATAATTTTCAAACAGATATGTTTTAACCATTGGTTAGACTCTAACATGTAAAAGAACCGTAGCCTTGCTAACAGATGCATTTTAGTTTCATAACCAGGTTACTTCCTTTTGGTTCATACCTATCTGCAGTAAATGCAATCAACAGTCCTAGCCAGGCCTTAGTAATGCACTATATATATATATATATATATATATATATATATATATATATATGAGGGGCCACTTGTGTGCTTGTGTATGTATATGTGATGTGAATAACATGTATCGAGACCGAAGCTATATGTAACAAGACAAATGAACAATGAATGATTTTTAAGATATATTCTTTAGCATTCAGCAGAGTTCTTCCAGCGATATTTCCATTGGTTAATGCAACCATGAAATTCTTTAAGAACACAGTCAAGCAGTAGTGTGTCCGTTCAGTTCTAAAATGTTTAATCACTTAGAAACTGTAGTCATTGTAAATCACTTAAAGCCACTGTGCTACGCTAAGCAACGCTTAGTAAATAATATCTATGCGCCAGGATGGAAGTATCCTCATATATACGGTACTTCTGTTATTAATAAGCTTATATCAGCTCCATTAACATGTGCTACGCAAATCTCGACCGGGACTCTCAAATAAGCTCTTGAGTCAGACTAGTTAAACCTAAGTCAATTATTGTCCTTTTCTGTTATAATTTGCTGGAAACTTTTGATCCAGTTTATAAGTAATCCTAACATGTCATCTGTGTTTCTGTTTAAGTAACGGCGTCTTTGAACGCCTGGCTTTCCCTCTTAATACAAATCGATCTCTGCGTTCGTCAATTTCGATAATATCAAACTTCTAATTCCATACCAAGACACAAGAACCTATCAGAAGCCGAATTCGATCAGTGGACTTATCGATTTCCAGGGTATTATCCATCATCTAACATGGATTCGATTGTCAACGAAAAGTAAAGCTATATCACTGACAAGAACTTAATGTAGAATTAGAAGAGATTTATTTTTTATATTAATACACACATACATACCATCTCACCCACCCACTCTCTCTCTCTCTCTCTTTCTCTCTCTCTCTCTTTGTGTGTGTATGAGTGTGAATCTAGCGGGCATCCACTGATGCATACAATAGATGTAAGATCGCAACACAAATACGATAACATCCATAAATAAGTACACTCCTAACATTTATTTTATGAAAAGCTAATTTTCTTAACCAAAGATTAGAGGATTTCATTTTTTTCTCGAGGAACATTATTCTATCAAACGAACCATTACTGTATCAAATACGAATAATTTTTAAAAAGATCTATTTGACCTACACATAGGAATGTAACAGTTACTAGCATTAGCTTATAGTGGATCTGGGAGTAATGGCAATGAATAGCTTCTCCACACTCTTCAGATCTCCAATACTAGAGTCCCACCATCACTCGCAGGTTAATGTCATATACTGTAAATCTCTTTCTGCTGGGGTCTTACCTCTGTAGGAGATGCAGTAAGCGCATTCTAATCTCCGCTGACAGGTCAACAAACAAGCTCAGATATATATATATATATATATATATATATATATATATATATATAATATATATATGTATATATATATACTATCAATCATAAGTTTGATTTTTCCTCTAAACTTTAAAAATTAAGAAAGTTTCCTGTCTTTAAAGAAACAATTTATTTTTCATTTCTTGTATGCAATTACGTAATAACTCAAATTAATATGAATACAGAATAATTATAATTTTAAATAAAGCAAATTTATATGTTCTTCTCATCAAAGAATCCACCAAGAGCATTTATTATCGCAGGATAAATTCTTCATATGTTTATGGAATTTATTCGAAAGCAGTGTGTAAATTCGTTATTATCCCTTGCTTTTCTTACGCAATTCTCTTCGAAATTTATGATCATTTTCGTCCTAGACTAGATCATTTGGTGAAAGATCTGGAAACTGAAGGATCGAAGTCATGATTTGTAAACTTTCTTGTCTTCCATTGATTTTAAATAATTTGTACACTGTTTTTAACTGTGTTTTGGATCCTTATCTTGTTGCGAAACAGAATGTTGTTTAATAATGCAGCAGCCAGAAGGAATTGCATACCTCTGTAGAATGAACAACACTTTTCCTTTCGCATAATGTCTTGAAACCAACCAAAACCAAAACCAACCAAATACATAACACTAGCACTATCATTCAACAGAAACAATATAAAGGTTAGCTACAGTTGCACAAGCAACATGTCTCAAATAATAAAAAAAAACAACAACAAAAAATCGAATCCGCTCACAGCACCACACACTCCAACAATCAATGCAATTTTAGGGATTAAGAAATGTGCCCCCTACTAGAAAACTGCCAACAGAAAAACGTAGTGTACAGAGCCACTGTAACAGCTCAGTCAAGCAATACATAGGTGCAACGGAGAGTACCATAAAACAAGGATTATATAAACACAAACTTTCCTTCATCAACAGAAATTACTCATCTAATACTTCTTTATACTCATACATAGGGGCACCTAAAAGACATGAACATGTTTACCACTATCACCTGGGAAATACTAAATACAACAAGGCATCAAGAAAATGCCATCTTTGCCCCCCAAAAAAACTAGCTATTATCACCTACCCATCACAAACTGCTACACAAAAAATCAGAAATTCTATACAAATGCAGACATGAGAACAAACACCTCTCATATTTCAACCCATATACATAACCTATCCATATTACCAATACCAGTTCTACTTCAATAAATCCCCACAAATGAGTGCTAGTAATAGGCCTCCACACAGTATATTTGCCAAATCACTCACGTACAGTCCATCATACATTACCATAATGTATACGTAACATGCGAGGATCATTAAATAAGTTTCCAGACTTTTTTCGTATGGGCACTTTTATTGATAGTACACATATGAAACACTAGTCCTCTTCGAAATAATCTCCTCAGCTGCAATGCACTTGTTGTACAGTTCCAACAACTTCTGGAAGGCCCCATGGAAGTCCTCTTGTGTAAGAGTGTCAATGACCTTCGTCACAGCCTCTTTCATCTTTTTAATTGTCTCATAACGACAGCCTCTGAGCTTAAGGAATAACCAAAAGTCACTGGGAGCAAGGTCTGGACTATAGGGAGGGTGATGAACTGTCTTGATGCCCATCTTGGTCAAATAGTCTGTGACAAGGATGGAGTGGTGCATTGACCTGGTGGAAATGCCACAGACCCAGTTTGAAGAGTGCTCGTCTCTTCCGACGGAATCTCTTCCTGAACTCCCTTAAAACCTCAACATAGTAACCCTAACCCTAACCCTTTGGCCAATTAACTCTGATGTATTGACTTCCTTACTCCTCCCATACCTATCATCATCCCTCACACACTCCCTGCCTTCCTTGAATCTCTTATGCCACACAAAAACTGATGCTCGACCCATGCAAGCTCGTCCAAAAGCAGTCTGAAGCATTCCATACGTTTCTTTGTCATTTTTCCAAATTTAAAACAGGATTTTATTGTATATCTTTCTTCTAAAGTGTCCTCACGTCCAGATTGCATTTTTGAAATTCACCTGCTGTGACAATCAGGCTTTAGTAAGGTGTATTCCAATTCATGCAGTAGCTGTTCATTTGAACGTGAAATCATAAAAATTGGTCAGTCGTCTCATAAGATGTATAGCAATAACATACTGAATTTTCAAGAGACTACGACAAATTTAAATGCCTACACAAAAAAAGTCAGGATACTTATTGAAGGTACCACGTAACATAAACACAATACAGATAGGTAATAAAAACTATAGTAACCCATCACAACTCCCCACTCATTACCCGTACGTCCCAGACCTATCATGCCTTCACGTCAAATCATGTATTCCTTTCCTTAATTATTCAATGATGATAATTAGCTCGTTATTTAAAACCATCACCATACACACTCACACAAATAAAAAATGACATGGCTAATACGAACAATTATTTCAATGTCTTATCATTATATTCATTATATTCCTTATGTACATACAGTCATGAACATTAACACATTATAACTAATACAAATTATTAATGTAAACTAACTCAAATCATATTCCAGCATAAAATACCAACATTGCATAATATTCCATAGTATATTACAATATAAAATATCTCTCCACCATGATATTTATTGCAATTCTGGCCTACCATACTACACTCGCCTATTACGCTTGCAAATCAAAACTTCATTTTCTTCGAAATGCAATGATGATATTTTGTTCCTTAGTTAAAATCACCACCACAAATAAACACATTAATATATACAGAAACAAATTTAAAATTTTTTTTCTCGTTCATTCTGTTGCAAATTCGGCTACATATAGTGTCTCATACATCCGAGAGACAACCTCAAATTCATCGCACTGCGTATGTTTCTTCATACACACATATACTGAACATCACTTATACGTCCATACACAATAATATGCCAATATAACCCACAAAAATACACGCATATACACATATATATGCACACTCATACACACACATAATTCTAACGGCCTTGGACTGTATTTTTCGATTTTTTCAATTTCTTCATTAATTTTCATTATCGGCCTGATGATTGTCGTTTATAAAACGTCATGAAACCTAAGGTTGATGACAAGCTTCCATGCTATTAAATATATATAAAATCTAATATATATTTACTTATATATATATATATATATATATATATATGAGTGTGTGTTGGGGAAAACTTATTGCTTATATAGATTTGATTCTGACATCAGTAGTTACTAGTCAGTAGCTATCATTCTCTTCATATCTGGCTGGTCACACACACACACACACACACACACACACACATGCACACGTGTGTGTAAACATGTTTGTGGTATAGTGATTATCGTCTTAGGAAATGAATACAGCGAGTTCAAATCCTGAACGAGGTTGATTGCATTTCACACGGCACTAGTACCCTTGGGAAAGATATGATTCCAACTGTTCTCCCTCCAGCTAAGGGTAAATAGTAGGATTGACTGGGCTCTTTAGGCTCGGTTAGATAGCCAGTCAAGGAAAGTTCTGATACAAGGTCAATTTGATACAAGATCAATTTGATGCAAGGTCAGTTTGATACAATGTGATACAATGTGATACAAGGTCAATTTTAAGCGGAGTTAAAATGGTTTGAACATTTTAACTCCGCTTAAAATTGACCTTGTATCACATCCTGCCAATGTGGAGGGGTTAGGAAATGCACACACACGCGCCTGCATACAGACACACAAATACACACGCACACACACACACACATATATATATATATATATATATATATATATATATTAAAAGGAAAAATCCCACAAGTGATTTCAATTTAGGGATTTATTATTTTTATTAAACCCTATATATATATATATATATTTGTGCGACACGTTTTTGAACATTTAAGTGGTCTTCACGTGATTGAGTTGTTGGTTATGTGTTGGACATATTTATAATAAATTTGGAGGTCATAGATTTTTCTGATTGATTCTAGTTAACTCCAGGTCCAATGTCTGTAGCTGTCTCACTGGAGTTACTTCTCTGTAATAATTTTTGGCTGTTTTGTTAATAATTTTCTTTGTTATTTCCTCTTTGAAATTTTTCTTTTGTATATAAATATAAACATATACTTTATTTTATTCGCCAAATGTATGTCTATCTACCAATGACATCAAAGCATTGTATTAAAAATCATCTGCTCCACTGGTTCTATGAATTGTAAATAAATTGTCATATTAGGAAGAAATTTGAAAATTAAGATTTAATATAGAAAAATGGAAAGTATTGCATATTGGATCCAAAAACATTAAAGTTGATTATAAATCCAGCAACAGGGAAATCCAAAAAGTAAATGAGAAATGCAATTTAGGGGTTGACTTTGATGGAATATTCAAAGTTGACAATCAGATTTTGGCTATTATGTAAGATGATTGGCAGGATGATTTGATACTTTATGTAGTGAGGTAAATTTGGTTTTAAAAAATATAAAGCTCGATGAAGTTCACATACCGAATATTGTATTCAGGCTTTGGCTGCCAAGACATGGGAATTGGAGAGTGATATTGGGTGATAGACTTTTTTTAAAGTGAAAGATTACAGTTATTAGGGAATATACGAAAAAAATTTACTTTCAAAGCAGATTCAAAAACTAAGCTTACTAATCAACTGAATTTTTTGCTAATCGAGTTAAATATTTTTTAAACAAATTACCTAATCAGATTTTAAAAAGGCAATAAAATAGGAAAATTTTTAAATCAAATCAGATGATTTCAGAAAAAATCGTAAAAAAATAAATTCTGAGCTTATTTTTGTGAAATATCGTATGTGTTACTTGAGAGAATTTTATCTGTATTAATAGTGTACACGATCTGTGCAAAGATTTTTTAAGTGTTAAAGTGAGAAGATAGGAAAAAAAGGGTGACGTCCAAGGAGGCATAAGATTATAATAATAATAATAATAATAATAGGGTATAGGAATGGAATGTTGCATAGAAAAATGTGCCATGCTTGTAATGAAAAGTGGGAAACGACATATAATTAACCGAATGGAACTACCAGATCAAGACAAGATTAGAACGCTCACAGAAAACGAAACCTACAAATACTTGGGTATCTTGGAGGCTGCCATCATCAAACGAGTGGAAATGAAAGACAAAATTCAAAAAGAATATCTCAGGGGAACAAGAAAACTATTTGAGACAAAACTCACTAGCCGAAACCTTATCAAAGGAATAAATACCTGGGCTGTACCACTCGTTAGATATTGCAGACCCTTTCTCAAGTGGACCAGAGATGAACTTAAACAAATGGACCAAAAAACTAGAAAACTAATGGCAATGAATAAGGCATTACATCCCAGAGACGATGTTCACAGGCTATTTGTATCAGGAAAAGAAGAAGGAAGAGGACTTGCCAGCATTGAAGACAACGTTGACGCATCGATACAACGACTCGAAGACTACATAGAAAAAGACGAACGAGGACTGATTACAGCCATCAGAAACGATACTGATAACACGATGGACAACAGAATGACAATAACTAGTAAACAAAAGTGGGAAGGAAAACAACTCTATAGGCGTTTTAAACGACTAATAAACAACATCTCACACGAGAAAACCCGGTCATAGCTAAGAAAAGGATACTTTAAGAGAGAAACATAATCTCTCCTAATAGCAGCATAAGAACCAATCATATCAAAGCGAGAATAGATAAGACGCAACAAAAATAGCAAATGTAGGCTATGCGGTGACAGAGATGATACATAGCAAGCGAATGCAGGAAATTAGCGCAGAAGGAATATAAGACTAGGCACAACTGGGTCGGCAGGGTGATACACTGGGAGATGCGCAAGAAATTTAAATTTGACCATACCAACAAATGGTATATGCACAACCCAGCACCTGTCCTAGAAAATAATACACATAAACTCCTATGGGACTTTGACATACACACGGATCACCAAATCTCGGCCAGAAGACCAGACCTAATAATAATCAACAACAAAAAAAAAAAGAGAAATTGAAAAGATTGTGGACTTTGCTGTTCCGGCTGACCACAGAATAAAACTGAAAGAATGTGAAAAGAAGGATAAGTACCTCGACCTTGCTAGGGAATTGAAAAAACCGTGGAACATGCAGGTGACAATTATACCCATCATTATTGGTGCTTTTGATACGTAACTAAAGGATTATTAAAGGGACTGGAGGACTTAGAAGTTGGCGGACGAGTGGAGAAGATCCAAACAACAGCATTATTGAGAATGGCCAGAATACTGAGAAGAGTCCTGGAGACTTGAGGAGATTTGCAGTCACTCAAACTCCAGTGAAAGTCCATTAGCTGGCGCTGATGGGAAAAACTCTAAAGGAGTAAATAGTAATAATAAAATGTACTTAATGCGTGCGAGAATGTATTTACCCCAATATACAGATGTGTTTTTATGTTAGTCAGTGTATGTGCATGTGCGTGTTTTTGCATGTTGTTATGTTAACCTCATGTGGAATTAGAATGTTTAATGATGGTTTACTTCTTTCTACAAAGTTTTTTCTTTGATTTTGACTAATGTGTTATCGATTTGGTTGTTTGGCATTATTTTAAAGCGTCTGTTGCAACATTCATTAAGATGTTTCAATATATGAAGTTTTGTTATTGAAGAATTTCATGTTGCTTTTATGTAAATTGATTCTATCGTCTAGTTTTTTGGTGCTTCCAATGTAAATGTGATTGCAGTTTGTACGGAGGATTATGTTAACTACATGCTGCTTAGATTTCTTTTTATTGTGAATATTGTTTGGGGGTCTACACAAGAATAGGAGTTTTCTTTCTATGATTATATTACATATTATTTTGGGATTTCGAGACCCAATGTTCTGTGTGTTTCCTAAATTTACATGAACTTAATATGTGTTTTAAAGTCTTTGGCTGTCGTTTGCTGTTGATTAGTTTTGCTGTTGATTAGTTTTGCTGTGTTTAATAAATCTTTTAATTTTACCATTGTTTTTTAAGTAGATCTATTTTTTATTTATTTCTGTGAACAGTTATGTATTATTTCTGTTGTACGTTGAGACTTTTGCAAAGGTTTATTCCTGGCTATATTTTTTAGGGGAGCGCAGTTCTAGCTGTATTTTTAAAAATCAGTTTGAATCTTATTTGTCAATGTTGTGGGATATGGTTGGAGGGTTCTGCATAATTCTTCTAGGCGGATCTGATGGAAGTTTTTGTTCATAACTTTTGAGAAAATGCTACGTGCTAATGAGGAAGAGATAGACTTTATGCACCTTTTGGGATGATGGCTCTTGAAATTGAGATATTTTGGGCTATCTGTATGTTTGTGATAAATATCTGTGATAATTTTGCCAATTTTCAGTTATAATAAGAATATCTAAAATTTTCTTAAAAAATATCTTCTTTGCTGAATTTTATTCTAAAGTGGAGTTTTCGTTGATATTGCGCCATGAGCATCTCCAAAATATGAAGCAGTATCTTTTTCATGATCTATTAAAATTTGGTTTTATATTGATATATCATTTATATTGTTATATCATACAACTTTTTCATAAAGATTTTTCCCTAAATATACAAAGGTTAAAGTGGCGATGCTGGTGCCTTTTTGGTTCATATAGTGGTTTCTAGGGCTTAGGGGTAGTTTTGGTTGTCGAATTGGAAAGAATTATTGTTCAGAATTAATTTTATGCTATCAGTCACAAACTATTTGATGAATCTCTGATGTAATGTCTCTGAGAATTTTCGATTCATAACGAGATTGATTGTTTTCCTTATTTATAAGGGACATTATCTTATAAGTTGCAAAAATCAAATCTTACAATGAGAGTATTAGGATCAGTTTTTGTGGTATACTGTTCAAAATGTTATCTCAAATGTAACTTTTTACCTTATATAGAAATGGTTGGGGTAAAATGTCTATTATTTCGTTGAGTCTGTTTCTGCTACTATAGATATAAATTTGTGGTCAAAGAGGTTTTAAAGTTCTGTTTATTTTTCCCTACGAAGTCGTATGTATTTTCTTTGTTATGGAATTTTTCTCTCAGTCTCTTATATATATATATATATATATGTGTGTGTGTGTGTGTGTGTGTGTGGATGGGTGGGTCCATGTGGCGAATTGGCTAACATGTTGGAGCTTGATATCATAGTAAGCGAATTTGAACTCTAGTCACGCTATTACGTTCACATTCGAACTAATACTCTTGAGAAAAGTATGAAACCCTTTATTCCTCCAGTTATGGATCAAAGAGGACTATCTCTATTCTTCTACAAGGATGTCTGGTCCTATTTACCAACCCCTCCGCTCGGGCAGGATACGACACAAGGTCAATTTTTAAGCGAAGTTTAACAGGTTTGAATTCAGAGTTTTCTTCTCCTAGACTAGTTGCCTAACCAAGCCTGAAGAACCTAGTCTGTCCTATTATTTACCCATAGCTGGAGGGAGAATAATTGGATTCATACCTTTCCCAAGGGTATTAGTGCTATGTGAAATGCAATCAGTCTCGTCCAGGATTTGAACTCGTGTCGCCGTGTTCATTTCCTACGACGATAACAATTATACCACGGACACCTCCAAGGATGTCTGGTGGATATGATTTTAAACAAAGAAACCAAACCAATTTACATATATTTGAAGCTTACCTATATTTGATACTGATATATGCAGTTGAAATTATTCTCCGCACATTTGGCTTGTCAAAATATTCGAGCTCATCATTATATCTATATGCTAAAAGAAAGTGAAAGAGAGAGTAAGAGAGAGAGAGAGAGAGAGTGAGTGAGACTCCTCCATGTAAAGCACATACTTTTCATTCTACGGCAGATTTTATAAGCTATCCATGCAGTGAGGAATGTGCGTACTTCTACTTGAAAATTTCAAGCATAATAGGCCCGGTGATATTTAAGTTTTCGTGGGAGTACTCCACAATTTTTTTCGTTTTTTTTTGTTTTTTTTTTGGGGGGGGGGTTCTTACACAGGGCGTATTTGTATATGATTGCATAAAATGGGTCGTCATTGAAAACCCATAAGCAAACTTTTATTCACAGTCTATTAAATACTGAAATGAGTTCTATACAAAAAGATGTCCCCATACCTGTAGCCCTACGACATTTGATTCTTTGTTAGTGTTGTTATTTCGCTCCTACAATATTTGGTGTAAATCGAATTTTGTTGCTGTTACTTGACGAAGTAAAATAATTATAAAAGAGTAGTTTTCTTAAGTTCTAATCTTCTTGTTTACTATTCGCCTAACACTGTGGCATGCAAATATCTAATGCATTGACAAAAGATTATTTGATAGAAAAGAAACTCGTATCACCTACAGGGAAATTAATAGAAACTAAACGACTGTGCAACATCAGGCGAGATTTTTAATTTCTTAGAAGGTCCCGTTTTTTCTAATACTAGCAATCACAAAAGGATACATGTCACAGAACAGCTGAATACGTTGATCCCACAAACATCATGAATGTCAAGGCAAGTCGATGACCAACGCGTGAAGGTAAGGTTTAAAATGTCAAAGTTTTTATTTGACAAAAGATACATGAAGAATTTGCATAGAATCCCTGTTGTTACATAAAGTCCATTTGGAGGTGCCCGTGGTGTGATGGTTATCGTCGTAGGCAATGGACACGGCGACAGAAGTTCAAATCCTGGACGAGATTGATTGCATTTCACATAGCACTAATACCCTTGGGAAAGGTAAGAATACAATTATTCTCCCTCCAGCTATGGGTAAATAGTAGGACAGACTAGGTTCTTCAGCCTTGGTGAGGCAACTAGTCTAGAAGGAATACTCTGAATTCAAACCTGGTAAACTCCGCTTAAAAATTGACCTCGTGTCATATCCTACCCGAGCGGAGGGATAGGTAAATATGGTTTCATAAAATCCATGCTTTCATATCCAGTCCATGTTGGCGTCGAAAGTGTAAACTCGTTTATCGAATAGTTCTTGGCGACAGTGAGTCTAGAGGATCTAGAAGAAGTCTTGAAACTCTGGGAAGGTCTTATGTGTAGCTGTGTGGCCAGATATCTGTAGCCGATCGGTGAGTTAGACGTGTCGGGTTGCAGAAGCATGATGATCGATGTCTAATATGAGGATTTGGCAGTTAACCTAGGGTGTGGTAGATGTTAGCCACGAAGCGACGACTATAGTCCGAGCAGTGTCGTCTGCTCTTAGTCCTTTTCTCTGAGTGTCTGTTGCATCTGGCTTTTTTCTATGTCATCGTTCTTGTGATGCTGATGAGATCTTTCAATATCCTTAAATGGATTGAAGAGTGGAACAAAGACATAATCCTAAAAATGATTGCCTGAGATAATCCGTAAATGGGCTGGAAAAGATCGATATCTTTTCTAGCCCAATTCCGAATTATCTCAAACAGTAGCCCGGAAAATGACTGTAAAGCTAAAGAACTGAGCTGCTGTTTGTTAAAGGCTTAACCAAAGTATCTGCTGCTTGCTGGCTGGGACAAGGCATCTGGTCATTTGGGTGCGAGTATCAACGAAATGGGCTCCGTTAATTCGATAAGACTGGTGGCTTGGGAAATGCGTCTGGTCGGGGTGCAAGGACCAGTGAAAGGCAACAAATACCTGTTGCCTTGGCATTTTACTGACTTCCCACTAAGACAGAATGTAGTACAAGTTCATTTTAAAGTGGAGAGCCATGCACGGGTCGAAACCATGCGCAGCCTGATTAAAAATGCTTGGTCCGTCGGCATTGGGGTGCCTCAGGTGCCAAGCCATGAACTCAATTTTGCAAAGTAGGTACTGCCTGGTTAGAACGGCCCCTTAAGACCATGCAAGCGTGACGAAATGCTCTATACCACCCACCTGGGGTATGCATGTGAGGATGGTATATAAAGTTCGTCTCAGCCCCCACGCAGCAGAAGCTTGCCGTCAGTGACAGCCGATTTTATTGTAGAAAGGGATGGAGTATTTTTCGTTTCACACGGGCCCGATCTTGGACAGGAAGTATCTTTTCAATTATGTGTGATAATCAAGTCATTCTACTGTAAAGTCTGCAAATAGTACCCGCTATGCCCAATAGTTTGAATTATTTTCGAGTCGGTTTGCAGAATTCATTTGTCTCAAAAATAGTCTGGGTTGGAAATGAAAAATTCTCATCGCTGACGAATTCGAGTCGATACGAGGGTTCGCTTCCGGTTGTAGTGAAAAACTCCATTCGCTAACGACATAGATGACGTTGCGATTTTTTTCAAGGCAAGAATTCCTGATGTGAGTTGCCAGTGGGCTCTAATAGATGGATAGATAGATAGATAGATAGATATGGACTTTTTTTTATGAATTTTTTAACGCTATTTACAACACACAAATATGAAACAGAATGCTACCAACTGAAATAAAATGTTTTAAAACTTTCTCATATTTCGTTTCATTTAATAACTTACACGCCATGATGAAGTTGTAAAAACTGAAACGTTTAATGTTTGCAAATATTTCTACAGATAAAATCATTCTCAGAAGACTGTTTTTTTTTTTTTGTCTCCATACATTTTCATAGAGAGAGATAGATAGAAAGAATATATAAATACTTTTCGATTGTATCTCAAGCTGTTAGATCATAACGGAAGCAATTTCGGCAATAGCTGTACTCTTATCAAAGCTGAATATCTTGAAAAAATCATTGGAATTGCATGTAAATATACAAGTTTATCTACAAAATAAATAGAAAACATCTTAAATATATCAGATTTTAAAAATTTGATTAAATTTTGAAAATATAAGAAAATTGATTTGCATATTTTTCATGGTAATATGTAAATCACAGATATTAGAAACTGACTGTGTTTATATTAAAAGAAAAAAAATTCAAAATAAATATAGTTTTCTCCAATATTTATTTTACTGGGTTGGACCAAATGTCTATTCATTTTATTAACACTTTCGCTTGCATATAAGAATAAATTCTTAAAGCTATGCCCAGTGCTGCTAAAATCGAATTCCTAAAGCCATATCCTGTGCGACTATAATCGAATTCAAAAAGTTGGGCCCAGTGCTGATGAAGTCGAATTTCTAAAGCTATGCCGTGTGTGACTATTGTCGAATTCCTAAAGCCGTGGCCGGTACAAAGTCGAATTCCAACCCCCTCTCCCACGTCCATGTGTTCATAGAATCGAATTCCTTTGCCACGTGCTGTGTGTAACTATAGTTGAATTCCTAACCCCGTGCACTATGAGACAATAGTCGAATTCCTTGCATCGTGCCCTCTGCGGCTATAGTCGAAGCTTCCCACTAGATAAAACTTAATAATGGAAAAAATTGATAGAGTTCTGTAGAGAAGTATTTTTCTTCTTAATTTTTAGGGAACGACACGTAAATTATTTATTAAGTGAATATATTTTTAAGATTCTTTTTTCCTAACACGTGTTTGTTTTTTTATTAATTGTTTTCCAAAACTAGTTTCCCCTGCAGCATATATAAATTACTTTCTTTTATTCATTTTTCCCCCATTGTGGAAATTTTTCATTTTCAAGAAAAAATTATGTTTAAAAATGAAAATTGAAATTGTCTAAAATGGGGGTTCTTTTTACTACGAACATCTAATGCCAAACTGAACTCTGATTTTGTATCTGTTTTTATGCAAATACAGATGCTTACTATATATATATATAATTATTAATTGGAGTTAAACTTATTTTATTGGTTGTTGAGTTGATTCTTTGTTCTTTTATCTTTTTTTTTATTTTTTAACAACATTATGTTGAATATCGGATGAGTGAACCATTACTTTCATGTACAAACTCATTAACGACATTTTCTAGCATATGAATACACCTATACTGGCCGACTAGTTTTGTGTGAACACCGGATGCAGTGTAGAAGAACTACCAGGAACGATGAAAGATGAGGACAGGTGGAAAGAGAAAGAGACTGAGAGAAAGACAGTCAATGGACCTCGTGCTATCAGCATGACTTGAGGATAATGATAATGTTTCATTTAAATTGAACTCCGAGTCATTGAGTAAAAGAAGATGCTATTTGTCTTTTCTTTTTTTTTTTAGATAACGAGGTTTAACAAAAAGATAATAAAATCCTCAATATATGTAGACTCGGGAAAGACATACACAAAGAAGGATCTTGTTCATCAGCGTATTTATATCATAAATTGAAAGAGGTGAATGGTTCTAAAATGAGGTCTGATTTATCATGCCAAACTAAACACTGGTTTTGGGCTCATTTTTATGATAGGATATTTTAAATATATAACGTAGATACAACGAAATTAGATTCTGATTCGTGTCCGATTTTTGTCAAAGTATTAACACCTGAAAAGAAACAATGTAAAATATTCATATTGGTTATGATAAGTTGGTTTTAAGCTTCTATTTTTTTTCTTTTTTTTTTTTGTAATATTTCATTTATTTTGAAGTTAGACGTTGATAGATCCTTGAAACTGACCACCAAATTTTAAAAAAAATTAAAAAAAGAAAATGCTATGGTTTTCTTTTAAATTCCCATGGATTAACGAAAACTACACATGCATGTCATTGCAAGAAAAAAATTTTCAACGCTTCATTCGATTTAAACTCACAGTACGTCTTGTAAACAAGAAAACAGTTTTAAAAAATCATACTTCCTTGTATTTGTATTCCCAATATAAAACACCGGTGGCAAATCACTTAGTAGACATTTATTAACATGTCTACAAGTTGATATCAGTTCGCTTCTTTTGTTCAGCAATTGGTTTTCAGCGCATATATATATATATATATATATGTGTGTGTGTGTGTGTGTGTGTGTGTGTGTGTGTGTGTGTGTGTGTGTGTGTGTGTGTGTGCACGCGAACGCGTATGCGCATGCACTTTCGTGAGTGCACAGTCACTATACCATCACATTTTATTGTGCATATCTGTAAAAACGTTTATATATCTTAATTAAAAATGTTTGACTTTTTATTTTAAGCACAGAAAACTTTTTAATCTTAAACATAAAATACAATCAACCCACAAAACAAAAAGCATCTTTGATACTTCGAAATATTTTTAAACGGATAAACCAAAATATTCACAAAATCGACTACTATACATAAGAGAGTCATCTAAGAAGTTTATAGGATGACCAAGATACCCTGATGAAATGTGTTCAAAATCTACTGCTACAAATAATCTAAGAAGTTCATAGGGTGACCAAGATACTTTCATGAAATGTGAACAAATGATATTAAATTATGTTGTATCGTCAAGGAAAATGATACACAGAGAAAAATGAGTGCTTAATATATTTATTCAGCACCAGTATCCGGTTCTAACGGATACATACAAAAAAATCACAATACAATAAATTACAAACAATTAACAAGAGAATTCCCAAGATATTTAGGAGGGTCGAAATGCTGTATAGCCAAATGAAGTAAGATCAGTCCAAATATCAATCAGCTTATTAAATCAATGGTATTTGTGGCATGCCCCACCAAACGAGCAAGTGTGACACTAGGCCTTTTTCAATGTGCATCCGAGGGCAGGGCCGTAGCCTTGACATGCCCGTCATTCTCAAAAGTACCTCAGACCCTGTCGGTATTCATCTAAAAAGAGGAGCCTTAGACGCCAGACAATAAACCTAGCCTCTCTGAGGAGGTTTAGAGCCTAGGTAGACGGCCCACAGAAGCTCGAGGAATGTCAGTTTTGGCCTCATGACACGAATAATAAGCTTCCCCGGCACCTACGCCAGGCAACCTCAGCTAACTACCGTATCCAGAGACATGACACACCTGACCAGATCCGTACCATTGATACCATGGCTGGCCTAAGTGTGTTCCATCTACTAGTTCGAGCTTATTAAATCAACGGTATTTTGTGCACGTCCTACCAACGGGCGTGTGTGACACAAAGCCTTTTTAAGATCAGTCCGGGTGCAGAGTCGTAGGCCAGACACGCCCAGCATTCCCCAAAATGCTTTGGGCCACGTCGGCATTCCTCTAAAAAGGTGCATTTCAGGTGCTAGGTTATAAACTTAACACCTCCGAGAAGGGTGAGAACCTGGAAGGTTAGCCCCCTGAAGCTTATTAAATCAACCCTCACAATCTTTTATCGTAGGCTATTTATGGATATGAACCAGTCCATTTGGTAGTGTGCTGAAGGAGTTTTTAGGCCACTCTACATGAAATTTTCATCTTCGTATCTTCCCCTTGTAGTCCACACATTTCTTCCATCGGTGTTGTAGTGCTTAGATCAATTGTTAAAAAAGTTATCAACTTTAAATTCTCTCATCCTAAGAATCTTAAAGAAAGTCTTATCTGCGCACAAGCTTTAGGAATTAGAAGAATCGGCTTTAACAATTATAATTCATTTAATTACATTAACAAAGTAATCCAACAATCGATAGCATGTGGCTTTTATCATGATTTAATATAATATCATATTTACAGAACTTTCATCATCTCAAGAAATGAAGTCCTAAAATTAACCAAAAGAAAGTAGAATTTAAACAATATTCCTCTCATGATAATATTCAACAATTCTATCTCCAGTAGCACGAATAATTTAGGATTCATGTAAAATCGTTAAATTCAAACATGAATTGATATATTTTTCGTATTGTGTACGCTTGCATATCGGAAACCTAAAAATCTAAGATATATGAAAACAACGAAATGTTATCAAATGTGTAATGATAGAGAGATTTTGCTGTTAACTCATCAAACACATTTGCTTTTAAAATCTCCTTTCAATCAAATATAATTTCAAAAGCATTATTCATCGTTTTAATTGCATACGTTGCTCCAAACAATATTTTGAATTTTAGAATGACCTTTCAATTTTAGAGCAAACAATTTTAGACATAAAATACAATCATAGTACATAATACATTACTCCAAGTTGAGCCATTTATCCGCTTAATACACAATGACTGTGACAGATACAAAAACATCTCT
The DNA here is from genome assembly GCA_963585895.1 of Sepioteuthis lessoniana. Lineage (NCBI taxonomy): Eukaryota > Metazoa > Mollusca > Cephalopoda > Myopsida > Loliginidae > Sepioteuthis > Sepioteuthis lessoniana. The sequence continues at coordinate 60,484,973 of OY757922.1, forward strand.
ATAATACAGAAGATGAAATAAAAGTATCTAATAACATCACATTAATACTATGAACCTGTTAGGTCTAGAAAATTAAGAAATTAAACAACCTTAAAAAAACAACACTTTAAACACTGAATCCAATAAAAAAAATGGAAAACTAGAAAACAGAAATGGATAATTCAAGCGACAAACCAAGGAAATGGCACGTGAAATTACCTGGATATGGTTAAGAATGTTGCATACTGACCCTGGACAAAACCGGATGTTTTAGATCGGTAAACAAAGTGATCGCAGGACGCGCCAGAGTAAACAAAAAGGCAGCTATGCATAAGTTTAAGTAGCTCACGTGGGCTGAACTGGAAATGGGTAGATGTTATAATATAGATACAGGTACCCTCAGAGTAACGGTCAATCTCAATCTTGAATCCAGAAGGTAGATGTTATAATAATAGACACAGGTACCCTCAGAGTAACGGTCAATCTCAATCTTGGATCCAGAAGAGTTTCGGTCAGTCACGGAGAGTACCCGCCGGGCACTGCCTAGGGAAGAGGGTAACACACAGAAATAACAGTCAGTCGCCAGTCAACAGTCGGGTCTTCAGTCTTGAGTTTTGAAGTCCCCGAGTCACCCCTGTCGAAGAACGGTTGAGAACGTCTCAAAACAGAAAAGAACATCCCTGAATCTGAGTGTGACACAGCGTGATTAAGAAGAAGTGCTAAGTTAAGCTATGAATATGGCACAACGTGGCTAAGGGTCATTATGGCAGTGATCATGTCTCCAAGTCCTCCAAATCCTCCGTGTGCCTTCGTCTCCCTGTCGCTGTCTGTCTGTCTGTCTTCCTCTCTCTCACTACAGTCAACCTCATAACTTTACGAGAGTAATAAAGAAAGATATATTTTTATAAAGAAGTCTCATACCTATTCCTTCATCTTGATTATAGTTCATCATTCTTCCTTGTGATCATATATATAAGAAGAGAAAACCTCACGAGAGAAATCGAATCTCTTTTTATACCTGCACAAAACAAAGCCATAACGATTATTACGTCGGAGCAAATGTTGATAATACCTTGTAGTATAGTTTCTCTGGTGACAGCGATAAAACGGCTAATCTTTGGAGAAGAACTGTAGTGGTACTATTTAGCCCATAGCAGCGGGGAAAAGTGGGTCCATGCCTTCTCAAATGGTATCATTGAGAAAGTGAACGTAATTGTGCGATTGAAGCTCGAACTCACGTAATACGATGTCGCAGTCCAGCAAGTTAGCCACTAGGTTAGGGAGACTTTCTAGTCCTTTTTTTAAAACAGTTACTCTTTAAAATATCAGATCATCCTGCATCAGTACTCTAACACTTTGAAGTCATTATTAACAAAATAACCCCTATTATCAAATTATATATATATATATATATATATATATATATATAAAGTTATCCAGATCTTTGCTTACCAAGATGGCGTCATATCCCTTGACGGTAAGCTGGACAGACAGATAGGCAATAACTTAGTTAAGCCACAGACAGCAATGCCATATCTAAATCACAAGAACTGAAGCAAAACTATAAAAGCCACGCATGTGGTGAGTAGGTTATGTGGTACTATTTACCAACCCCTCCGCTCGGGCAGGATATGACACAAGGTCAATTTTTAAGCGGAGTTTAACAGGTTTGAATTCAGAGTTTTCCTTCTCCTAGACTAGTTGCCTCACCAAGGCTGAAGAACCTAGTCCGTCCTACTATTTACCCATAGCTGGAGGGAGAATAAGGGGGTTCATACCTTTCCCAAGGGTATTTGCCCGAAAGTGAACGTAATAGCGCGACTGGAGTACGAACTCGCGTACTACGATTCCGCAGTTCATCGCTTTAACCATTACACCACGAGGACACCCTAGTAGGTTATGTGGTAAAGAGGGAGAAAAGACCCTCCTATTCTCTTGTTTCACTCAAACGATACACGGATTCTTGAAAAAGGACTATTGAATCCTTTAGAATCAATACCTGACAATGGACAACTGGGACAATGAACATGGATTCACGAAAAGACATGTATCAAACTTAATTTTCATCTGAAATTATCCGTGTATAATGAGGATAATGACGTCTTCTTGTTAATTTCATATAAGTGACCAAAAATTGTAATAATAATATATTTGTTAATCTAATTAGTTGGTTACTTGTTTTTACAGTATGTCAACAATGCTTGAGTTACTTCATGCTGAAGTCAGTTTTTTTAAAACAATTGTATTTTAAAGTAATTAATGATGCTGATTATTTTCAAACATCTGAAGATTTAAGTAAGTATTCATTACACAATTTTCAACCAACTATTTGGATTCATGTATTCCTGCTTAAAACGATCAATTTCCAAGAGATGTATTTGACCCATTTACGTGTCGGTAACAAGTACAGTTGCTCCGGATCCAAAAGTACCTGGGAGTAATGGCAAGTAAGAGGAGACACTATATTCCCCAGATCAACAGAACCTGTACTTGACTACTGGATGCCATACTCAGAACAAAATTGTTTTTGGTGGGGGGGGCAAGGTCTTACACTTCTGCGAGATATTCTGTCGATGAAGTCTAGACTCATCCAACAAGGTGCCCAAATTGATTACAAATGATAATCAAGTTCTGAAGCTTTAGGTGCTACTTTCAAGACATTTTAGAAACCTCGAGTCTTTAAAATAACGGATTATAATTGAAACAAATGAATCAGCTAAAAAGATATAAGATAGGAATTCCTTATTCTTCACCAAATATCTGTATGTCTGTCCGTGCGTATCATTGGTGCACCGTCACTGTGCACCCGAATTCAATTAAAGTTTCAGGATAAATTTGGCTCATTTTAAAAAAGTTTTACATTTCATTGGGCTAATAGCATTTGACTCTTTACTCCCCATAATAAAAATATTGCTTACGTCCATAAAACCTTCTACAATCGTAATGTAGACATGATTTGCTATGGAAGTAATTAAAAATTTGACATTGAAATCAAATCGATTTCAAGTTCAAAGAAAGTGATGGTTTCTTTAATGGATATAATAGGAGACAGGAGATAAATCTATTCATTCATTTTTTTCATCTTATCATCTATTCTAGTCATAATTGTTAGTATTATATTAATTGGAAAAAATGCGTTTTATCTTATCGGTCAGGTTTGACTTCCATATGACCGATAGCCAATCGTAGTTGTCCATACTTTTGCCAGTTGCGTCTTGATGTCATTCTCGGTTGATGAGACGCTGCTTCCGAGGTAAGTGAACTTGCCCACTAGTTTCAAAGGACCACCCTTTAGTGTGGAGATGTCGCATCTTTAATTAAAGCACGTATTCTGCTTTCTTTGCATTGACATGCAGGCCTATGCCACCTGCTGCTCGTTCCAGACTATGTAGCCGGGATGTCATTGGTGTAGTCCGCATCCGTTATAGTTTGTGCAGTGTATCTTCTGGCAGATGATAAACAGGCACGGGAATAATGTGTCTCCTTGCTGCACACCTGCAACAATGTCGAAGTAGTCTGTGTCTCCATTCAGTGAGCGTACTTTTACTTTCGTGTTTTTACATAGCATCTGTGACGGTCCAGCGACAGTCATAGGGTTAATATAAAAATAAAAATCACTATACAAGGACCAGAAAGGGTCTAGATGATCGGCAGGTTTTTGAGCCCTAGAAATAGCACTGAATCAACTGAAAAGAGCAAAGGTCATGACCCAGACAGGGAAACGACATGTGATTGGTCGAAGCAGTTAGAACGTTTTTGCCGCCAAAAAGGGAGATGGAAGATCATCTTTTTATGAAGTCCAGTGAAAAGTGAAATCTGGTGATAGAATGACATCAACAAGAAACAAAAGTTCAACGTAAAAGAAGTTGCATCATAAAAAAAGAAGAATGATGTATTTCGATTCGGTAATGGAGATTTAACGAATATAAAAATAAAAAAAATAAAAAAAAGAGCAAACTCAAATGAAGAAAACCTTATGAAAAGAAAAAGATTAGTCGAGAATTTTCTTGTAAATGATATTTGTGTCCAAAAAGAAAATTTGAATGTTTCTAAGATTTATGGGGATTCCTTCTCTAAAAGAATCATTGCGAGGAATTCAAATGTGGCGAATACCAATTATATTCGAATGGAAATCCTTGATAACATAAAAATCATTTAGAATTTATTTCTAATTCCAGGAATAATAGGTGAGAATTTATTATCATCAATAATAAATTACATTGGAGAAAATCCTTTATGTTTAAGGATTTTATCAGGAATGTCTAAAGAGATATTCTGAATTTTCTTTGCTGAGAGCAAGACATGTTGGATAACATTTTTATCTGTTTGAAATTTGTAACCACTTCAAATATGAAGAAAAGATATTTTGTTGTTTGCTAAAGGGACAAAAAGCAAAAAAAAATAAAGAGGGAAAAGGGGAAGTTCCATCCCCTTAAATGTAAAAGAAACGAAGTAATTATGTTTCAATTTAAAAATAAATTGGATTTAAAAGATTGTTTCTTGAAGGATATAGTTAAAACAAAATTGGAATTGACTCTAGCGTCATTTGGAAGGTTGAACTTTATTATTGACTTGACATCTTCATGCCTGTATATTTTTGTGTTTTTGTTGTCAAAATTTTATTTTCTTTAAAATAATATATAAACAAAAATATATATATAACCACGCGTTATATTGTTTGTCTAGTTCGGAATTCATCGCGCTCTTTATTTATATCACATCGCTATTTCAACCCTTGACACATCCTCATTCATCCACATCTCGAAACTAAACCTATACGCAATCTTTATACTTGACTAGTTTTATGGGCTTTTATAGTGATCATTAAAATATAACTCGTTACGGAGAATCGATATAAAGATTGAGTGTTACGTTACTATAGTCAGTAATTCTCCCTGACATCAAGGATAATGTAACCTCGGAAATATAGGAACGTTACACATCATTATGGCTGCGGCGGTTTCTTTGGGGAGTCCGTAGGCAAGAAATATTTGCTCCATGCCTTGGAGAAGTTGACGAATAATATTGTTCCCTCAAGGTTTATGCTCGTACACCTTCTAGAGTTCGACGGATAGTCAAAATTTGTGATGTCATGGATTGATTTCTCCGAAAGCCATTTTGGTTCTTCCTAAGTATTTTTTCAACTTTCGGTTCTATGCGGTTGCGCAGTAGAGCATTGTAAAAATGATTACTTTAATCACTGAATTTACCAAATGTATTCATTTTTTCCTTTTATTTCTAAATTTTACACCTTACAATCTCTAAATATCTCTAAATTTTGGATTTTCTTTTAAAACAATCAAAGAACTAAGGATGTTTTCATTTACATAAGAAAACAACATGAAACATTAAAATTTGTCTAAAATATTCGGTATTTAGGAGAAAGAAACTTATACAGTTTGCAAACTATATTTTCTTAATTTTTCTTTCACATGGCGAACTTTTAAAGTCATATAATAAGCTTACATTTACTGAAATAAAATAGAAAATAAACAAAAAATTACATTAAATCATCTTCATCTGACGCTTACTTTATTTTAAGTAGGTTTACCAATGAAATTAAATATTAACGTTAAAACAGTTCAATTAATTAAAAGACATTTTCTTTTCTTTCCTAATTTCTTAATAACTTTGGCGTTTTAATTAGTTTTTCTTTCTTTTTTTTCTTTGTTTTTCTTTGTTCTTTTAAAATAATTTCTTCGTTTTTTTTTATTTTCTATATTTTTTCTATTCTTTCTTTGTTGTTGTTGTTTTTTTCAAATTTTTTTCTTTCTCTTTTGTTTATTTTCTCTTTTCGTTTTTATTGTTTTTCTTCTCTTTTTTTTTACCTTTTTCTTTTTTTTCTTTGTTTTTTCTTTTCTCATTCCTTTTTTTCTTTTTCTTTGTTTTTTCTTTTCTTTTTTTCTTTCGGTTTATCTTTTTTTTTGTCTTTCTTTTTTTTCTTTTCGTTTTTATGTTTTTTATTCTTTTCTTTTTTCATTATTAGCTCTTGTTATCTATTTTTTCTTTTTCTGCTTTCTTTATTTCTCTATTTTCTTCTTTTTTCGTTATTTTCTCTCTTTTTTTTTCTTTATTTATCTGTTTTTTTCTTTTCTGTTTTCTTTATTTCTTTCTTTGAACATTTTTCTCTTTTCTTTGTTTTTTCTTTTATTATTTTTTTTTTATTCTTTTCTTTTTTCTTTGCTTTATTAATTGATAAATCAGTATGTAATATGAATAAATATTACAATATAAAGCGATAACTTCATATAAATACTTTTTGAGCTTATACAGGGTGTGACAGAAATACCTCGCACATTTCAAATTGTCTCCTGTCTTATCACTTTTTCCAATAATATCAAAGCTTGGACTGATGCACATATTTGCTTTGAATTGTTACTCATTTCATGTTATATCGGAATGATGCCGTTCTGTATAGAAAATCGATACCGCAAACGGTTGAAAATTTTAGAAACGCCAATTCTTCGATTAATAAAAAGCAGTAGCCTTTTATTTAAACAACAGCGAAACAATATTTTAATATCAGTTACCTTGATCTTTTTATTAATCTTTAAAAATATGGGTGGTCGAAGCTATGTTCGGAAATGATTCTATCTATTTGAAATCATTATCTATATTATGTAGGAATACTTGATTAATAGGATTATTAGTGTTAGCAATGTATCAAAACATTTAACTGTATGCAAGCAATCAATTAATATTAGATAGAATTATTACTATTAGATTGCAATACTTGAAACTATTCAACTGCCAGCAAACCAATGGGCTTTTAGTAGCTGAAAAATAAAGTTACCAGCAAACTATTCACAAATCAAATATAAACATGATTTGTCATTAAATAACCCCCCCCCAAAAAAAGAAGCAAGCAACCAACCAACCAGCGATTGCTTTTTTTACGATCTGTATCAATAATATATGCATTTACCGAACCCCTCTCCAACAAGCAGGATGCGACACGATATCAGTTTTTTTTTTTCTGCGCAGTAGTGCTGTTTTGAATTTAGAGTTTTCCGGTTACAGTAACAAGTTCAAAGAGTCTAGTCTGCTTTACTATTTACCCATTACTGGTGGATTGGAGGAGGGATAGAACAATGCATTTCTTAAGGGCATTAGCACGAAATGAAACGCAAATAGCTTCGTCAAGAATTTGTACTCTGGACACTATTTCCTAGACTGCCACGTGCTTCCAAATTTATCATGTATCATTATATAAAACTTAAGATACAATATTTATTCTGGAATAACACCCATGTAAATGTCAGAGATGTCTCAGATGTTTAAAAGCGAATCATTCTAAAAGATATTTAGTCTGTGTCCTAATTTTCTTATAAGTTAAAACCAAAATGTTTGCCTGTCACATAATCTCGGCGTGATCTCAAGTAAAAGACAATTCATGTGTTTTAATCAAGAAAATTATACATCCTTATTAAAATAGCAAGTTTCAGAAATTAGCTGCCGAGTTTATATATCACGGCAGCAATATCTCATCTACTAAAAGCGATGTCAACATACACTTCAGAAAGGTATGGGCTGCTATTGACAGGCAATCAACCATAAAAAATTGATCTCCTTCATAAAATAAAAGATGAATTCTTCCAAGTTGAAGCTGTGTCAATAGTAATCTATGCTTGCACAACTTGGACTCTAATAAGATACTCAGAAAAAAAAACCTGGAAGGGAACAATACAAGAATGATTCATACTGCTCTGAGCAAATCCTGGAAGCAGAACCCTACAAAACAGCAGCTGTGCGGTCACTTACCTCTCATCTTTCAAAAAATTGATCTCTTTAATAAAATAAAAGATGAATTCTTCCAAGTTGAAGCAGCGTCAATAGTAATCTATGCTTGCACAACTTGGACTCTAACAAGAAACTCGGAAAAAAAAAAAGCCTGGAAGGGAACAATACAAGAATGATTCATACTGCTCTGAGCAAATTCTGGAAGCAGAACCCTACAAAACAGCAGCTGTGCGGTCACTTACCTCACATCTTTCAAAATATCAAAGCAAGATGAGCAAGATACGCTGGGAACAGCTGGGAATGTAATGACGAAATCATAAGAGACATCCTCCCAAGGACTACTACGCATGAACAGCAAAATCTTACATTCACCGGCTCTTTGTGAACACTGGATCCGTCTTGAGGATTTACCAAAAGTGATGGTCGATATAGACGGATGGCGAAAGAGAGCCAAGGGAATTAGTACCGCTGACACGCCTTGATGATTATGATGATGATGATGAGGAGGAGGATTGGCTACAATTTAATCTCATCTAGCAAATAATCTTAGAACAAAATAGAGTATACCTGATGTCAAGTATATATCTCAATCTGATTCTAATTTTCCATTGGATTCATAGGTTATTCGGCAAAATTTCAAAGAAATAAGTACTCATATTTGTGATTACGCTGTTGAATAAGAATGTCTTTTTACACAAACAATGTGGTCTTTTTAATGGTTCATTATTTAGAATGTAAGTGGGCAAAAAACTTGACATGAATTTTTTTTTATGTTTTTATTTTTTCACTTGACTGAAAATTAATACACTGGAAAGAATCCCAAGAAATTTGGTAAATATATATTTGATATTAAATGCGAAAATCGATGTATCTTCAAAACATTATTTCTTCTTCAACAACAGCTGATGCCAAATTAGCTTAGGGAACACACCTTTTCCATTTCGCCCTCTTCAAGGTTGATAAATAATTACACTCTGGCTATGTTAGAATCTTTTTGCAATGCCAGCAGGTGGTTTTGCTATGTAATTGTAATTTACTTAGGTCTGCTTTTTCTGGCACGCAGGCCTCATGTGAGTCGGCGATGCCTTTTATTCACTGTAAAATACGAAATAAGTCTTTCAAAGAAAATACTCCTCCTTGAAATCTATCTATCTATCTATCTATCTATTCATTATTTAAAACTATATAAATAGCAATTAGATAGTAATAACTGAAAATCTACAACACAGTGTAAATTATTTATATTTGATAGGAATACTCGATATCATAAAACTTTGGGCAAAAAAACACTTTAAAAAAACATCGGCTCAAAAATATTAATATAAATGTACAGCGAACGCATTTCCCTTAAAATCAATCATTCAACCTTACATAATATGCGCTTTTTCAAACACAACACAAAATATTTTGAAATACTGAAAAAAGATACGGATACTGTTTATCATATACGAACATGTGGCTTGGTTTAATGGCATATCAACCTTCGAGGATAATTTAATGCCGAAACAATTCTTTTAGAACAGTAGAGATACTATTTAATCGATTTCTGGATCAATAGGAGGGGTCATACCTTTCCCAAGGGTATTCGTCCAGAAGTGAGCTCAATTTTTGCTACGACACCATGAGTACTCTCTCTCTCTCTCTCTCTCTCTCTCTCTCTCTCTCTCTTTCTCTCTCTCTCTCTCATCAGTTTATAGCGACTTGGTTTTTGTTTTATGGTCTTAAAATGAAAGATGGTTGAAGATTCGATTATTTTTCTATTGTATTTATAATTTTCACAAACTATCAGTAAACATTGCCAGTTGAAGTTAAAGTTTAAGGAAGGGTGTTTATTTTTGAAGATGCATGATTACGACATTTAAATCATCTATTTTTTCTGGCTTTTGTGTGTAAATTATTTGTATTAGATAGGAATACTTAATATTATATGACAGCGTGCCTAAATCTTTTAAAACAGCAACAACACAAAAATTATAAAAGTAGATATATAATAAATGCGATTCCCTAACCTCTAAGCATAAAATAGCTGATGAATTGACTAAAATCAATCTATCAATCAATTCTTTCTCTCTGACTCGGTTTTATTTATCTATATTTGATAGGACTGTGTGCGAGCTTTTAAAAAAATGTATTAATAAAATTTTTTAAAAAAGCTTTTAAGAAAAATCTTCAGAAAAAATATAGATATGAACGCTGGATAAAAGCAATTTTAGGCATAAAATAACCCTAGAAGAGTTGACATATCATTAAAATCAATCAGTCACTAGCCAGGTACACTGGACTCAGGATGTTTACCATAGATTCTGATACTAAGTGATACTAACCCATTTAAGTACTTAATAGACCAATTGTTGCTTAACTTCCGTAATCTAGCGAGAACCGGCTCTTTTAGTGCGGCTTTATTATTATTTGCTTCTAATACCTCCCTGGGTATCTCTGTTTTTTACTATCTTTTCAAATCAACCGTTATAAGAATCTTTGTGTTGAACAGATACACTATTAAACCAATATCTATACACAAATCAAATTGTGTTGAGTAATTCATCCAATAGTTCCCAAAAATACAATCTTGAATTCTATGTAATGTAATTCAAATGTGTAATTTGCATTGAACATTCGATGTTTGACATTATTTATATTTAACATGATTACGTCATAAATAGATCGGCGAGATGGAACTAATTTGATTTAAGATAAGTTAATATGTTTTCGCTAAAACATATTTTCATGGAAAAAATAAAATGAGTGTATTAATGTTTCGTCCATATTTTATTTACAATTTTTTTCTTTTCTACCTAAAATTCTCATTAACATTCGGTAATTTCATTTCAAACAAATTTTTCTGTTTTACGAAGAACATGATATATTCAATACTACGATATAATCTCTTGTTAAATTACAATCAAATTATTGGAAGTGCCTATGATGTAATGGTTATAGTCGTTACAAAGAGACACGATGGTTCAAGTTTAAATTCTAGAGTATGCTGTTTGCTTTTCACCTAGTACAAATATCATTAGAAAAGGTATGAAGCCACCTATTCTCTATCCTGCTAAATAGTAGGGCAGACAAAGTTCCTTAACTTTGGGATGGTAACCGATCTTGAAGGAAATTCACAGCGGTTAAACTCCACTTTAAGAACGGACCTTGTATCATATCCTGTTCATGCGGAGGGATTAGTCATTACACTCATACACATATGTATATATACAAAAAACAAACTTCAAATGTTGTAAGCTTGGTTTGGGGGTGTTACTGATCAGGAAGTATGAAACTATCTATCTCTCCTCTGTTATGTTTACAATTGTTGGACAGACTGGGTTTTTTAGCCTTGTATTATGTTCACCAAATATTATATATATATATATATATATATATATATATATATATATATATATATATATATATATATACATATGTGTGTGTGTGTGTGTGTGATTTTTTACACAAATATATTAATCGCAACTCTCAGTTTCATATTTTCAAAATCATAAGAAGATAATAAAAGCTTTTTTTTTCAAATCTAGTGCAATCATTTTGTTTGTATTTAAACAAATTAATATCCACATATCGTTATCTTGGATACTGTTATAGAAAATCCAACCAAAAACCTTAAGTAGTCCTTTATATATATATATATATATATATATATATATATATATATATATATTCTAAAGGTTTTCTCGTAATATTCCCGGTAGCAGTATCAAATCTAATCATATATATGTATATACATATATATATATATATAAAAATATATATATATATATATATATGTGTGTGTGTGTGTGTGTGTGTGTGTGTGTGTGTGTGTGTGTGTGTGTGTGTGTGTGTGTGTGTGTGTGTGTGTGTGTGTGTGTGTGTGTAAAAAATTGAAAAACGTATTCAAAGGATGTATTCATTTGCATAAGGATAATATGCCAATGTTAAATATTTCGAGGGTTTTTAAATTATCCTCCAGCTGATATTGCTATGTGTTGTTGCCTTATTCAAAAGTTTTTTTTTCAAATAAAAAAAATCTACTGAAAAGAATGAGATGATTCCTTGAGTTCTGTTATCATTAGCAGCGTTCTGTTTTAAAATGTATGTGATATAATGAATATTACAAACGTTTTATTTTTTGTTTTATTTCATTTTTCATTTATTCATTTTTTTTTTTTTTGTCTTGTTTTGCGTTGTCTTTCTTTCTGAAAAAGTTAATTTATTTGCTGTAGAATTTTTAAAATTATAGTTGAGAAATTATTAAAAATTTTTCAAGAATAACAAATATATATATAGTTTGTTTTCAAAAGAATAATATTTGTTATTTCTTCTTTTTTTGCTTTTTTAATAAAATAATGTGTCTATTGTTTACGATAGAAATATAATTCAGAAAAAATTTAATTAGATAACGAAACTATTAAGCTTAAGTGATTTATTAATGATAATAGAAAGCTTTAAATGGAAGCTTTAAATGTAAATACGAGCCCAGTCAGCTGGGGCTGTAGAATACACCGACTGTATCTCTGCAGAAGGACAAAAACTTCTTCTCCGAGGTGTGGCCTGTATATGGTATTAAACTATCTGATAGTGAGGCTCCAACCTTGGAAATTTGGAGAATGTGGAGTGCTCCTTCTCAACCATTGATCCCAGGTCCAATCCAGCCTGGAGTGGTAGAACCTCATAGGGGTCTGTCTATAGGTCAAATAGAACAAACTGTGCGCAAAAAATGACTGATGTTAAATTGTGACTGTTATATAGCAATACTTGAAAACATTTAACAGGTTTGTCTAAAAATGTTATCAATAAAATGTGTTTTCAAATTATATATATATTTGATATGTATGTATGTATAAAGAGGAGTTGGAATAAAATAACCTAAAATATGCCATAAAAATAATATAAGCCAGATCAAACCAACAGTAAATTCGTTAGAAGAAAAATAATGACTAAATGAATAAAAAAATGAAATAAAAACTAAAAATTCATGAAAGTTCTTAAGCTTCATATGACGACATAGTTTATTCCATCGACAATTCTTTTAACAATAGGATCCAACCACTGCAACACCGATGGAAGAAATGTGTGTACCGTGAGGGGCACTATGTTTAAGAAAAAGTACTCATTTGATTACATTTTATAAAAACAGTATCTTACTTTTCGACCGACCTTCATATATATATATATATACTTTCATCCACAGACAGATTGTTTCGTTGTATCACAACTCTCCAGTGTGACCAGACACGCGAGATGCTTCACGCTGAAATCGAATTCCGACTGATTTTATATCAGTCGGGGATCATACCCCTCAGCTATCCTTATCTCAGTATAAGCGAAGGAATTTTTAAGGTATATATTCATATTAGCTTATCGGCTAGCGGAGTGCTCAATTCATGAAAAGAGCTTTGCATTTATGTGAATATGGCTGCAGGCAATTCCCCCTCGAGTGCTCAACCCATAGTGTGTGTGTGTGTGTGTGTGTGTGTGTGTGTGTGTGTAACTTTAACAGCGCTATAAAACCAAAAAAGGAAAGATATTCAAAAACCTAATTTACAAAGTACTAAATCATATTTTTAATAAATTCTGTCAAATTTACTTAGTTTCACACAAAATAAGTTACAACTAATAAATGGTAATAAGTTAGCGACCTCAGTCGAGGGTGAACCGAAGGCCCCCTTTTCAATAACTACGAGGTGTAGGGGAGGGCGCTACTCCATTCCCTGGATTGTTTCATTTTACCCTTGATACTTACCTTATAATGCTGGGTGTTAAGCAAGGCGGAATTAAGTGTTATTTTTTGAGTCTTTGGTATGACTCGACCTGGGATTGAACCCCGTCTCCGGAACCATTGGCGAACATTCCACTCATTTGGCCAATGGCCCGAACATTAAAAATCTAATTGAAAACAACACCTTTCAATGAAACAGTAGAAGAACACGTGTTCAGTCACTGTTGAATGCTTGACAAGGGACCGCAAAAAAAGAAAATGAACGCAACATGATTTATATAGGAATCACAGAAGGGTCATGTGCATGCAGATTTCACAATCAAAAAATTTCTTTTAAAAATAATGCTAGGCATACAACACAACATTATCTAGATATGGGAGTAAAAAGAAGAAAAAAAACAATAAAAGTCATAATCGAATGTTAATCTTAAAAAAAGGATAAAGCTGGATTAAGAAACTGTAGACTGTGTTTGGAGGGGAAAAATTTAAATTATCACTTTCCCCTAACAAGATTATCTGCTGAACAAGAGGTCTAAATTGATAAGTAGAGGTAGACATATTAATAAATATCTTTTAAGTTCGTTAGTTCCAGACTGATAAAAAAAAACATAATTGTATTATTAAAGACAATATATTTCGAAAGCGCAAGCTACAACTGTAGCGCTTCGAATTTTTTAAAGAAGAGATTACAGAGTTAGCGCTTGCAAGATATACTTAGATGTTGGGAGGGAATTTGATTTTAGAAATGAAGTATATTATGCGTGCAAGACTGCGAAATTCTCTTAAAAATGACCATAACTCGAAGACCCTGTTTTTGTATGTAATCTTCCTTTAATTCTCTTTTATCAACGGTTTTAACTTATTCTAAAATTTTAACATATATATATATATATATATATATATATATATATATATATATATATATATATACATGGGTCTGTGTGTGTGTGTGTGTGTGTGTGTGTGTGTGTGTGTGTGTGTGTGTGTGTGTGTGTGTGTTATATTTGGTTGATAGACACACAAGCGTATGCAGAAAACTGACATAAAAGAAATACAAGTCTAGGCATGACTGGGTAGGAAAGGTGATCCACTTGGAATTGTGTAAGAAAGTAAGATTTGACCATGCTGACAAATGCTCTACGCACAAACCAGAATGTGTCCAAGAAAATGAAACCCATTAAATTCTCTTAGACCGAGATATAAACGAATACCAAACGCCAACCAGAAGATCAGGCCTCGTATTCTCACAAGAATAAAAAAAAAACACAACGTGTACTTATTTTTCAACATAACCTTCTTCCTTTTCGATGTACTGAATTATATAGTGAATATCAATCCCACAGATGAACATTATGTAGCAAAAGTTTAGATCACAATTTTCATTTCTAACAACCAGTTAGTCAACATATTTTTTTTTATTCGTCATCATATATTAAACGATTAAGCTTTACTTCGTTTAGCACAAAGTAAATTGTTTACAGTATCTTAATACGTCCTTTTCTTTTAAGAAATCCTATCCAGATTTTTCATGAGAAGATTAAGAAAATACCCGTTTTCATAATCAATTATGTGCCGAACGTTTTAAAATATACGGATTGACTAGGTGTTCACTAGATTAAATAGTGTTTTATTTTATTTTTATAGCAACTTAATGAGAAATTTACAATCAATAGATTTCCACAATTACCGACTGCAAGCGATGAAAATAGTTTCCTAATTAAGATAGAACTCTTTTTTAAAGGTCAAATGTTTATCAAGTGATATAAGTAAGTTGGCGACCGTCGTCGATGGCGACCAGAAGGCTCCCTTTTCAATAGCTACTACACCAAGGTGTTGGGGGAGGGCGATATTCCATTCCTTGGATTGCTCCACTTTACCCTTGATACGTACCTTTATAATGCTGAGTGTTAAGCAAAGAAGTATCCAGTACCATTTTTATAATCTTTGGTATGACGCAAACTGGGATTGAACCCAGGTCTTCCGAACCATAAGCAACCACTCTACCCACTAGGTCAATGAGAATTCAAAAATACCATTCATTGTGTTTGGTCAGATCTGGTTTTTAAGATGTGTTTGAATAGTTCACATCAAATTGTACACAGTAATAACATTTATTCAAAAGCCTGTGGACTCATTCCTAATTTTGTTAATGTTATTGTTAATTCTAAAAATTATCATCAATATAAAACATGTAATCTAAACATAAATTTGTATTGATTTAAAAGATAATATTTTAATATTATTATGAAACATATCATAAAATATTTATTGTTATTTATATTTGGAATAATTCATATTTATCATAATAAATAATGGATTAATATTGTAATAAATATTGGATTAATGGATCTAAGAAATCCTAACTTTCCAAAGTTACCAAATTACCAAATCAAATAGCAGTTGTAAATTATTTGAAAGTTAGGATATATATATATATATATATATATATATATATATATATATATATATATATATATATATATATATATTATTTCGTTTGAGTTAAATAGTCGGTAGGAACATCAACTGCGTCTCGTTATTTTTTTTTATCCACAAAAACGGAAGTACTGAAAACCAATTTGATATCATGTCCTGGTTTGTCGAGACTAGAACACCGATACGAAGAGCAATATTGTAATAAGTAACACAAAAAGTGATAGTCACATGTCATTGTCTGAATAAGTGACTTAAATAAGAACCTATGTGTTATTTACAAATTGAGGACTGATATTGTCATCCAGCAAAATTAGAGATTGATGAAATGGACCAGAAGAAAATTCTTTTCAAAAGACTGATTCACCGGTAATTTTTCTGCAAGTTTACGTGTTTGTACTTTTTTCCTCCCAATTTATTTACTTTCACATTGCAGGAAGCTCAATATCTTTGATTCCAACTTCAGAAACCATTCCCAATAAAGCTTATGATTTTTCCTTGAATGGTCCAGTTTCAGTAAATTTCGATAAACTTTTAATTTTGGTACCACATGACACAAACCCGCAGGAAAATACAAATCAAGTTTAGTTTGGGGATGTAAATCATTTCGTTCCCCTTAAAATTAAGATATTTTTGCATTGATTTGATATTTCTACCTTGAGAGAAATCATTATTCATACGATTTTTTATATTCTAATAAGATTCTGGAATAGAATGATCATAACCCAACGTAACAATGTCAATTTTACTGAAATTAAACAATCCAAAGAAAAGTTATAGGCTTTAAGGATTACCAACTCCACAAATTCAGATTTCCGGGTTTTTTTCGTTTAGTAGGGGGTAGTTATTTACAGAAATGATGTCTTGACCTCTTGTATAATTTTATTTTTGGTACCATAGGCCCCAGAGTTTTATAGCACTGGGAAACTTCCTTTGAAATACCAAATAAACTTTCTTAAACATAGCAAGGAAATTTAACTAGGGAGTGCAGTTATGTCTACGATTGTCGTCCACAGAATATATATATATATATATATATATATATATATATATATATATATATATATAATTACCTAAAAGATTTGATATGTAAAAACAAGCAACCATATATATATACGAAAATTATATTACCTACAAGGTTTGATATGCCGTAAAATATAACTAACTAAACCAACAAGTATATATACACACAGACTGTTTCGTTGTATCACAACTCTTCAGTGAGGTGGGTGTCCTCGTGGTGTAATGGCCTGCAGAATCGTAGTAAACGAGTTCGTACTCCAGTCACGCTATTACGTTCACTTTCGGGCAAATACCCTTGTGAAAGGTATGAAACCCCTTATCCTCCCAGCTATGGGTTAAATAGTACCACTACTGTTCTTCTAGGGGAATGGCTTTAAAATTAAATAACCTACAAAGAGTTGATATGTCATTAAACCAAACCAAACCATCTTCAGTGTGGCTAAAAACGCCAGATACTTATAGCTGGAATCGAAACCCGGAATATTTTTGGTCAGTCTGATATCTTACCCCTAACCCATCGTCATTTCATGGAAAGCAAAGGAACTTAAAGGTTATCGCTTGTCGGCAACTGGAGTTCTCAGTTCATGCGAAGAGATTTGCATTTACGTGCATGTGGTAGCCGGCAATTCTCCAGTCGAGTGCTCAACACACGAGACTGCATCTTCACTGATCTGACACTCCTTCACTGTGATGTAAAACCAACAACAAAGTCTACTATATCAAGAGGGCGTTCTGTGTTGACAATTATAAAATTCGGTTTTGAAAAGTGTCTTATCTCATGCAAGTCGTCTGATGGATAGCTTTCTTGTTAAACACTGCTGTTATTTCCGCAGCTGTTGTTCGATGGCAGTAATATGAATAGGATGAGTTAAATTGTGACTGAACAATTTTAATATTCTATATCAACCGGACTTGAATGGGTGGTAGGCGTGGGCAAGTCATCGACTGTCGGTACATGGCGAATTTCCAGTAACACATTATCATATCATATAAAAATGAAAGTGCATAAAACTTATTCTGTAATGTTTAATATTCTGAATACAAATTTTGAGTTTTTGATATTTTAAACAATATTTTTCAACAATATTTTCGGCAATATATATATTAGCAATATTTTGATGATCTTTTTAATAATATTTTAATAGTGATACTGTACCACTCATTTAAAAAGTATAAATAAAAAATTATCATCTTTTATGATAGTCATTATATTTTTATATTTTTCTGCTATGAATTGAAATCACAATGGATTAATATTTCCAAGGATCGTAGAAAAATAATATAGAACAAATATGGTTCATGTCCGTGGTACATTGGACCGGTAAGTAACTTCAGGTAGTTTCAGAATCGCTGGTCAATATAACCCAACGTCTCGTCCTCTGAGTTCGCATCAAGACAGTTACGATATCATGCACCACAAACATTAAAATGACAATAAAACTTCTGAGGAACGATTATTTCAGGCCAATCGACATTTGCTGAAGGGAATTCTGAGATGATGACAGTTATAGACGTCAGTTTGGAGAATTTATTTATAAAGATAAATGTCCATTTTTTTTCTTTTATCCAAGCCCAATTTTCATCATTTGTAAGAGGATTCTTCACGTATTGATAGGGAATTTACCTCTCTCTCTCTCTCTCTCTCTCTCTCTCTCTCTCTCTCTCTCTCTCTGTATCGTTAATTGTATTTATTTTTAGACTTTTTTTCTCTCACGATAAGATTTCATACTTTTGTCATCTCTCTTCGTCCATAGTTTCTTCTTTCTTATTCTTTCTTTCGATGTAATCTCTCTTCACTTTCTTTTTTCTAAGTTTATTTTTCTTCCTCGAGTCTTTTTTTTTACGTGGTTTCTTTCTCTCTTTCTTTTTACCTCTTTCGAGCTATTTCACTTTCATTCTTCTCCTCTTTTTTCTCTTTCCTTTAATTAATTCTTACTTCTTTTTCTTTCTTACAAGGTTTTCTTTTTAACATGCTCTCTCTCTCTCTCTCTCTCTCTCTCTCTCTCTCTCTCTCTCTCAAACTTTCTTTATTCTCGTCTTTTTTCTTCTTTTATAATTTTCCATACTTCTGTTTTCTCTTTTCGTCTTCTTTCTCTTTCTTTTAATGATCTTTCCTTCGACTTTTGTTCTGGTCTTCACTTTCTCCTTTGCTCTTCTCTAAAGCCCTCTTTTCACGTTATTTTTTCTTAGAATTTTCCTTTGGGTGGTTTGAAAAAAAATTATATCATTAATTCAAATCGTTTAATTTTGTTTGTTCAAGGAACATTTGATAAAGAATATTCAACGATTAAATAAAAAGATTTATGTGTCTTATTTATTTTTCTATTTACAGCTGAAGAAAAAATCAACGTGAATATCCTTTAAGTCTTAATTCCAAACTGTTTGCCCAGAGTAGTATATTATGACCTTCCCTGACCTATCCTACGTCATCATACACGTGTTTATGTTAGCAACTTCCTAAATCGTCAGCAAACCTGGCACTAACCCAACCTACTGTCTTGCGTTACCAAAGGAGAAGTATTCGTTCAAAATTGAGTGCTTCTGTAGACGATACTCGTACCAAATGACCAAGTCTCTTATAGCTTCAGGAGACCAACTAAGCGAACAAGTTTCTCTTTCCCCAATCTCGACCTATGCACGAATGTCTGACCCTAGAATTGAAAATACTACTCCTTTTTCAGATTAAGATTTAGTTTGGCTAAATTTATTTTATTTGTGAACATTACTTTCCATTAAGAGCTTAGACTGTATGGTTGAGAGAGTTCACAGTGTATGTCAACTATTCAAATATAAAAAGGGTTTTGCTGAATTCTCAGTCATTGACCATCCCAACGTTTGTAAGATTACATTTCTTTTGCACAACGAATCATTGAAGACAGAGAGAATAAATTCATAGACGGAGACGAAATCTTTTGGCTAGACGACGTCTTCTGTGGTATTTCGTATAAATAAAGTGTTCTTGTTTACAATTAAATTCCGGTAAAAGTGTATAAATGAATGACTACATGAATAGATAGCTAAATAAAATGCAAGCATTATTAAACGCAAATTTCCTTTCATAGGAAATATATCTTGTCTACCACGAACGCTTCCCTTATAATAATACAGTTTAAATACATTCTTATAATAAAAGTATTTGACTGCATATTCTGCAAAGAGGTTGGACCTCCCCACAAAAAAGGGGTGTCCAGAGTATGAAACTGCATCTTGGGCTAAGGTTCCAGTTCTTCTTTTTGTTATTACTCCCAGGTTCACTCTAACACGAAGTGGTTGTACTTGATAAATTCTTATCTATTGATCAAGTAGATCTTTTTAAAAATTATTTCTAATCGATAAGACTGTGTGTAAATCGCATGTATTAGATGGGAATGCTTTATACATAACTATAAATTATTTGTTCCAAGAAACTTTACTTGAAACTATAATTGTTTAATAAGGATTATTCAACTTAAATCATATAAATGTGTGCCAACAAATAATTGAAGCCATATTATTATTGATTTTAAATAGGAATATTTGAAACCATAAAAATGGGAAAATTATTTGTATTAGGAATGCTTCATATCATATAACACTGCACCAAAAATCTTGAGAAAAAAAGGACTCAAAAATGTAAATATAAACGTATAATGTACTCAGTTTTCTAATTTCTTGTCATAAAATAACCCCAGACAAATTGACATGTCATTAAAATCAGTCTATATTTCTAATAGATTTCTATAGTAAAATTATTTCAATACATTTCTTTGTTAAAATCAATTTCAATACATTTCTTTGTTAAAATCAATTTCAATGCATTTCTATAGTGAAATCATTTTCAGAGCATTTTTCACTAAAATTATACTCAACGTATTACTAAAGTAAAATCGTTTTCAACGTCTTTCTTTAAGAAAATAATTCCCAATGCATTTCTTTAGTAAAATGATTTTAATGCATATCTTTACTAAGATCAATTTCAATGCATTTAATAGTAAAATTATTTTCAGTGCAATTTCACAGGAATATTATTTGCTACAATTTCATCTAAAAATGCGCAATCAATGTATTCATATTTTGCATTTAATACACAAACGGACCTATTTGACCCATAGTTACAACCACTTCGAGTCGTTGTGAACTATAAAAATGGCAACAAAGAATTGATTCTACACTTCATTAGAACTGGAACCTCGCTACTGAATATATTTCAGTGTCATACTTGGCCGAAATTAGTTACCTGGCAATTACTATTAGCTCAGACTTTAAAGTAAATTTCACCTATTGTCATTATTTAAAAGGCAGATTAAAATTGTTATCATTGCTAATATTTACTATATTAATTTCATCATGTTTAATATTAACATTTTGTTGTTTGTTTGTTTGTTTTTTCTTGATTTGTCCTGCTGAAAGTAAGGTGCGTCTTATACACCCGTGCGTCTTATATGCCGTCAATTACGGAATTTTAATTTGAATGATAAAACCTTCATTGCCAATAGTAATGCACTCTATTGTTTATATGTTCTGGACAGACATTGTATACAGTCAAAGTTAAGTACGTCGGTTAATTTGATGCTAATAAAATCCCCATTCCCTTTGTTTTAAAATGTAAATGTGACAACAGTGACGAATTAAAACAGGGAACTGTTGATAATTTTGAATATAAATGGAAAAACTTCTCCAGATTTCCATGTAAATAGATCTGGACCGAATTAATTTTAAAAAGTGTGAGAAAATCCAATTGAATGGATGTAAAAAACAAAAATTAGTCATATATACAGACGTAAAACGAAAGAAAACATACAACTATTCGATTATTGTCTCACCTGATACAGAAAAATAATGCTACCCAAACAAACACACTCACACACACACACAAACACACACACACACACACACACACACACATATATATATATATATATATATATATATATATATATATATACGCGACATCAGGCAAAAATTATGAAATTAGCACACGTAGAGAAAGTTCACTCAGGTTTCTTATTTAGTAGTAAATAAGCTAATAACAAAAAAGATACAAAACATTTTTCTATACTAACTGAACATTTTGGGTTCATATAATATTTCTTACGCCATCTAATTTAAATTATTTAAATTTATGGTATATTTTCCCCGTCCATGTAGAGGGAAATATCGTGGAATAACTGAATTTTGAGGAAAAATAACTGAATGATCTCGTAATTTGCATCCCAAAAGCAAATACCAACAGATACCCAGATATGCAAATCGGACTTCTGTTCTTACAGACCTCAACAAGCAATTGGGAATACTTATTTGAAACAAAAACAGTGACATGACTCCTAGAAAAACTGACAATGGAAAACAATGGAAACGATTTGAATTCAAGAAGGCAATCCATGGTGGAGAATAATGAAATACGTTGTTTGTTCCCAATCAGCCGAGTCTAACATTTGGTGCAAATACAAGAAAAATGAAGTGGTGAAAAAAGAATGAAATACAGGTAGACCACGAATGACATAAACATACCAAAATAAAAAAAAAACTCAAAACAATAAGATTGAAAATATGAAATATACAACAAAACAAATAAAAAACAGGATTCAATTTTTGTGAGAGAACTGTCAGAAAACGCAAGATGTAAATGGGATCTACATAAACAAAAGGCAAACAAAAACTTAGTCACGATCAGAAGATAAAGTTAGAGTGGGCAAAAGAGAAACAACCATGGCCTTTGCACAATAATGTCTCAAGAATCTGCCTTGGCCAGGGCAATGATGCTGGAACTTTCGTCTGTGGTTATTCAAATGAAATATACAAAGATGACTGCTTGAAGGAAAAATGTAAATTTCCTCAGTCTTTCATTATAAGAAGTTGTATAGGACCAAGAGAAGTGGCAATCATTACCTCAACAATCAATACACATACGTACCTTGAAATCCTGGACAATTTTCTCCTTCTGCCGATAGAAGATTGGTTTGGTGATGACGAAGGACGATAAGACAACTAATCACAGAAAAAAGATTTCTTAAGAAAATGCATATAAAATCAACAACCCGGATCTAAATCCAATTGAAAATTTATGGCAAGAATTTTTTAAATGGTGCATGAGAATGCTCCATCTGCCCCAAAAGATCTATCAAAAGCTTTTCAATGAATCTGGAACCACTTTAAAATATAGTTTTGAATCAATAAAGAATTAAGGTTGACATAAAGGTTCGAGAAGGGACAGCTAAATAATTCTCGTATTTTTATCAATCAATTATATAATTTTCCTCTTTGACATCGGGTCATTTACTGTTAGTTTACTTACTGCTTAATAAAATACCAAGATGGCCGTCGTTTAAGTTAGCTAATCCCGTAATTTTTGACTGAGTTATTTCTACAATGTTTTGTCTGTCTTTCGTTTAGTGGCTTTAACAAGAGAAAAATTAATGTTTTTCTTGGGTTAATTCCACACTCATTTGGTCCAAAGTGAGATGCTGTTGAGATGGAATGGCTTAGATCTTCATAATTAGCCAGGACAAGTCTGAAGCAAAGATCACGGCAGAGAGAGATGATCAAATGTCAGAGATTAATTTGATCACCAAGGTCAGAAAAGTGGGATTATATCTAATTACCTCCCTTAGGGGCCATTTTTGGTTGAGGATCAATTTAATGTGGGCAAGGAAGAAGCCTGCTTATGTAAACTGGCAAGGCCAACAATCGATGCAGTTTCCACGTTCTCTATCATGATTTTGTTTTTCTCGCATTGTTCTATCGAAAGACAAAAGCACAGATACTTCATCTTGATCCTTGTCTAAAGACAAGTAAAGGGGATTAACTAAAAATATAGAACTTTTTTTTTCAGAAGGAAGCCAGACAGGTTGCAGAATAATAATGCGCATAACCTCGCAAAATAAATAATATATTTAGTTTAACATTTAACAAATGGTCAGCCTGATGAAGACGAGTTATCAGCCAAAATTTGATGGAATCAGTTCTAGAAAAATCAACTGAATTTGACAAAAACCAGCCTCTGATGAGAGGCTCATATTATGATCGGATCTATGGATTAGATAGAGCTGAACGAAAATTATTTCTATTAAATAGGAATACTTTAAAAACTGAGTGGAAATTGTGTCTATTAGATAGAGATTCATGATATCATAAAACTTTGCACAAATGAATTATTATAGTCCAATTTATAAAGATGCTATGAAACATTGAAAATATAGTTAGGATTACAATAGAAAAAATTATAAATGAATCAAATTTAGGTATTAAATAATCCATAAGGAGTTGCTATGCCGTCATTCATTCATTCGGGTATCTCAGTTTTCTGTATGCATTTTTTCATTTCAGCTGCAAGTCTGTCGTGTATGGAGATTAATTTTTTAAACCAAAATCCGTGTATGCCATCTAGGCCAGAGGTTTTCCAGTTTGGTATCTTTTTAAGTATTGCCTTGAGCCCGTCGGGATGTATGTTCACCTGAGGGCCTTCCTCGAGCATTCGCAACTCTCTTTTCATATTGTTTATCTATTTTGCTTTTTTTTTATCTTTCCGTTCCCATATTTTGCTCCAAAATCTTCTGGCCTCTCTCGCATCTGGTTGTTGGAATGGCTTCGCCCATTCTCCCCCTAACCCTTCCCAGAATTTTTTCTCGTTGTTTTTGAACATCCTGTTTTGTATATATTGTTTGGTCTTGTCTCGGTATCTTTTTAGTTTTCCTTCTTTCGCTAGTATTTTTTGGTTGGTCTCCTCAAGCTTTCTTTGAGTTCTAGTTCCCATGCTTTTTCAGTTTCGTCCGAAAATTTCTTTCCGTTTTAGTATTCTTGCTTGTTGTCGTAGTCTTTTTATCTGCGATTCAAGTCTGAGTTCTAACCCGGGTTTTGACTTTCAGCCGGTGGTCTTCAAAGAGACCCGATTTTTTCACAGACTAATTTTGCTCCTGTGTATATTAAAACGTTTAACTCCGTGATGTCGTTTGTCGGGATATTAGTCAATAAGTAGTTCACTTTCTCGTTTTAGGACTTGACTGTCCTCCAGTTTTGGTTACTGAGAGAATGCTATGAGGTTTTCTTTTCAGAGATGATTCTTCTAATGGAATTCATATTAGTTTTTTTCCTCGTGTCAGTATTTGTATTTGTGTGTTTGCAGTGCATGGGTCATTGTCGTATATGGTTTGGTTAGGAGTCTCTGGCTTTCCTGTCTTCATTTTCTGAGGTAGGGGTTTGTTGACGTGTTTGCCTATATATTTGTTTGTGGATTTCCAGTATTTCAAGACCAGGAACCCAACCATTCTTTGTTATTGTCCGGACCTGGTCAGTGATCCTTTGGCTTGTTGTCTTAAATCAGCCAAATCCTGTCCAGATGTCATTGCATTCTTTTTCGATAACCTCTTTTTGCAGGGTTGCTTCTAAAATACCAGTATAATGCTAGTTTGTTATCTTCCCTTGTTAATTTTTTACGCTGTGGTCTCTAGTGTGAGTGGTCGATTTATTCATTGTTTGTGTACCTGAAAGGAGAATTATTTGTGCACCTGGAAAAAAAAGCAGCCAGCAATTGCAGGATGCCGATCAGGTCGCCCATGTTGGATATCAAGAAAACCCTTGCCGATCATGACACCCAAACTTGTCGTCTGGGCCCCATGTTGATTTACGTTTCGATTTGTCATTTTTCATTGGTTGTATATTGTGGCTATACCAGATCCAGGGGTTGTTTATTATTTACGCACCTGACACAAATGTGACCGAGAACAGTTATGGTAACTGTTCATGAATAGTGGGTCACCAAAAAAGAATTAAATGGATAAATTCTTAAGTTTTAATTATTAAGTCCAAATTCGGAGGGAAGGCAGCTTCTATTTCACATAGTTTTCCTCGTAAGTGCTTTTAGATTGATTGATAGATGGATTGATTTTAACGTCATGTCAATCAGTCTATTTATTTTATGGACAGAGGTTAGGGAATTGCGTTTATTTTACGTTCACTTTTACATGTTTAAGAGGCTTTTATTTATTTATTTATTTATTTATTTACTGATTGTCTAGTTGAATATTAATGATTTTTAAACAGATTTAATCAATCCATAGTGTGTCCTGGATATGACACTAAATAATTTGATCGTGTGGCTTCAGTAATGCTCGAGCTTTGGGGAACGCAGAGTACCCCTTCATTACCACTCTAACCCGGAGTGCTAGCACCTGATTGGGTCAAACAGAACTGTTTGTCATTTAAACTGAGTAAAAAAAGCGTCTCTGGTGTAATGGTTAGCAAACTAGACAAGCAAACCTACACGGGAAAGTTCGAGTCTCATTGTGTGCCCTATTTATATGGCCTTGTGCCACATCTAAGTAGAAAGCTAAGTAAATTACTATTCAATCCATAGATCAATCCCTGAGAGGTACAACTACTCCGGGTCAGAGTAATGACAGCGAAGGAATACTTTACAGTTGCTAGTTTTCCGGAACTATTGCCATACCATCAGATGCAGTTAAGTGTAATAACAAGAAATTCCTTTTTTTTTCGCTGATACTAACTTTTTTTAAGCGGGATATGAGCATTTTTAAGATGCGAATTTTTATCGTTTGCTTTAATCAAATTCACTACTTCGAATCCTTGTTATTTGCTGTTGTTGTTTTGCTTTTGTTTTTTTTGTTGGAGTTTTTGTTTATTTTGTTGGTTTTGTTTTTTTTCAGGTAATTTTCTTCATCTTTCTGTATTTTTATCGCATTTCAATCGGAGTATTCGCCAGTCTTCTTCAGGTATGTATTTAGCAAAGCCGCTCGGAGCAGGGTGCGACACAAATTCAAATTTAAAGGCTGCTTTGAATTAAAAGTATTTTTCATCTCTTAGACTGGATGCCTTCATCATCATCATCATCATGTCGTGTCGCCAGCACGGATATCCCTGACCCTCTCTCGCCACTTTTCCCTATTATTCATTTCCTCTGGCAGGTCTTCAGGGTTACATCCTGTGTCCTCACATAGCTGATGTATGTAAGTTCGAGCTGTTCGTCCTGCTTTTGCTTGGCCATATGAGGGGTCCATAGGAGTACATCACTTATGAGCTCGTCCCTGCTTCTCCAGCAGTGTCCTGCGTGTCTGGTTCGTCTAACTTGAATAGTTTTCGTGATGGGGGTCAAGTGGCTGTATAGTTGGTGTCTTGTGGGGTGTTGTCGCCAGGACTTGTTCAATATTGCTCTCAACATTCTTGTGTAATTGCTGTCTAGTTTCTTCTCCAGCCGTTTAGTTAGCGTCCATGTAGTGCATCCATATATCAGTATCGATACAACCGCTGCCTGGAAGAAATTGCGTTTCATTTTATCGGTCTGGATGCCTTAACAATGCAAATAAATAAACAAATAAACCAAATACAAGGAAACTGAATAGAATTAATCAATATATAACAAGTACATCTTTTCTAATGATTAAAAAATATACATAAATGAATGATATTAAGATTTTACCGTTAAAAGGAATTAGAAAATTAAACCTGCCATTCTGTAAAATGATATCAAATTAAATGTCTTGTAATAGTTCGTCATTTTTTTAATTTTTTTTAAAATTTTCTTTTAATGACATGGCGCCTATCAAATTTCCGAGTGGCCCGAGTTGAAAAAAACGGAAAGATAGTTGTTAATTAGATTTGGAATCAAAACCATCTTAATTAAATTGAAACAAGTGAGTCAGAAAATAAAGAAAAAAATTACTTAAGGAAAAGTGAAATTCGGCAGATTGCATGGATTTTCAAAGTTTTTTTAGTTTCCACAAGTCATTCTAGATTTCTCTTATGACAATTTATTATTGATTATTTTAACCTTTAGAAACTGAGCAGTCGGTATTTGTGCCGCTAAAGAAATACACTAAACCCAGGACAGCCGGTTAGGTAATCTCACCATTTCTACATCTTTATCACTTATTCCATTAAACAACAGTAAGCCTGTTCTTCTGAACCTAAGATGCCACTAAATAGTGGAGCATTATAGACTTAAAGCGGATATTATCAAATATAATTTATAACCGAACTCTCCAGTATTGAATCACTGTAAACAGAAATACGAATGCGTACAAGTCCCAAAATAAATACATTCTTTATATTTACTATAAAAAATATGGATTGCAAGGATTTAGGTTTTAAAATAAACTAATTTTATTTAAGTTTTAAAATAAACTAATTTTATATAAAACAAGAAAGACTAACGTAACTAAATAAGAACATATTTATAAAAATTACACTTGTTTTTTTCTTTTTTAATTGATTTTTTATAAAATTATACATAAAGTAGATTTGTGTTTTAGAATACGACTGTAATATTAGAAATCAATAAAAAAAAAAACTAGTAATTATTTATTAAAACCTCTTATGTATAAAAATTATCTTCATCATAGGTTTTGTAAGCGTTTACTTCTTAGTGATTTATAACACACAATACAGGATTTTAAAGGCATTTATAACACAAGCTTGTCAGAGTCTCGATTCGCGCGCGCCAAACATTAAAATGACCTTATGTCGTATCCCAGTTAGTGGGAAGTATGGATAAACATCAATAACACAAGCATGACAGGCATTCGCGTTCGATGGGTATTATCAATTTAAATCACCTCCTTCAAAGGGCGACCGTTCCCACGGCAGTTGCTGTTTTGCAGGGCTGATTTTATTGCTTGGAGCCTAAGGCGCCCCAAAATGGGGAATGCCGAAGGGACCAAGCATTTTTGCACATACCACGCACAAGTCTCGATTCGTGCGCGACCTTTACATCAAAATGACCTTGTGTTGCATCTTATCATGTGGGAGGTTGGATATATATCAAGTTCGCGCCAGGTGATTTTAATTAATTTGAATCGCCTGGACGCAGGGGAGTGGGCGTACCCACAGGCAAAACCTGCTTCGCAGGACTGAGTTCATAGTTGGGAACCGAAGGAGCCTCAATATGGGGAATGCCGAAGGAACCAAGCGTTTTTTTAATAGCCAGGCATCCGCCTTGATTTGTCCACGTCTTTCCCATGATAAAACGATCTTGTCTTATATATTGGCTTATTGGAAAGTCAGTTAAATCCCATTCAGACAAGGGTTGTTTTGGGGGAAATCTTAATCAGCTAGACATTAATGGAGACATAGTTAATAAATAAGGTATTAATTAAGATTGATTAAGGATTATTTGATATTAATTGAGAAAATAACGTAATGAGTAGAGTGTTCGCCAATTGTCCGGGAGACCGGAGTTCAATCACTGGTCGAGTCATACCAAAGACTTAAAAATGGTCCTTGATGCCGCCTTACTTAACATTCAGCATTATAAGTTAAGGATCGAGCGTAAAGTGATGCAATCCAGTGAAAAGAGTAGCGCCCTCCCCTATACCTCGATGTCGTAGCAATTGAAAAGGGAGCTTTGGGATCACCCTCGCCTGAGGTCGCCAACTTATAATCTATTGAATTGTGACGTTGGTAGTGAAATTGTTTCATTAACAGACAAACGCATACTCTCTATTATAATAAAATTTATATGATGTTATTTATGTTAGTTCCAATGTTGTAGAGATTGATCACAGATAACACTTGATAATATCCTTTTTGGTTGCTTAATATTCCACTAGTAGTAATAAGATCATGGAAGATGAAAATTAACTTTTTATTAAGATGTAGAGGAATTAATGACGAGAGGACAAACCCTGAAAGAAATTAAAATCCAAAGAGATACCTTCCAGGAAAACTAACTCTTGCCATTAATATTTGTTGCCAGTTAATTATATACAAATAAAATTTACTTAATCATAGGTAAAAATAAACCCCCCTTATTTATATAGGTGAATACTAAAAGCGGATACCATCAAGCAAACAAGGATGAAAGAAAAAGTAAGAAATTGCACAGTCAGGTGGGGCTGTAGAATACACCAACTGCACCTCTGCAGAGGGATACGAACCCCTCCACGAGTGTACTGGATATGAAATTAAGCAATATGATGGGGAGGTTCCAGTAATGCTGGAGCTTTTGGGAATGCAGAGTACCCCTTCACTGCCATCGCTCCCAGGTCCACTCTGGCCCGGGGTTGCAGCACCTGATAGTGTCCTATCTATGGGTCAAATAGAACTAAACTGCGTACTTATGCTAAACTGAATTCTTTGAAATAGAATAATTTTTAAATTTAACTGTGTGTAAATAAAAACTATTCTTATACAAAACTAAATTGTTTGAAATAGAACTGCTTGACTCAAATGAATTGCTTGAAATCGAGATTCTTTTAACTATTAAACTGTGTACTTATGTTAAACTGAACTGTTTGAAATAGGTTGATATGCCATACAACACAAGCAAACAAACAAACCAACAAAAGTAAGAAAGGAGTCAATTAGAAGAACTAGAAAACTTCTCGAAACCAAACTCTGCCGGTAAAATCTCATTAAAGAAAAAATACTTTGGTAGCCTGACTCATGATATACTACGGACTATTCTTAGGGACAAATAGACGTAAAAATAAGGAAATATAATGACTATGTCTTACACTCGAGAGATGACATAGATTCTATGTGTCAAGAAAAAGTGGAAGAAGACTCGCCAACATTGAGGATTACATAGATGCAACAATTCAGGTTCCCAAGAAATATACAAAAAAAGAGCAAAGGAAGACGAATTACAGGAGACATTAATAACAATAACAATAGTTATAACTTCAAGACAAACAGTAAATCAAGAAAATCTAGACAATAAAAATTGAAAGAAAAACAACTGTATGAATATTTCAAGCAACAAAATAAAGAAATTGTACACGAAATGACGAGAATATGGCTGAGAAAAGAAAAATCTGGCGAGAGAAACTGAATCTCCCAAAATAGAAGCACAAAATAAAGCCGTGAAAACTAATCATATCCAATCAAAAATTGATAATCGGCAGAAAAATAGCAAGTATAGATTATATGTTGTCAGAGATGAAATGGTTAATCATATAGTAAGAAAATCCAGCAAACTCGCACAAATGAAATTCGAAACAAGGCATGACTGCATTGTTATATTTTGACCTTCGACCCGGCACAAAAATGCTATTCCTAGGTGATACACCGGAAGGAAGTGACACATTCCAATGGCCAGTAATCGAAAGAGATCGCGTGGGCGGATTAAGGCTTATGATATGGGACAAAGTGAAGGTCCCATTGTGCCACTACAGTGATGCACCGGAAGAGAGTAACCTCTGAACTGCATGACAGTTATTTCCGCTTGATGACGATTAAACATTCGATTTCAAAGATCCAGTGGGCGATCGTGTGAGCGTTGAATTATTTTTTAACTCAGTTGAGTTCGGGGTGCCAAAGCAGTTGCCAGTAGAATTCCAGACACCTAGAGACCAGATGTGGTAGGGAAAGCCACACCCGACCGAGGGGGCCCTCGGAAAGCCCCGATGGAGTGGACCCCAACATCAGGAGAACAAGAAAGACACAACGTGACGGTCATAACAGTGGGGTCAAAATATGAAGTTTATGTTCGGTCTCCAGCACCCTCTCACATGCAAACCTTGAACAACCCTTTCGAACCCTTGCAATAAAGTGAGAGGTAAATATGTTGCTAAAGAAGTCTTCCTGCTTCCTTTCTTCATGCGTCTTTCTGTGTGCGTCTGTCTTTACTATTATTGAGTCGTTATGATACAGCAAATGAGTATATAACAGTATGGGAAAGATGATTCAATGGGAATAATGCAAGAGATTAGAATTTCTCCATACTGAAAAAAAGTTTGTACATAAATAGGAATCTGACCTAGAAAATGAGAACCTTAAAATTCTTTGAAATTTTGAGAAACAAACGGATCACCAAATCCTAGCCAGAAAACCAGACCATCTGCTAATTAACAATGAAAAACTTACCACCAAATGGATTTTGCAGATCAAGTTGATCAAAGAGAGAACATAAAAGGAAAATAAAAGACAAACGGGTGGAGTCCCCATGGCGTAATGGTTAAACTGCTGAACTGCAGTCTTGAATTTAATCAAGTTCAAATTCTATCACATTCACTTTTGGACTAATATCACTGGGGAAAATATAACCTCACTTGGAATTTGTGAGGTTATATTTTTCCCAAATATTTTTCAGCTATGGATAAAATTGCACCACTACTGTCGTTCTGCAAGGATAGCTTTCGCATTAACCCACAAAATTTGATATACCATTAAACAAATACACCAAAACCGAAAAAATGGATTTTGCCCGACAACAGAAAAAGCTATGAAACATGAACGTGATGGTAATACCAAGAAGAACTTGGAAAAGAGATTGATAGAAGTAAATTAAAGGGGAAATAGGAATCATTCAGACCACAGCAGTATTATGATCAACTAGAATACTTAGATCAGTCCTGGAGACCTGAGGATACTAACTGTCACTCAGATTTCTGTGAAAAGCCCCTTGTCCAGTCTGTTTGGCAGGGATTGTTGAACACGCCGACTGCATCTCTTTAGAGGGGTAAAACATTCCAACAAGTGTCTTGTACATGAAACTTAACAATCCGATAGTGAGGCTCCAGTTTGTAAACTGGGGAATGTGGATTACTATTACCATTACTCTCAGGTCCACTTTGACTGCATTGGTAGTACCTGTTAGGGATCCATCAATGGGTCAAATAGAACAGTCTAATCATTTACTGATTTATATTGACTTATATTATTGGTATTAGAGAGCAATGCTTGAAACCATCCAACTATATGAAAGTAGAACTATTAATGTTAGATTGTGTTACTTAAAACCATCCGTGAGCAAACAATAAATTGCAATACTTGACATCATTTAACTGTGTGTAAACAAATGAGCACTGGCCCATTGAAAAATGTTACTTACAAACTATTTATTTACACATTATATATATATATATATAAACAGGATTTTGTATTAAATAAAACCAACAAAGAATGATACCCCTAAAATCCCACCAAATAACAAACCAACGAGTTAAAACTGATGAGAAAAACTCGCATCAGATGACTGATTTGGGTGTCATGAGCCGCCGGTGCTCCTTTACTATCAAATATGGGAGACTCAGTCAGCATCTTTTTATGGTTGACTCTTCTAATTTTAAGTATACAAACAAAGACCAAAGCAACAATGAATGATACACTAAAGTAAAAATAGGACTATAGTAAAATTATTACAAGAAATGATAGAATAACAATTTAAAAATATAGTGTATTACTTTTTGTAATACACTGTTATTTTAAAAGCAACCCTTCACAAAAATTTCATAGAAAAAGTATGATCGAAATTTTGGCAGAATCTGCTAAATTTAATCTAAGAAACAAAATACCTCCCGACTAGGCGAGGATGAATTTATAGAAAGGCTGGTTTTCAGGACGCGAGATAACTATGAGGAGAAATAATTCCGAAAGGATATGCTCAAGAAGAGCCTTCTAAACGAATTGAAACACAAAGATATTGAAAACTTAAATATTACAGAATCCAGCATGAGAGCACCAATGTTAACACAAGAAGAAAGAAACAATGTAAAATTAATTTAAAAAATCATGACCGAAAAGAAGGTTACATTACCACCCCTAAGGAATCAGGACTGAAAAAAATCTTAGCAGAAACCTAAAAGGTAAATAAATTATTAGAATAACATCCCAATGGACAACATCATCGAACTAAACGATTTAACATGCCGGAGCAAAACTAGTCAGTGTTAAAATTGGTATTCTCTTAAGGAACACAGATAGAAATACAAAACCTAAATAGGAAATGAGGTTAGAAGGTCAAATAAAGAAACTGCTGCAGCAAAAAAAATTCTAAGAAATAATACACAAGAACACAAAGACCGAAAAAGACAACACCACACAAAACTGAAGATTCATCTAGAAGATAGAATTTTTTTAAAAAGATTAGCGATCGAAGAGAGATTCAAAACATTCCGGGACGTAGCTAAGCAATACAAACAAGTAAAACAGGATCTTTCAAAGTAACCATATTTACCAACCCCTCCGCTCGGACAGGATATGACACAAGGTCAATTTTTAAGCGAAGTTTAACAGGTTTGAATTCAGAGTTTTCCTTCACCTAGACTAGTTGCCTCACCAAGGCTGAAGAACCTATTCTGCCCTACTATTTACCCATAGCTTGAGGGAGAATTACTGGATTCATACCTTTCCCAAGAGTATTATTGCTATGTCTAGGATTTGAACTCGTGTCACCGTGTCCAATTCCCACGACGATAACCATTACACCACAGGCACTTCCTTTTAAAGTAACGACAGAAAAACCAACAAGTCAGTGGGGAAAGAATAAAGACAAATGAGTGACTGGATGTAAAAGAAACAAACCAGTTTTAGAGATATAGGAACTGAAAGAAAACAACAGAAAGATAAAATTGATAGCATGAAAAATAATTTGCAAGGGTATGAAGAAGGCCCTGAGGCAAACATACATTTAGATTCACAAAGGGTAACACACAAAAAAGTACCAGATTCGAAAGCATCAGACCAGAAAGACATATATGGATTCTTGCTTTAAAAATTTACATCAATTCAAGACTGATTATCCCAGCAACTGAGTAAGAATCTACACGAAGCAAGCATGATCGGATGGATGATGAAGGGGAAAACAACCCAGATCAATAAAGACACAAAAAAAACTCCCATCAACTATAGACCAATAACGTATTTACCTATGATGTCGAAAATTCTAACCACACTGATAAGAGAAATATTTTTCTGGAAGAAGAGAAAGGATGCCATAATGGAACTGGAGGAACTGCTGACTAGGTAGATATAGACTAGCATATACTTGAAAAATCTAAAGCAAAGCGTAAAGTATGTAACCACGGCATGGCTTGTCTATAAAATGTTCTATGATGTGGTCCGACAAGCTTGAATCATGAAATGTTTTAAAATGTACAAAATATCCAATAAAATCATAACCTTCATCATGAAAGACATGGAAAACTGGAAAGGGAAATTCGCAGCAAGAGGACTAACTGTTGCAGAGGTGAAAATACAAAGTGACATCCTCATGAGTGACTCACTCTTGCCATTGCTATTTGCTATAGCAATGATACTACTTAACTATATACTTAAGAAATGCTCACCACTTTCCAAAATCACTTGTAAAGATAAGCCAACTTATATATATAGATGATACCCAAAAAATAAAAAAGGACAGGAAACTCTTATACAAACAAAAATACCCAGCCACAATATAGGAATGGAATTTGTTTTTTGGAAATATGTGCCGTGTTGATAATGAAAAATATTAAAACACCTGAGAAGTCTAGGGTTTGGCTATGAAAAGGAAACCTCAAAAGAGAAAATGAATATCTTTTAATAGCACGAAAATGATGGTATATGCACAAACCAGTATCAGTCCCAGAAAATGGGATGTATAAAATTCTCAGGGACTTTATCGTCCAAATAGATCACCTAATCCAGACATGAAAACCAGACAAAAAAAAGAACTTGCCATTTAGAGGATTATGCTGCTCACTGAGACCTTGCCTGAGAACTAAAAAGACTGTGGAACAACAACATTTGCAGCTGGTGTGCTTGAAATGGTCTTCAATAGCTTGAAAAAATATTTGAGAAATCGGTAATCAGAGGAAGAATCGAGGCTATCCCGACCACAGTATTGTTATTATATGTTAATTTAGACAGACCTGAGGAGACTTGCTGTCACTCGGACTTTTGAAAAAAAAAACGCCAACATTAGCTGGCGTGAAAAACTCGCCAAGAGTATTATAATAGCAATAACAAATTATTTATTGGAAAGTTAATTAAAATGAGCAGAGCGCTTCTAGAAGAAGCACTCTGCTTATTTTAATTAACTTAAAGATAATAAAAAACATAACATTTTAAATTGACAACCAGTAGTACTCCTAACATTATGCTTCAAAGAGTCTTTTCCT
This sequence comes from Sepioteuthis lessoniana, assembly GCA_963585895.1. Taxonomy (NCBI): domain Eukaryota; kingdom Metazoa; phylum Mollusca; class Cephalopoda; order Myopsida; family Loliginidae; genus Sepioteuthis; species Sepioteuthis lessoniana. The sequence continues at coordinate 60,520,670 of OY757922.1, forward strand.
CACGGTGGATGATGACTCATTTTTTCACGACATTGGTTCATTTGTGCAGTGATGTTTGGAACTGTCACCTTTCTGTCACGCAAGCTGGTGTCTGATGAAATTGTCCCCAGCATAGGTAAAACAGATAGTATCTAGCATGCAGTAATTCAACACAATATATTCTAATGTGAGTTCAAATGATGGTATAATGTAACTTTTGGAAAACGTTATTGTCAGGCTAAATATTAAAGAAGAAAAAGCCTTAAAAATTAACTTTTCAATAGATATCTGGTTATACTAATGTAGCGAGAGAAGAAACTTACCTCCTTGATCAAAGCGCGTAAGATTGTTCCTTGCGTGTCGGTCAGTAGAAAATATGTTCACATCCGAAGGCAGAAGTTATAGTGGGTCGATCTCGAGTCTCGTGAAAAGAAACATACTGTGCATGTAAATTTCTTATGCCGGAATTTGCATAAAAGAGCATGCCAGCAGCAGGAGTAGGGTTGTTGTTGTACTTTGTGGACGGCTTTTTGACTGACAGAGCGAACGAATTGACCAGAGGTATACTGAGGAAGGGCTGCTAGGCGCGCGTGTTGTTATTTTTAGTCAACTGAGGCTACCTAATTGTCTGAGGATACAACAGTGGGGAAAACAAATCACAGAATCCATTTCCTTCCGTTGTACAGTTGCTTACGAGAGACTCATTTCTTTCTGTTGCTGAGGAGGCATACCATCCACCCATTCCCCTTTGACTACTACTAAGGTCAACGTTACAATGGAAGACTTGTATTTAGTATAATAAATAGATAAAAACATTGTCGTGCTTAAATGGTTCATTAAATGGGTGATCAAATACTTTTGACTGGTAGTATATATATATATATATATTCTCTAAAAATCAATTTTACCATATGAAAGCATTGCCACTAGTTTTATTTTAGAAATATATTGCTACTGTTTGACAGTAGAAAATCATTGCCACTGATTTTACTATATCAACTAAAAAAAATCAATTTTACTTTAGAATTCTACGAAAGAAAAACATTGCTACTGAATTTTCAATAGAAAAGCATTTTGAGTTCACTGTAATAAAAAGTATTACAATGTTAATAAATTACAAGTTATTTCATCATCTGAAAAGGTTGTAAAGAATTTCACCGTAGAATTGCATTGGAAACGATTTTACTGTTTCATTTATAGTCAGTTCAAACCTAAAACTTTTCTCCTTATCTTTTGTTTTCTTTTATTTATTTAATTTTTTTTCATATTCATAAACTCTTAATCAAAATCAACATAATTTCCATTTCCGTATCCACATTTCAATTTAATTAATGTGATTACTGTTGTGGTTGTTATTGTTGTTGTTGTTGCTGTTTTTTTCTTCTCTGAATCAGGAACATTTCATTTCGATTAATAAATCCAGTTGACAACAACAAGTGTGATGCAGGGTGGAGCATGAAATACTATGAAATACGCAAATCTGTCAGATTGTCAGTGGCGAGAATTATCAATAATATAACATGTTATTAAACTACCTTTGAATTGCAGGTGCGGAATTTCGGCTGTGGGGCTAAATCCTGGTTGTTTTATGGAAATTTTATGATACTGGGTTGTTAAAAACACGGTAATTCTCAAATGGACTTTTGAAAAAGATTTTTAAAAGTTTGAGATTCGTATCTTGTTTTTTTTAATTAATTTTGTAAGTTTATATCTAGGAATTCAATTAGATGGCGGTGATTGATTCATTTATTCTAACGTCATCACAACCTAGCTAGGGATATACCATGCCTTGGTTTATCCAACTTAACTATGGAAACTCTTTTAAATGGCAATGTGATTTTGCCTTTTTCATCTTCTTGATCGATCCTGGAGAACATTTCAGAAATTTACATAAAATTTTAACAATTTAATTCTATTGAAAATAATTTTACAGTGATTTAATATACATAACAACAAATCATGACTAAAAGCCTTAAGAGTTGCAAAGAATTTGATTCTTCTTGTAGAATGCTCCTATTTAATGACATGTAAATCCGTCTAGGGTTATTTTATGACTAGACGTTAAGGAATCGCATTTATTGTCCGTTTACATTTATATTTTTATGTAGCTGAAATTTAAGAGGAGTTTTTGCACAGTTATATGTTATCAAGTATTACTATCTAATAAAAATGATCTACTCACAGTTGATTGGTTCAAAGTATTCTAATGTAATACTAATTATTATATGGTTTCAAGTAATTATTTCTATTCATCAATTCTTATTGGTTCGCATACATTAAATGGTTTCAAGTAACTAATATTAATCCTTAGTAAACAATAATAACATCAAGTAACTATTATCAATACAAATAAATTACAGTTATATGGTATCAAGTATTCCTAATGCGAATGATATATAAACAGATCTATTTGACCAATAGATCAGACCCTAATAAATAATTAGGGCCAGACTAGACCCGGGAATAATTCAAATAAAGAAGTACGTCATACTTTCAAGAGATTTAGAACTGGAGCCTCGCCACCAGATGATGAATCTCGCTACCAGGTAATGAACCTCGCCACTAGATAATAATTTGTGTAACAAACAAGACACCCCATTTAAGTGTATCTTTCTCCTCAGCCGGTTATTTTTATGGATTAAAAAGAACTTTTTTAAAGTATCATGAATCCAGATTTTTGGCCAGGTGTTGTATATATAGATGCTCCAATTCATTGAGAATTAGCTTGGCATAGGCTGCTTTTTACGATTCGATATGAATTAGAGTTTGATCCTTCCCTTCAGCAACGAATAAGTATTCCGATTGACAACTTAATGAATATGTTGACATTCTACGTACCAAGCAGCATGCATCTGATTAGGGTCTGACAGAGACAGGCCGGAAGAAGATATAGCAATGGGATCGCGATTATCTGCTGTGGTGTTAAATATATAATTGCTATACTTTAGGGAAATTGCTTTAAGAAAGACACTGTGGAAGTCAACCATCTGGTTGCAGGTTTGTGACTGACACTTTTATCCTCTGGTTTCTCTACGATGTGTCCGTACATCTGGAACATGTGAACTCAATAAGACTTTCAATTCAGTTCTCAATGGAAAATAAAATAAAATAATAAAGTGGAGTTCTTAGACTTACTAATAAGTGGTATCAATTATTCTCTACATAGCCAAGATTCACGATATAATGACTGGTTTGTTCTGAAAGTAATGTCCCTTACTTCATTACGTAGGTTGATTATGTTAGAACGTGGTATAGGAGTAGAGTTTGGACTTTCCTCTTAGCAACCCAATACATTTATTTTCCTTTGTTACAAACAACAGCTAAGCAGCAGTATGTCAAAATGGCGTTCGGCATGAAAGCTTTTAGGAAGCAGAGATGAGTCAGAGAATTGTTGTATGTAGAAAAAATGTTACACATTGAGATTTTACGATGTGTTCTGACATATTTTACGCAGACGAAAAAAGGTGAGTGACAAGACAATACATCCAGAGGTGAATCTCTAGTTCAGGAGCTCTGAAAAGTATGGAATCAAGCAGCATTCATTGACATTACTCTCAGGCTTACTCTAACGCGTAGGGGTAGTATCTTTGAGGAACTGTCAATGTTTCAAATAGATCTGTTTAAAAATTATTTACATTTGGAATATTTGACACCATGTCACAGATAGTAAATTATTTGAGTGAACTCATTTGAAATTATGATTGTTTACTCAGGAGTATTAGTTACTTAAAACCATATAAGTAAAGTAAAAGTTTGCAACCTTAATCGAGGGCCTTCCGAAGGCTCCCTTTTCAATAGCTACTACACTGAGGTGTAGGGAAGGGCGCTACTCCTTTCACTGGATTGCTCCATTTTACTCTTGATACGTACCTTATATTGCTGAGTGTTAAGCAAGGAGGTATCAAGTACCATTTTAGAAATCTTTAGTATGACGGGACCTGGGATTGAACTCAGGTCTCCCGGACCATTGGCGAACCCTCTACCCAATAGGCCAAATTGAAACCAAAAACCTCTGTGCAAACAAATTATTACTTAAAACCATCTATTTGTGTATAAATTATTATGTTTCTTTGTTTTGTTTAATGGCATATCAACATTCTGGGGTTATTTATTGTCAAATCAATCCTTCTAGAAAAAAAGTAGTGGTACAATTTAACCGACAACTGAGAGGATAAAGAGGTTCATACCTTTCCCAAGAGTATTTGTCCGAAAGTGAACGTAATTGTGCGACTGGAGTTCAAATTCGTTTACTACAATTCCGTTGTCGAGCGTTTTAACCATTACACCATAAGGATACCAACCCTATAAATTATTAGAAATATTTCTATTATTCCATCGTTAAATAAAAGTGCATTTAAAACGTTGAAAATATAGTAATGGTTATGATCACATTTTAAAATTTATTTATGCGTATTTTTAAAACTCATTGTGCATCTCCGCTTTTTCCTATATTTTCCCATCAACCTTTAAAAAATGGATAAAGAATCTTTCCTCAAAACATATATAATATTAACATGATATCTATATTCAGATCAAATTCTGTTAAGTAATTAATCCGGTGATTCACAAAGTGCCTTCCATAATTATTTTTCTTGCCATTTTTTCGAAATCATCCCATTTAACCTCTGTTTTTTTACATTATTCCTGTTTTTAATCTTATTAGGATCTTTTTTTCCAAAAACATATTACTATAATAGTAAAACGTCAGTTGATTAATATACTTAGTTTTTTAAATCTGTCTTGAAAGTAGATTTCCTCTTGAAGGAAAAATTTTAATAAAATGTCTACTATACTTAGAAATACCATCAATTATTTTGAAAATCTCAATTTGATCAGTTCACATTCTTCTTTCTATAATTGTAATATTTTGCTTTTTTAAACGAAGTGAGCAGAAGAGAGAGTACTGCGAAAGCTAAACTGAAAGCTACTAGCCTAGAAGAACGAATACACCTGGGGAAACAACATTTCGAGAATTTACTCGGAAAACACCTGAAAGTTACGCATGAACCAATCACAAAAATTGTCAATAATCAACTAGACATCAAACTAGGACAGTTTATGCAAGAAGAACCCGACTCAGTACTAAGAAAAACCAAAAATAGGAAAAGAGCAAAGCTTGATGAAATACCCCCAGAGGTAAAGAAGACCCGTGAATTCGACGACATACTGCTCCGACACTGTACAGTCGTATTTAACCCGATCACAATAGACAGATAGACTATTCGCTAAGAAGAGAGACCTCTGAATAGCCAAAAACTGTCGAGGTGTGACCTTTACATCTATAGCGGACAAGATCTACAATGCACTCCTACGCAACCGCATAGAACCGAAAATTAGAAAATAATAAAACTAGCTTTCGGAGAAATCAATCCACGACATCAAAAATTGTGACTATCCGTCGAATTCTAGATGTACGTTCAAAAAACCTTGGGACAACAATATCATTTGTCAACTTCTCCAAAGCATTTGACTCCACACAGAAAGGGAAGATTGAGAAAATACTTTTCGCCAACGCCCCACCCCAAAGAAACCGGCGCAGCCATAATGATGCTATATAAAACACGAAAGTAAAAGTCCGCTAACCGGATGGAGACACAGACTACTTCGACACTGTAGCAGATGTGCTGCAAGGAGACACATTAGCCTCATACCTTTTTATTATTTATCTAGACTACGTGCTTAGAACGTCTATAGATTTAATGAAGAAAAACGGTTTCAAGCTGGCAAAGGAAAGAAGTAGAAGATACCCCGCACAAACTATTACGGACGCGGGCTACACCGATAACCAAACCGAAACCCTGCTACATAGTCTGGAACGAGCAGCAGGTGGCATAGGCCTCCATGTCAACATAGACAAAACAGAATACATGTGCTTTAATCAAAGAGGCAACATCTCCACACTAAAGGGTGGGCCTTTAAAACCAGTGGACAAATTCACTTACCTCGGAAGCAGCGTCTCATTAACCGAGAATGACATCAACACGCGACTAGCAAAGGCAGACAGCTATCGGTATGCTATGGGTCATATGGAAGTCAGACCTGACCGATAAAATAAAACGCAGTTTTTTCCAAGTTGTAGTCGTGTCAATACTGCTGTATGGATGCACCACATGGACGCTGACTAAACGTATGGAGAAAAAACTTGACGGTGATTTCACAAGAATGCTGCGAGCTGTATTGAACAAGTCTTGCAGGCGGCATCCCACAAAAAAAAACAAAACAACAGGTATACGGCGACCTACCACCTATCACGAAAACTATCCAAGTTAGATAAACCATACATGCTGGACACTTCTGGGAAAGTAAGGACGAACTCAAAAGTGATATACTCCTGTGGACCCTATATATACTCCGAGAATCTATATACAACAGCTCAGTGCCGATACAGGATGTAGCCTGGAAGACCTCACGGGAGCGATGGACGATGGAGACGGGTGGCGAGAGAGGGTCTGGAAGATCCGTACTAGCAGCATGACATGATGATTATTATTATTTTTGTCACTCTTCTTTGTACGAATCAAATTTCCGCATTAAAGAACCCATGAAGATGTTGACATGCACTTAATTAAACCAAACCATTGACACTTCCCAAAACATTCGTTTAATTTCTTTTAGAGATATTTAATTCTTTCTTGGTTAAACCAAAGATGTATTAATATCCCTTCATTCATAAAGAATTTTAAGGATATGCAATCTAAAACTTTATAATTAAAACAACCAAGACATGGACACTATATATGTATATATATATATATCAGTGTATGATGATTTGTTTTCATAACATTATAAACTGAAATGAGGCCCTTTTTACACGAACAGTCATTAGAAATAATTCAGTGGGTAACGAGGTGTTTTTGTCTACAGTCAGCCGAGTTGGATGAAAATGATGACATTTAACCCGTGAAGACGGATCTGATAAGCTGGAGAACAGTAACCTTCTCTTCGCCCTCGTCTAGATGAAGCTGAGATGTTTCATTCACGAGACATAAAATCTTTGTAATCAGTAGATGGCGTACAAAAGCGAATCTGTTGATTCGATTCAAATTCAAATAAAGAAAAAGTTAAACGTAAATTTAAAAAGGAAACTCTCGCAAGTTTCTTAGCGTAAATTTTGAAAATAAATATTCAAGGCAAGATCAAAAAATATTGAGATTACATGTTGATTTTTTTTTCAAATTTCAAAATTTTTTGGTCATTTAATGCCAAATTCTTTATATATATATATATATATATATATATATGTGTGTGTGTGTGTGTGTGTGTGTGTGTGTGTGTGTGTAAAATGAAAATGAATTGTTTGTTGATAACATTTTTTTCAAAGGAGTTAGCGGTCGTATGTTTGCATAAATTAAATTCAAGTATTGTTATATTAACACAAATATTAATCAATATTTTGTACACAGTTAAATGGTTTCAAGTATTGCTGTCAAAGACTAATTCTATTTAATTCCATTTAATATTATTCAATTTAATATTATCATTCTAATGTATATAATTGTATTTAATATTAATCATTTTTTTACACACTGATAAAACCTTTCTAGTTTAGTAAAGGGTGAAATAGTTCTATTTGACCCATAGATTGGACCCTAACAAGTATTATCACTCTGGATCAGGGTGGACCTGGGAGTAATATCAATGAAGAGGTACTTCACATTCTCCAGTGATCCAGTTGTGGAGCTTCATCATCAGATAAAGTTCAGTGTCATAAACAGGATACTAGTTGGAGGGGAGTTATTACCTCTCTGCAGTCGGCGTATTCTACGGACACAGCCGACAAGGCAGGCACGTTAGACATTTATATAGCATCAATATTCCGGTCGAATACGAATAATTTTTATCCAGAACGATTAATGATTAATAGATATGACTCTTACGGGTACTATCTCGTGAGGTCAGAGAGAACCTGGCAGTAATAGCAATGAACGGGTACTTCCCACTCCTCGGATCACTGAACGTTCACCTTTACATTTTTTGTCATGCTGTTTCTTAAGAGAATTTTTTGCACACAGTCCTATCCAATACAAATAATTTTTAAACAGATCTTTTTGAGAATTGAATTACCATGACCAGAAAATCCGGCGAACACTTCCGCATGACATACGGAAACACTGGACGGCTGTTTCGACCTTATTAGGTCTCACCAGCAGTATATACCGTGATCTCCAGCACTGGAGATCGAACCAGCGACCACAGATTGCAGAGCTGAAACTCGACAAAAAAAGAAAAAAGAAAAAGAAAAAAATGAAAATGAAAATCTTTTTGAGCCATAGAGAAATTCCAAACAAGTATCACCTCTGGATGGTAATAGAATTGAAGGGGCACTTCACGCTCTCTAAATTTCCTGAACTAAAACCTCACAATCAAATCCAATTTAGTGTCATACCAGTACAATTTTTTTTGTGAGGTCTTCACCCTCTGTTGGGGATACCGTCAGAGTATTCTATGCCTTACAAACAAGGCTATTGCGGATTTGAGCTTATCCCACTGGTGTAACAGTATTTCCTTGTTTTCATTTGAGATCAAGAGACAACAAGTCTCCTCATCACATCCGTGATTCTGTTCGACTCTCTCTCTCTCTCTCTCTCTCTCTCTCTCTCTCTCTCTCTCTCTCTCTCTCTTAAAGTGAAGTTTTTCTTTCCCTCTATTCATGCCCCATTCTTTACTTTGTCTTTACGATGGAGTTCTGAAAGGTTCTCCGTCCAACAAAGAACCTGGCCTTTTCTTGTTGAGTTCCTATTGCAATATTTGTCAATGATGATATTCAAAGCCCTATCTGCCGTGCCAAAAATACGTAGATTGCATTCCCTGCAGAGACAGTGTGACTCTTCCCACTTAGAAATATGTCCTTCGTATGACACTAAACTGCATGCAGTGGTGATGGTCCACATCTAGAGCGTTGGAGAGTGTCGAGTCACCTTTTTGTTGCCACTACTCTTAGGTCCTCTTTTAACTTGGATGGTAGTGCATGTTAGAATCCTATTTAGGAGTCAAAAAGATGAATTTTGGATAAGGAAGTGGTTAACTGTTTAAAATCGCAACAGTTAGGTTTTTGTGATGTATATATTTGGAATTATAAAACTGAGTTCAGCATGGAATAATCCTACAAGGGTTGACATGCCAAAAAATCAACCAGCCAAACAACCAAACAACAGTCAAACCAACTATTGTTGGCAGGTTGGTCATGTTTTATGGCATATCAACCCTCGTAGATTACTTGATGCTAAATCCTATTTAGACACACACACATACACGCACACAAATATATATATATATATATATATATCATCATACAACTTGTAGATACCCTATCCTCATCAGCCGCCAACCAATATATATATATATATATATATATATATATTGAAGAGTGTATATTTAGGCAGCGAGTTTTTCTTAAGGCAAGTTTTATTAAAGACGATTGAACTCTGGTTATTATTTTAGATCGAAATTTTTCAAGTTTTCTTGTTATTTTTCTTGTGTCGGGATCCAGGTGGTAAAGGGAATGCACTATATCTTCGGCCCAATCACTTTCGACCATACTTTTGATCGTCATCAGGGGTAGCGTAGTTTTGAGTAAACGGTTTGAGTTTTTATAGTTTTAATTATTTGTAGAATTTTGTTTTGAAGTTGCCAGTCGGACCTTTGTACGCATCTATATCTTTCTTTCTTTTTTCTTGGACAGTACTATGACAGACCTTTGACAGACATGTTCTTCTTTCTGCACGTCTTGTATACATTTTTCTTTCTATCTTTCTTTCTGCACTTCTGCTTTTCTTTCTTTCTTTCTTTCTTTCTTTCTTTGACAGAAATGTCACTGGTCTTTCAGTGACAGACCTTTCTTTCTTACTTTCTCTGACAGCCCTTCCTTCCTTCCTTCCTTTCTTTCTTTCTTCTTGTATGTTTATTCCTTTATTTATTTCTTTGAGAAACACTTGAGAGTCATTTATTTATTCTTTCTTTCTTTCTTTCTTTGACAGAACTTCCTTCCTTCCTTCTTTTCTTTTTCACTTCTTGTTTGTTTATTTAATTCTTTATTTCTTTGACAAACCTTTGACAGCTGTTTATCCTTTCTTTCTTTCTTTCTTTCTTTCTTTCTTTCTTTCTTTCTTTCTTTGACAGACCTTTCTTTCTTGTTTTCATTCTGTACTTCGAGTATGCATCTATATGTTTCTTTTTCATTTCTTTCTTTTTTTCTTTCTTTTATTGACAAACCTTTCTTTCTTTTTCGGTACTTTCTTTCTTTCTTTCTATCGACACTTTCTTTCTTTCTTTGACAGACCTTTCTTTCTTTCTTTCTTTCTTTCTTTCTACACATCTTGCACACTTCTTTCTTTCTTTTTTTTCTTTCTTTGACTGGCTCTTGACAGCCGTTCAATTATTTTTCTTTCTTTCTTTCTTTCTTTCTTTCTTTCTTATATACATCAACTTGCTTTTTTCTTTCTTCCTTTATATATTTATTTCTTTGACACACCTTTCTTTCTTTCTTTCTTTCTTTCTTCACTTCCTGTATACATGTATGTTTCTTTCTTTTCTTCTTTCTTTCTGTGACAGACCGTGAAACGGACGGCACCGTCATTAGACTGTCAAAAGATTGGATAAAAAATCTTGTCAAAGGAATAAAGAATACAGAATTAATATAAGAGCAGCGAGATCAATAATTGCCTTTGGAGGGCATTGTTTGACAGTTTAAAGCTAGACAGAATATTTCAAATAAATTCGTACAGACAGGTAAACTGACTCAATCCTACCCTTCTAGATATATGCAACAAAAATCCCTCTCTTTCCTTTCCGATTTCTACTATTTACTTTCTTTCACTTTATCTCATCTCTCTCTTCTCTGCTTTCTTCATCTCTCTTGCTCGCCCTTTTTTCTCTCTCTCAATTTTTTTCATTTCTCTCGTTTTTTTCATCTCTCTATCTCTCTCTCTCTCTCTTTCTCTCTCTCTTCTTTTATCTCTCTCTCTCTTTCTCTTCTTTTCATTTGTTTTTTTTTCCATTTCTCTCTCTCTCTCTCTCTTTTTCTTTCTCTTTCCCCCTTCTTTTCATTTCTCTCTTTCTCTCTTTCTCTTCTTTTCATTTCTCTCTTTTTCATTTTTTCTCTCTCTTAATTTCCTTTCTCACTTTTTTAATCTCTCCCCCCCCTCTCTCTCTCTCTTGCTCGCTCGGTCTCGTTCTCACTCCTTTCATTTCTCTTAATTTCTCTCTTTCGCTCCCATCACAAATCATATCAAATAAACTGACTCGAACCAACATATACAGGCAGAAACAACTATCCCTCACACCCCTACACACTTCCCTCTCTTTCCATTTATTCCTTAATTCATTCTCTATCTGTCTCTCTATCTAGTTATCTCTCCGTTACACCTGGTCTGCCTCGAGCGATTCTTTTCCGACGCAATTGTCGCACGTGGGCTACAGATTCGATCTTTCTCAGATTTCGTGCCATAAAGAACAAACTAAATTTCGGCGATAGACGGAAATATAATTAAAACAAAGTTTCCACTGGTGCAAGTGGCCCGAAGACTATTTCTGTAATGCTGATTTGGTTCTTTTTATATATTTGTCTGTCCATTTTAAGGTTATATTCTTCTTCTTCTTCTTCTTCTTCTTCTTCTTCTTCTTCTTCTTCTTCTTCTTCATGTACTTTTTCTCTTCAGTCTTCTTCTTCTTCTTCTTCTTCTTCTTCTTCTTCTTCTTCTTGTGCTTTTTTCTTTTCAGTCTTCCTGTTCTTGTTCTTGTTCTTCTTTTTCCTTCAGGTGCTTATTCTTTTCATTCTTCTTCTTTACGCTGTTCCTTTTTCTTCTTGTTCTTGTTCTTCTTGTTCTTCTTCTTTTCACTCCTCTTCTTCTTCTACTTCTTCTTCTTCAAGAAGACATACATCATCCAAGAACTGAAATAATATCTTTTAAGGAAGAAATGAGTTTTCCGGCGGAAATTCACAAAACCAAAATTAAATATTACGATTAATATTAATCTGGGCCTTCCAGACTATGCCATCTACTCTGAAACGCATCCATACGCGAACAGAATTTGAGAAATTTACGACAGTCTGGCACAAGAATGAAGTAATAAGATCACTAGAGTTGGTCAATTTTCCAAATGAAAAGTATTTTTTACTATCATTGAAATTCTGAATTCAAACATTTAGATTTTGACGAGGTTCAGACACAAACTTGTTAAGTCGATTGGAAATACCTAACTCAAAAGAAATTCTCTCTCTCTCTCTCTCTCTCTCTCTCTCTCTCTCTCTCTCAATATATATATATATATATATATATAATCCTAGAAGCCGTACATATCAAAACAAAAATAACAAACTAAAATTTATAGAATTAATTTTGAAAATAGTGACAATGTTTTGAAATGCCTTTAGAATCTTCTCTTTTTTTTAATATTCCGTATTCCCTGATAGTATTCTATTTCCGTTAATAGCGTTTTGTTTTTAAATTTATCAGCAACTCAGTTTCATCCAAATCTGCGTTTGCATAGTTTTGTTGTTATAAAAACCAAAAAGACTTTCAAAATTCTTTAATAACACTCTTTACACATGTAAGCAACCCCTAATTATGGCCTATGAAGGGTCCAAAAGCACTCGGGATAATTTTGGTAAATTCATCCACCAATTCCAACCTGAAACCAAGACACTAATCAGGAAACTCGAAAAGATCTTAACTAAATTATACAAACAAAATGTGTTTTTACTATTTAATCAAACATACTTAAATGAACGACTGCTGCCTAACTACACACACACATACACATATATATATATATATTTACATACACACACACACACACACATATATATATATATATATATATATATATATATATATATTCACAAAGAAGAATGGATAAAGCTAAAACATCCTCAAAACACCGCTATGAAATTGAAGGACTGATTTGCTGTGACGCAGAAATACCTACATAAATACCTACATAAACAAATTTGAAACACCTCCTGCTAATTTTAAACACATGTCATAAAAATGGAGAGCTCAATGCTAAGTGTCTTCGATAGCAGAGATCACATGATCAATTAATAATACTGGGATACGGGAAAGTAGTTTTCTTTCAACGAATGGATATGCTACGTCACCAGTGTATTCTTCTTTCGTAGCATATCAACTTTTAATTATATAGAAAAAAATTTCTGAAAATACTTTTCTTCACGAGAACTTTTTTTTAGACGATAGCCACGCGTAGAAACTGTCTTACTTTTTACCTCTAGCAGGAGAGATAATATTAAGAAGCATACTTTTCCTATGAGTATTAGCGCGACGTCAAATACAAACATGAGTGCTATGTAAGTACGTATTGATTGTTCCTGTTTTTCTTACATTCAATATCGAGCTGTCGAGCTATGAAATGGTTGGTTGGTTGTTTGGGTTTTATGGCATATCAACCTTTGTAGGTTATTTAACTCCAAATCCATTTTTACGTAAATAATCAGTTCTATTTCAAACAATTCAGTTTAGCATAAGCACGCAGTTTAAATGTAAATACGGTTTAATTGTCAAAAACATTTCTATTTTAAGCTATTCAGTTTAGTAAAACAATTCAGTTTGGCATAAGTATGGCGTTAGTTTGATTTAACCCATAGATAGGGCCCAATCAGGTACTACCACACTGGGCCAGAGTGAACTTGGAGCAATGGCATTGAAGGCGTGCTCCACATTCCCCAAAGCCCCAGGATCACTGAGACCTCACCATCAGAGTGTTATATCCAGGACACTCATTGGGGGGTCTTACTCCTCTGCAGAGGTTGCTGTCAGTTTATTCTACAGCCCAGCTGACAGGGCAATCGAACTATGAAAGAAACAATATCGTTTGACTGAAGTCTCTTCACATTATTCGTATATGTACTTACCCAACCTCTCCACCACGAGGAGGATGGAATATTAGGTAAACTTTTAAATGTAGTACAGATAGTTCATTTCGATAACCGTTACGCAACTCAAACCTCCTTGAAATCACAAAAACAAAAGAAAGAAAGAAAGAAAGAAAGAAAGAAAGAAAGAAAGAAGAGCAGGGGAACGCAAAGAGAGAATACGTTAAAGCAGAAGCTTAAAAACAGAGAAAAAACAAAAGGTGGTACACAGAATGGAGAATGAAAGATAGTGATAAGTGATAAAAAAAGAAAGGAAAGAGTATGAATTTGACCCAACTCCTCCACCACCAGTACAAAGTGACACAAGGTTAATTTTTAAGCGGAGTACAGCTGATTTTCCATCTCCTAAATTTTTTCCATAACAAGGTTAAAGAACCCGGGTAACCCTACTATTTACCCATGGCCAAGAAGTGAATATTTAGATACATTTTTCACACAGATATTGCAGATTTCCCCTTTCACTTTATTTCCCTTTTCCCCTTTCCCCGGTAAATATTTTATCTATTTGCTTTTTCCGCTATCACACACCTTTCTCTCACAGAGACCGTTTTTCTACTTTTTGATAATCTTAAACTTATAGAAATATCAATTGACATAGGTCTGTTTTGTGATTTAACATTATTCAGTTATTTATGCATGTCATCTTTGCTTATTTTCTTCTTTTTCTCCCCTCTTTTCTTTCTCTATATTCCCCCGCTTCTCTCTTTTATTTCCTTAACTCTCATTCTTCAGTTCTCTTCTTTTCTCTTCCTTCCTTTCTCTTTCTTCTTTCTCCTTTTTATTCAATATCTCTCTTGATGATTCTATTTGTTCAACAGAATTGTCTTAAACAGTCATGTGACATATTTTTAACACGAACGCTGATTTATTGCTTAAACGATTACCCTTTTCTCTGATTATTATATTTCCTCCTTGTTTTGTATTTTATTAAACGTCCATTGGTGATTTAACATCACAAGATATAATCTTTCCTAATCCTGATTGAAACCGAAACGATAGAGCGTTCTCGTTCTTTTACATTAAATTCTTCTTCTTGGATTACCTTGTTTATCAATCTTTTCTACACCAACATTCTCTAAGGGTACTAGATCTATGTGAAAATCAAACAGCTTTGCACAGCATTTGAACTCGGGTCATCCGGTTGGTTTCTGCGACAAAAACTGTTACGCTACGAGTAAGGTAAAAAAAGGAAGAAAACAGAAAATAAAGAAATAGATAAATATATATATATATATATATATATATAGAGAGAGAGAGAGAGAGATTTTGTAAAGTAAGAAAGGAGGCATCTCCACTTTAAGTGAAGAGCCTCTGAAATTAGTAGACTAGTTCACATACCCCAGTAGCAATATCTCATCTACTGAAATTGATATCAACATACAAATCGGAAAGGTGTAGATTGCTGCAGACAAGATATCAATCATATGGAAGCCAAAAGTCTCTGATGAAATAAAACGGGAATTCTTCCCAAACGAAATGCATGCAGAAAAAGCTAAATGGGAACTACACAAGAATGCATCGAGCTGTTTTGAACAAATCCAAGAATCAACACCCTACGAAACAGCTGCAGTACGGTCACTTACCTCTCATCTTAAAGATCATCCAAGTGAGACGAGCAAACACAGCTGGAAAAGTAAGGATGAACTGGCAGGGGATATGGCCAATAGGGACTGGTGGTGGGAGGGAGTCAGGGAACTCCGTGCTATCAGCACGACCTAATGATGACTCTCTCAAACACACACACACACATACACACACACACACACACACACACACACACACACACATATATATATATATATATATATATAAACACACAAACGTGTATTTGCATATCACATGAGTACGATATAAATAAGTATTAATTGTTCCTGTAACGGTTGCTACTAATATCGATGACGTTTTGAATTAATAGAAACAATGTGTAGACTGAAATTAGAATGATTAAAAAGAAATCCAACAATTTAGATGAATGAGTTGTAAACTGTGTGAAACTGATCGGCTGACAGGTGGAAAGACAGATAAACTCTGTATATCATTAGTCACTGATATTTTTGTTCCCCGCATGCAACACAAAATAAAACCAAATTGATGTATTATTCCACATTTTAACCGTGGCCAATCGACAGCCGAGACATCAACCCCGGCGATAGCATTTCCATAGAAATATATTCATATCAATATATATGCACGATGCGACCCCTGACAAGCGAGAATCATATGGTGATATTCGTCTGACAGGCCGTCCAATTGTGGAATGAGACATGGTCAATTAATAATTCCTCTTGAATAAGTAGGAAGTCAATCTGAGAGCGTCAGTCAGAGTTAAAGAGGTCAAGGTTGTTTTCTTTTGACCTTCACATTGATAGGTCTGATATCGAATCTTTTTTGAAGAGTCTTCCAGAAAATCACCGTGGTTTAAATCTGTCTTTACTAACAATAGAAAGAAGAGCACCCAATGTTTTGTTATAGGCTAATGCCTGTCATTATAAGAGACTGGATTACTCCTTTAGCCGCTTAGTACGAACTTTTGGAAAAGAAAAAGTGGTGGTGGGGTCTTAGGTACGACATTAAACTGAGTCTAATCAGGAGGCTCCAGTTCTAAAGATCCCCGGGAATGTAGAATAACCTTTTATTGCCATTAGTCCCAGGTGCACTCTGATCAGGAGTGGCAGTTCTTGTTATGGTCCAATCTATGAATCGAATAGATCTATTCAAAAATTATTTGTTTTTGACAGAATTGTGAGGAAAAAATTCTCTTAATAAATAACAAGACAAAAAAGTGTAAATATGAACGTACAATTAACGAGATCTCCTAATCTCTTGCTATAAAATAAACCAAGACCGGTTGATATGCCGTTGAAATCAATAATTCAATCAATCGATTAACATATTCTTTAAGACTTAAGGAGACTTTCAACCTCTCGAACTTTAGTAAGTACTTATATATATTTATATGTATACTAATTAATCAGTCAGGTGGTCAAAAAATTTATCCTCTGTAATCTATCGCCTGTCCCTGATTAATCCGACAATTTATACGCCTCTATTTTCGATTGTCAGAGAAAAGAGATTTTTTTCTTGTTGGAATGCCATGTGTACTAACTCATAATCATGTTATTCGTTCTCATAAATGTCTCGCAAACCAACATCTTATCACGTAACTACAACTCACGTTATGTCAATGATTGACTGGCCACATTAATCACATTCCCGTCTGAAGATTGTGCAAAACAATAGAAACTTTAGTAAATGATTTATAGTGTATATAATTCTACTGTCTCTGTCTCTGTCGATATATATATATATATATACCATCATATTGCGCCGCTGGAACAGATTTCCCTGACTCTCTCTTTCTCTCTCTCTCTCTCTCTCTCTCTCTCTCTCTCTCTCTCTCTCTGTGTCACTCGTCTCTACCTTCCACTGTTACCGATAGGTCTTCCAGACAACACCCTGTGTCCGTACACAGGAGGTAGTTTTGAAGAAAATCTATGGGTTAAGTAGTACCACTACCGTCCTTTTGCTAAGACGGCTTTGGTTTTGAATAAACTTTGTTCGTTATGTAACACCTTGTAGAAGAACAATGATGATACTATTTAACTCCTAGCTAGGTGGATTAAGACGGTCATAGCTTTCTCGAAAGTTAAGATAAAATCGTGAGTGCAGTTTGAACTCACAACTATGTTGCAGTCCGCTACATTAGCAACCCTGTGTGTGAGTGTGTGTGTGTGTGTGTAGTTTGTCGACTTACTACTTGTTTGATTTGGTTTTATGGCATATCAACCATTATAAATTATTTAATGCCTAATCCCTTTTTATACATATAAACAAACAATTCAGTTTATATAAGTATAGTTTTTTGTTTACACTCAATTAAACTCCAAAATAGTTCTATTTCAAACGATTCAGTTTAGCATACAAAACAGTTCTATTTCCAACAATTCTGTTTAGCTTGAGTACGCAGTTTAAATGTCAAAATATTTCTATTTCAAGCAATTCAGTTAAGAATAAGTACGCTGTTTAAATGTCAAAACAGTCCTATTTCAAACAACTCAATTTAGCATAAGCACTTAGTTTAGTTCTATTTGACCCATAGAAAGGACCCTATCAGATGCTACCACTCTGGGGGTCCTCCTCAATCCCCAACGCTCCAGCATTACTGAAACGTCACCATCACATTGTTTAGTGTTATATCTAGGACACTCGTTGGGGAGGGGTTACCCCTCTGCAGAGAAGCAGTCGTTGAATTCTACTGCCCCAGCTGACTGGGCAACTTACTACTTGTGAAAAGTCATGTATAAATACCTGTTTATTAAAAGAGTACATTCTAAGAGTAATTAAGTAACACATTTAGATGTATCTACTAAAATTCGGGTAATGACATAATGAAATTTCCCATCATATTACGATGTAGTGATATCTGGTTCTATTATGGCTTACTCAGGTAATACAAAAATTTCAGAAGAAAAATCAGAATTCAGACCGGAATTATATATATATATATATATATATGTGTGTGTGTGTGTGTGTGTGTGTGTGAATTGATAATGCTTAATATTGGTGATTGAGCATGTCTAAGTAAGGATATCGTTCATACAGAATCAACGGCGCTTGGTGACTGTTGGTTTTTTGGGTATGCAATCATCCAACTAAGTCTGATATATATACATATATTTTCCCGTAGGTTTTTGTATTTCACATTTCTAATCATCCATCGTTAACTTAAAATTATTATTATCACCCCTCATGGTCCCGATGATGGTTCAGTAGAACCGAAACGCTATAGTGTTGACCCGTTAATAAATCATTCCTTCCTCTTGGATCGTTGTTATCAGTTTTTCTACTTATGTATATATATATATATATATTGATAAAATCATTTATATAAAACTAACAATCATTTTTAAAAGCTTTCCCTGCTCTAAAACTGAAAAAGAGACGCTATAAAACAGAAATGTTAAGTTAAAAAGCTGATATATATATATATATATATATATATATATATATATATATAGTTTGTTGATTATTTTCTATTTTAACAACGGCAGCATCCAATGACCAAATCTTTCCTTTCTTCTTCTTCTTCTTCTTCTTCTTCTTCTTCTTCTTCTTCTTCTTCTTCTTCTTCTTCTTTATCATAATTGTTTGGTCCAATTTAAAAGCTCCTTTTTTTTTGTTCCGTATTTAGCATTGAACAATATTGTTCGCCATTTTGTCATATTGTTTAGAGAAAAATAACATGGAAGTGAAGACAAGTGACCTAAGAATTTCTATTAAAACTTTGCACCCGATAAGGTTGTTTTGAAAAGCCCTGTTTTTGAAAATATTCTATCGTCTTAACCTTGTTGGAACCCCGATAATAAATAAATTCACAGGAAATATATTCTACTGTACAAGTCAAAAATTATTATTGCTATTTTTCAAATATCGTCAGAGAAAGCTTATTGTTATTATATTGATTTCTGTCTAGAGTATGTGCTTAGAACATCGATTGATAAAATCAGAGAAAACAGGTTTCGAGCTGACAAAGAAAAGAAGCAGAAGGTACCCCGCAAAAACAATTACCGACGCCGACTACGCCGATGATATAGCGTTACTGGCGAATACACCCAACCAAGTCGAAACACTACTGCATAGTTTGGAACGAGCCGCAGCAGGCATTGGCCTCCATGTCAATGCACACAAAAAACTGAATATATGTGCTATAATCAAACATGTGACATTTCCACATTAGATGAAACTTCTCTGAAACTGGTAGACAAATTCCCCTATCTAGGAAGCAGCGTTTCATCAACTGAAAAAGACATTGACACACGGCTAACGAAGGCATGGACAGCTATCGATAGGCTTTCGATCATATGGAAATCAGACCTGACCGATAAAATAAAACGCAGTTTCTTCCAGGCAGCGGTCGTGTCGATACTGCTAGATGGATGCACCACTTGGACGCTAACTAAACGGCTGGAGAAGAAGCTAGACGGCAATTACACTAGAATGCTGCGAGCAATATTGAACAAGTCCTGGCGGCAACACCCTACAAGGCACCAACTATACGGCCAGCTACCTCCCATCATGAAAACTATCCAAGCTAGAGGAACCAGATACGCAGGACACTGCTGGAGAAGCAGGGACGAGCTCATAAGTGATGTACTCCTATGGACCCCCTCATATGGCCAAGCAAAAGCAGGACGACCTGCTCGAACATACATACAACAGCTATATGAGGATATGGGATGTAGCCCTGAAGACCTGCCAGAGGCGATGAATGATAGAGAGAAGTGGCGAGAGAGGGTCAAGGATATCCGTGCTAACGGCACGACATGATGATGATGATCATGAAGAACACGTTGAAGGTGATTATGAAGAACCTCTCGGAGCAGTTTCCCAATTTTTACGATTAAATTTCCGTTCTTACTCAAGTGTCTTTTACAGACAGTAAATTTCCAGCACTGTCGAACATAACTTTATGTTTCATGGATATATGTTAATATCAATTAATTCATTTGTATGGTGTCTGTCTAAAAAGTATCCAGCCAGTAAATTTCCAGCACAGCCGATTACAACTTTCAAGTGTTTTATGGAGATATGTTAATATCAATTTATTCATTTGTACGCTGTCTGTCTAGAAAATATCCAGCCATTTAATATTAGCGAAAGAAAATTCTACCTTAATCAATGATGTGCTTGGTTATCGTCGTAGAAATTGGAATCGGTGAGCGGAGTTCAAATACTGATCAAAGTTATTTGGGGTTCATTCTTCGTTAATTCTTTTTTTGGAAAGTCATTAATCCATCTTCCTTTAGCTATGTCTAAAAAGTTAGACAAAGTAGGTTTTTAGTTCGGGTATGTATTTACCAGTGTGGTAGTATCCGTTAGGGTCCCATCTATGAGTTGAATGGAACTCTGACCGCTTAACTGTGTAAACGAATGCTTAATCTTGAAACGAACGAATAGTGTTGAATAGCAATTCTTAACCCTTTGACTGTGTGCAAAAGTTATTTGTATGACACAGCAATATTTCGACTGAAAATGAATGGTGTCGAATTGAATTATGTGTTATATAGCAATACTTGTAACCACTGTGTACAAATGACTAATACAAGAAGTTCGTATTAGTCTGTCAGAACCTAGCACTCGCCATGTCAGCCCTCCACAACGGGTTGGATGTGACACAAGATCTTTAAACCGAAGTGAATTTTGTTTGAATTCCCAGTTTTACTTTCAAACTGGTTATTAAAACAAGGCTAATAAACACAGTCTGCCTTAGAATTTACCTTTAGCTGGAGGTGAGGAAAAAACAATTGATTCATGCCTTTCTTAGGAACATTATCACGAAGTGAAACGTAATGGGGTCATCGGAATTCTGGCAGAGAATTATATCTAAGGAAAATAATAAGGTTTGGTTTGGTTTGGTTAATGGCATATCAACCTTTGTAGGTTATTTAATACCAAAGCCATCATACTAGAACAGTAGTGGTATTATTTAACCCATAGTTGAGAGGATAGGGGGTTCATACCTTTCTCAAAGATATTAGTCCGAAAATGAGAAAATAATAAAAAATTTTTAAAGCATGACAGGAATGGAAATTTAAACATTTTTTTTAAATTAAAAAATGTTACAATTTCGTTTTTTTCGAAATACCCTATTCATAAATGAATTCTTCTATAAATAAATACTGAATATTATATTTAAATTATATAAATGACAGGTCGTAACAAGATAAATGACAGGTTGTAATTAGCAAGAAAATTTTTCTTTATAGACAGGAGTGAATTCGTTGCATGCAGTGCGAGACCCTGTGGCGGTTTGGTCACTTCACAGAAGGTTTACCTTCACCTCCTTGGCTGCTTTGCGAAAAACTCATGACGCTCACCACCTCACTTATACAGTATTTGAAATATCGTCATGTAATTTCATTGTCTTCACACAAAATGTGGAAAAAGATGCCTGGTATTAAACTAAACCTCAATTTCGTTTTCTATATCTTAAATCCAAATAACAAAGAACAGCTCTATAAATAACATTTCTTATAGCATTTGATGTTTCTTCATTCTTACCTCTTTTGAGAACGTTAATTTGACTTCTGCCTTGACTTAGCAAAGACTTGTTCGTCGGTTGGTTTGCATCAACCAGATTTTACATGTAACTCATTATTCATCATTTATCTTAGAACACTTAGATCTTGAATCTTGCATGTTGCTTTCTGCCCAATACATATTGACTATTATATTATTACAGTTTCGCATCACATATTGCGTAATACAAACTAGCTATTAAAGCCCCTACCTATTATCGTTTACGTTTTACTTGGTATGTTTTAGCTTTTACTTGTTATCTAATATTTTATACACATCGTCTTTTACCGTTTTACATTTTCATTTATCCATTTACTGTAGATAACTGGGCCATTAAGAGAAAAAAGCCACAAAATTCCTCCTGGCTGATAAGCTACTATAAACACACACGTGGGTCGTTCAAAAAGGTCTAAACCTCACCCAGAAAGAAGAGCATAGCTAAATATTTTATAGTGGTAACATAATTAACCAATTAGATTAGAAAAATCTGCATCAGTTTTTTCTAATTTCTATAATCATCATAGATTATTATACGTAAACTTCGTTTTACAACGCGAACAAATTTTCCAAATATAATTTTTTTTCTATAAACACGTTGTTTTTTTTTCTAATCGGATTTCTCTTCATTGACACATAGTTTAATACAAGTGAGGGTTTTTTTTATCTACAATTATCGTTTCTTACTTTAGAAAGAATTTAAGACCTCTAATGCTTTTTTTTTGAGAGGCGCATAGATAAAATTGTGTGCAATGGAACTTAGTATTACCACTTATTGTAATGAAAATAAAACCAAAACTGATGTTCAGTTCTGTACAAAAGACAGCCTTGTCAGCGGGACGGATTATATCTCCTGCAGAGGAGTAAGATCCCCCCTGCCAAATTGGGGTGTGCTTGATAATACACTAAACTGTATCTGATAGTGTGGCCGCAGTTCATGAGAGCTAGAGAGTGTAGAATACCTCTTCATTGCCATTACTCCCAGGTGCACGCTGATTCAGAATGGTTGTACCTGATATGGTCGAATAAATCTGTTTTAAATATCCTAGGATTCAATAGTCTTGTGTTAAAACATAAACTCTTGTGAAACCACGAAACAAAATATGTAAATATGAATCTAGAATGAAAGCGATTCCCTACCCTCTAAGCATAGAATAAAGCTAGACGGATAGACGTGCCGTTAAAATCAATCAATTAATCGATCAATCAATCATACGATACTAAAGAATGAACGGTGAGAATAGGAAGGATGAACACAACCTTTTCAGGATTGCGCTTCGAAAATGTCACACTGACATTCTTGTTCACTTTCATTTTTACACCACATTAACCATCTTAATACTCTAAAAGCAATATTTTTTCTGCCTTCTAGGAACTACTTCATTCTTTCTCTATTTTTTAATCCACATGGCCAGGATCAATGGATCTACTTTTTTTATGAAACGCCATGAAATCCAAGTTTCAAATATGAATCGAAATAAAAATACGATTAATTACAGAACTACATATGAATATTTAATTCCCATTAATGATTACAAATACAAAGAAGTATATATATATATATATATATATATATATATATATATATATATATATATATATATATTTTGTGTGTGTGTGTGTGTGTGTGTGTAAATATTGGCTATTTTCAAGATTTAGAGAAAGTTATGGGGCTTAAATCCGTCACATTTTAAAAATAGTTTATATTCCTTTTCAACTATTAGAGCGTTTAGTCTTTTTATCGTTACCCTGGCCACCGATAGATGTAAGTACATAGGTAGATAGAAGTTATTGAGATAGATAGATAGATAGATAGATCAAATGACTGAAATGAATGCATAACGAAATGAACAGTCAAAAATAGATATATTCTAACAAAATGAGCAATGACAAAAAAATACCTAAACTCTTGTAAATTGCATCAAAAAGTTATTCCGTGTTGTTTTTGTTTATTCATGCTTATTTATAAAGCTGCTGTATTTGTTTGTTTGTTTGTTTCTTTATTTTTTTTTTTTTCTAGTTCAGATTCCAATTAAAATTGTGTCGCTAAAACGACCCTTTCTTACTAACCTCAAACTAGAGTATTCTGCAATATAACTTGTCAAGGACAGGAATTTTTTAAATAATAGTGTTAGCTAAATTGCCAGTTTTGTTTTGGATATGGAGCACCCTTCATTGCCATTACTCCAAGGTCCCCACTAATTCGGAGTGGGAAACCTGTTATGATCCCATCTATGGTTCAAATAGATCTGTTGGAAAATTGTTAGTATTAGAGAGGAATACTTGAAATCATAACTATTGACAAACATATGATTATAGACAAATAAAAAGTGTAATGGAATATTGAAAATATGATTATGATCGTATTCAAACTTCAGCATTAAATAACCCATATGCCGTTAAACAAATTGATAGACCAAACCAAATTCCATAGAGAAGGAAAGATGGGGGGAAAGAAACAAACGCTTGCACACTCGTATTTACAGAGTTGTTGTAATATACTGGAAATAGAGTGAACCAAATGAAAATATGTATCGATTTTTGTTTTTAATCAACCTTATTTTTTATTCCTCCTGGACCTCATAAATATTAACATGTTTCGTTTCAATTTTATCCTTGACTTTTCTTTATTTTCTTTTCGCAACTATTTTCAGACTGGGAGATATCTTTCAGACTAGCTATTCATGGGAGAAATTGCCTACAGGGATCTGTCTCTCTGAGCATCACCTGCCTTTTGTCTAAAAGAAAAAGAGTCAGGTTCATTGATACCTGATAGCTGATTTGCCCGACGAAAAGGGGAATGCCAACAAAGCACAGATACTTTTAGCCTTTTACTATTCATCCTTGCATGAGAGATCATCCGCCTAAAAATCTAACCTTGTATCACGTCCTGTCTTTGGCAGAAAGTTTATGCAATTATATTCAGAGGCCGGAAGTTTTCTGATCTGACTGTACATAAAACATCTCTAATTCATAACAATTTATGTCTATACCCGTGTCAAATATCAAGCATGTTTATATTCTTGTCAGCCAGCGTTTCAATGAAGGGCATGTAATCATATTAGCGCATAGATAGATGAATAGATATGACCATACTAAGATAGATAGATAGATAGATAGATCCAAGGGATTTCGACCCTTGAGAAAATCCTCCTTATTGACTAAAGCAGAGGGAGTCAGATTAAACTGACTCCTACCTGACAGAAATAGCACGAACTGAGATTTTTGACTCTTTTGTAACTGCCCGGTGCCTAATATCGTACTCAAAGAGGTGCAGAATAAATTGGAGGGTTTTGAGTAATTAAATAAGTTACCTATCTAAACATTCGAAACGGTAAAAGAAGATAGTGTTTATCATTCGATAATTAATTTTTTATTTGTATTTTCCTATCTTAATTTCAGTTGCTTTATATTGCAATATAATCCGGGGGTGGGATTGAGAATAATTAACGTAGAACAGCGATCGGATTGGTTACGACGATTAAAAAAAAGTAGTAAAACATATCATATCCGTCCGTCTGTCCATCAGTGCAGCTAAGGCTTCACCATTTTAGGATCAATTTTAACCAAATTTTCAGCAATTATCAGAAGCCTGTTTGTACATATTTTAGAAGGTCCGAAAGAAACTGTCCTTTGGTGGAATCTGTCTCTTGGTCTCTTTGTCTTATAGTATCCCTCACAGTAAAACATACCTACTTTGTTAGTAATATTTACGAGAGGCAAATATATCCATGTTCCTTAGTCTTTTCATACATCATCTCGTTTGAATATATTCAAAAGTAGAAACCTCGAGAAAAAGACAACCGTTAGCTACGCCTGAAAATGCTCGAACACATATATCTAAAAGGAAAAACTTCTAAACGTATGAGTCACTAAGTAAATCCTATTCACTAAGTTTCTATATATATTTTTTAAAAGGGCAACTCTATATTATTAGATATTATTGAATCTGCAGTGCGCCCTTCTGCTTGGCCGATGCTTTGACAAAACCAGAGGTCGATCACTCCCTGTTTTACCTTAGAGTGTTTTCTCCAAACGGATGATTTATTGAAATAATCACATCAATTGGTCAAATAGCCAGAACAAACTTTAATTCTAAGCGCACGCTTCATGAATAGCTTATTCATTCACTCTTTGGCTGGTTTTCTTGTTCTTCCGGCAGAGCGTTGTGATACTAACGTTTGCACGGTTACCAAAGGTGATACTATGTTCTGAAGTCGGTACTAATTGTAACAATATCTTGGCGCAGCACCAAATGTGATACTATGCTGGCACGGCAACATTACCAAATATACTGCATGGTACTAGATGTGATACTATCTTCTGGGGAACAGTTCCATTTATAAAACTATGCTTGGGTACAGTACCACTGTAATAATATCGCAGTCACGTCTTCCAATGCCGATAACAGAGCCAAATGAAATATCGTTGTGCACAATATTTGGGGTACCAAATGTAATAATAATGATTGGTCTTATCCTGGCAACGGCGCTAAATGTGTTTCCAGATAGTTTGTTTATAAACCCTTTCGGTGCCCACGCTGTGTTTGAAAGATCCACTGATAGGGAATGACACAATTCATCCGGAGACTCAAAGACAACAAGAACTCTCCGTAAACAATTAACACTCATTTATTGTAACGTATTGGTGTAACAGTAATATGTTCAATATTTTTATAGAAAATTGTCGCTTTATTATCCAGATATACTATTTAATGTTCACACTGCATATAATAGCTAGAGAGAGAGAGAGAGAGAGAGAGAGAGAGAGAGAGAGAGAGAGAGAGAGAGAATCTGTAAGGGTCTATTAACAGAGACACAAAGAGACACTTCCACCCGACCGATGTCTCTGAATGTCAACTTATAACTTGTAACTGACTACATTTTGAAAATTTGCTAAATTTTATATATCTAAATCAGGATATCGTTAGTGTGATATCATCTCGTTAAGTTATTGCATCATCACACATGTGTCCACAAATTCACTGTTTTCATTTTCCAAATCAAATCTGACAAGACATGAATCCATTTTGTTACATATCGTCTTCCTGTGTTGGTCGCCAGTATACTCGCTTGAATTTTTCAATTTGACTTACATTTCCGCTCAAAGATTTCTGCCAACTTAACAGCTAACTGAAAAACCTGGGGCCCCACCAAAACAGATAATGAAATAATTAATACAATCAACCATCAAGCCAACTGGGTTACAACGTCCAACCAGCACGCTCACCAGGTCAGCCTCGCGGGTGAATAGTTTTAGTCATCTGTCACTTAACCATACTGTAGATAGCACTAGTTTATATGGTATTAGGATACCAGTAACACTTTTTGAGTCATCTCTCTCTCTCTCTCTCTCTCTCTCTCTCTCACTCTCTCTCTCTCTCTCTCTCCATATATATATATATATATATATACTGATTATAAGAATTTCAATTTACTCAAAATTAAACGTACAGATGATATATATTGATTACGATAAATGATTTTATAAACAGAATAAGAGATGCACAGGTTCCAAAATAAGGGGTGCATCAAATGTAGACTGACTCTCTGAGTAATTGACGATGATGTAGATTATGTAGATCGAAGTTAGGATAACATAAACACAGAGACAACGGCACTTAGTGTCTTTCATTTTCTTACCTATGTGATCATCAGTCTAAGAACTCATCTAACATATAGACAGGCAGACAGACCGACAGACAGACATGGACTTTAAAATTTCAACTGGTAATTCTATCCTAGTTGATACATGAAACTTTTAGTGAGAAGACTGTTAGGAAAAGAGGTGAGAAATTTATTTGGGGTGGGGTATCCGACCCTAATCGTCAGCATTTGAACATCTTTTTGATTTACAAAAGCGTTTTTAAACAATGTGTTTTTTAATATGTTAAAAACACACACACACACATATATATATATATATATATATATATATAAGGTGCATACGATAGGTTTCCAGACTTTTTCGTATGGGCACTTTTATTGAGAGTACACACATGAAACTCTAGTCCCTTCGAATTAATCTACTCCGACTGCAATGCACTTGTTGTATCGTTCCAACAACTTCTGGAAGGCCATATGGAAGTCCTCTTGTGTGAACGTGTCAATGATTTTCGTCACAGCCTTTTTCATCTCCTCAATTGTCTCATAACGACAGCCTGTGAGCTCTGGGAATAAGCAAAAGTCACAGGGAGCAAGGTCTGAACTATAGGGAGGCTGAGAAACAGTCTTGATGCACATCTTGGTCAAATAGTCTGTGACAAGGATGGAGTGGTGAACAGGTGCATTGTCCTGCTGAAATGCCACTGACCCGATTTGAAGAGTGCTGGCCTCTTCCGACGGAATCTCTTCTTGAACTCCCTTAAAACCTCAACATAGTAACCCTAACCCTAACCTTTTGGCCAATTAACTCTGGTTTATTGACTTCCTTAATCCTCCCACTCCTCTCATCATCCCTGCCTTCCTTGAATCTCTTATCCCACTCAAAAACTGATGCTCGATTCATGCAGATGATCGAAAAGCAGTCTGAAGCATTCCATACTTTTCTGTGGCATTTTTCCTAGTTTAAAACAGAATTTTATTGCATATCGTTCTTCTAAAGTGTCAGATTGTATTTTTAAAATTCACCAGCTGTGACAATCAGGCTTTAGTAGGGTGTATTCCAATTGCTGCTGTTACTGTTCATTTGAAGCTGAAATCATAGAAATTGACCAGTCATCTCATAAGATGTATAGCAATAACATAGTCAATTTTCAAGAGTCTACGACAATTGTAAATGGCCATACGAAAAAAGTCTGGGAAATTATCGTATGCACCTCGTATATATATATATAAAGAGAGAGGGGCAAAAAGACAAAGACAGGGACCGACAGAAACATAGTGAGACATTAAGAAAAATTAACTTTGAGTTAAGTAACTTAGGAACATTTCGATTTTGTACGAAATAATTCCAGAGTTAAAATGTTTCCAATGTAATTCTTTCTGCAAATCCCCTTCCAAAATTAATTTATATTCGCATTGCAAATAATTCTGTTCACTTAACAATCACAAAAATTCAGTTACGGAATGGCTCTCTAGAATGAAGCAAAAAATGATGGAAAAGTATTTTTCCTACTTGAATGATTTTGACAAAGGTGTAGAATCTTCGGTGAGTCACTGTAAATGCTTTCATCAATCCATTCAATATCAATTCACAGAATTCATGGTAGCATCACACAAAGACACAGACACAGACATATATGTGTATGCGTGTGTGTGTGTGATTCTACGATGAATTCTGTGAATATATATATATATATATATATATATATATATATATATATGTGTGTGTGTGTGTGTGCGTGTGTGTGTGTGTGTGTGTGTGTGTGCGTGAAAATTGCTTTCGGCATGAAACTTAGTTTAAAATTCAATTGTAAATGATTGTTTAAATTTTTCTTAGTATTTGATACTGCACTGCTTCTTTTAATTATTTTATTTTTAATCTTTTATCTTTAGTATTTTGAGACCGAAAAATGTAATATATTATATAATACTCTAGATGTATATAAATGTAATTTTCAAATATTATATATTAGATTTTTAAGCTTTTTCTCCGAAATCTTTACTTCCACGTACTCGATTATCAAATAGAGAAAAAGGTTTCATAAGTTTTAATATTTGATATCTATTGTATATTGCTCTGCTTAAAGTGTACTCAACACTTTTCGTACTTGTTCTTACCATTTATTTTTACATAAAACACACACACACACACACACACACACACACACACACACACACACACACACACACACACACACACACACACACATATATATATATATATATATATATATACATGCAAACACAAACACAAACACAAATACATGCATACGTACATACATACATACATACAGATAGATAGATAGATAGATAGATAGATAGATAGAAAATTAATTTTAAAACGCAATAAATAGATTCAAAGAAATTTGAAATATTCATTGATTTTTTCTTTCAGTCTATCAATTTGTTTGTTGTTTTTTTGCTGTTTTGTTTTTCTTCGTGTATCTCATAAATATTTTACTGTTTTGAAACGATTCTATTCTTAACTTTTCCTCTTGCTATATAATTGTACTTACCTACGATACATAGTACATATCTAATTCACAACAACCTTTGACGTTAAAAATGTCAAACTGCAAAGATACGTATATTCTCCACCCAAAAGAAAAGCCTGTACTCATTGTTTAACTCAAATAAAATGGTTTGGCTTGGTCTAGTTTGGTTTGGTTGAATGGCATATCAACCCTTGTGGCCTATCTAATGCAATTGTTTTTTGTTTGATGATTTGTAGGTGGATAGTTTATTGGTAAATATTTTTAGTTGGTCAAGGAATTTCAGGATACGAGAAAAAGCTAGTTGTTGAGTTTACTTCAAAAATGTATGCTATGCAAATGTTCTTGTTTTATGTGTCTATGTTCATAGAGAATATCCGAAATAAACTGTCTTTAACATGAATA
This sequence comes from Sepioteuthis lessoniana, assembly GCA_963585895.1. Taxonomy (NCBI): domain Eukaryota; kingdom Metazoa; phylum Mollusca; class Cephalopoda; order Myopsida; family Loliginidae; genus Sepioteuthis; species Sepioteuthis lessoniana. Next base: position 60,551,116 of record OY757922.1, read on the forward strand.
GATTATTCTGTCTATTTAAATATTTTCAAATAGTTTCTTTGTATTGTTTTCTTTATAGTATTTCTATCATTCATTGGATGTACGCATTCAATCAAGATGTGTTTCACTGGAAGTCTGATTTGTCATGCTATGCACATTGGTTGATCTTCTCCAGGTAAATATAAATGGGTGAGATGAGATATATATGGCCTGGGTCTCATCGGCATAGTGTTACTTCCTCTTTTCTTATTCTTTTTAAAACTTTTTTCTCCATTTTTCTTGTATAGTTTGATAGAGGGAAGTGTATTATTTATATTATTGTTCAAGCATTTTTACTATTCTTGTTGGATTTAATTGTTTATTCCTTTTTTTGGTTAATTGAATCTTGAAATGTTTTCATTAGGTTCGTTTAGGGCTGATTTTGCAGCTGAATCTACGTGTTTTTTTTTCTAATTCACGTGTTGCTTCAGAATTAATATGTACTACATTTTTGCTATTTGCTAATGAATCTAATTTGCATAATAATTCTATTAATTGTGAGTTGTTGAGTTTTTTGTTTGTTTTTTTCTTAATTTTTTGCTATCATAACTGATTGGGTTCAAGAAAATATTATATATGTTAAATTCTTGTTCCAGGGAATAAAGTTTAGTGCGCAAATCTTTGCGTTAAAGTTTGGAGTTTCTTTTGGTAGGTACTTCTTTTTATTTTCCTAGTATGTATTACTGCGAATATTGTTGCCTTTTCCTACTTTGATTAATCCGTGAAGATGTAAAATCACGCGAAATATCTCTGAAATACATAATTTGTAAGTAGAAATCTCCAAGCAACCATAAATTATTGCCTTTTTCAGACTCCCCAAAGAATATCGAAATCCTTATAAGAGCGAATATGTTTGTCAGACGATCATGTTTATCATTGTTTTTATTTATATTTTTAGACAAGGTTAATCTTGCTTAAGATGACAAGAATGGTGTATATAGAGGACTGATCTTCCTCCTGAGTGGACTTAAGAGTAATGCCAATAAAGAGGTACTCCTCACTCACCAGATCTCCAGAACTGGAGCATCACAACCAGATGTGGTTTCGCGTCATAACCAGGAGAACGAGGTTTTATTTCTCTACAAGAGATGTAGTCAATGTATTCTAAGCTCTATCGACTCAGCTGTTACCTTTGCTTTAGTTTAATATTCAGAAACAAGAAACTGCTCGCCAGCATGAATATCTTGATCGTTTCTAAGACCAACGTCTTTGCCAAATGTGAGAATAATTTTTTTGACGACCAGCATCAACTAGTTATTTAATATCCAGTGATTTGGTTTGATTGGGTTTTATGACATATCAACCATTGTAGTTTATTTAATGCCAAATTCTCTTTATACGTATATATCAAATATATATGATTTGGTTTTGTTTGGTTTTATATCATATCAACCATAGCAGATTATTTGAACGAAATCCTGTTTATACACATATATTAAATATGTAAGATTTGATTGATTTGGGTTTGAGGACATATCAACCTTTGTAGGTTATTTAATGCCAAATCCTCTTAAATATATACGATTTCGTTTGGTTGGGTTTATGGCATATCAACCACTGTAGGTTATTTAATGCCAAATCCTCTTTATACATATTTATTGAATATATATGATTTGGTTTGGTTGGGTCTATGGCATATCAACCATTGTAGGTTATTTAATGTCAAATCCTCTTTATACATGTATATTCAATATATAGGATTTGGTTGGGTTGGGTTTATTGCATATTAACCATTGTAGGTTATTTTATGCCAAGTTCTCTTTATATATATAATATTAAATATATATGATTAGGTTTGTTTGGTTTTATGGAATATCAACCATTGTTAGTTATTTAATGCCAAATTATCTTTATATATATATATATATATATATATGTGTGTGTGTGTGTGTGTGTGTGTGTAAATGATTTGTAAGAACATTTTGTTGATAACATACTTAAACGACCCAGAGATTTTTTTTTGTACACAGGTTTTTCTATTTGACCCATATATAGGGTCTTATCAGGTGCTACCACACCGATACTGAGCAGACATGGGAGCAATTGCGATGAATAGGAACTCCACATTCCCCAAATCTCCAACGCTGAGGCCTAACCATTAGGTGCTTTAATGTCTAACCAGAACACTCGTTGTGAGGTTCTTACCCTCTGCAGAGATGCAATCGGTGTATTCTACAGCCACCACCCCACCGCCGACTTGGCTAAAATGATATTCAGCAACATTACTAATAGCTATTTTCTCGTGTTTAATATAATCAACATATAAAGCCTGTTCTAAATATACTTATATATCCCAAGTTGGTTTCCTTAGGAAAGGACAAGCCTTACTAAGGTTTTGGATCCTACTATCATTTTAAAGAGCTGAAGAAACCTCTTTTATCTTTCTTTTTCACTATGGTGAAACCGTTCAAAAGAACTTTCTAAACATTAAGAACCTCAAAGTACATTTTTGTGTTTCACGAGTGTAACTGTAAGTTGGTGACCTTCGTCGAGGGTGACCCGAAGGCTCCCTTTTCAATAGCTACCACATTGAGATGTAAGCAAGGGCGCTACTCCATTCCTTGGATTGCTCCACTTTACCCTTGATCCTTACCTTATTATGCTGAGTGTTTAGCCAGGTGGCATCAAGTACCATTTTTGAGTTTTTAGTATGACTCGACCTGGGATTGAACCCCGGTCTCCCGGACCATTGACGAACTCTCTACTCATTAAGCCATTGGCCCGGTCAAAATGTCACAGTAATTATCGAAAAAATACTCAAATCTCGGACTGTTTTTTTTTATTTCATCACTCATTAACCAATCTTAGTTCGGGATTTCAGTATCCATACCATTTTCTTGTCCAGCACTTGACAGGTGACCTCTGACCGCTAGCCTGTTAGTCGCCGCTTCGGCTCTTCTACCGGTTCTCCTCAGGTGTTGCCACTGCAATCGAATCCATTATAATCAGCTCATTACTTCAGAATACCCCACAATGGGAAGTAGTACTCAGGCATGATTTGATGATCATGATACCGTTTTATTATTCATGTCAGTTTGTGAGCGATTATCTTTCAGGTAGCCATTTCAAAACAAAGAAAAATTCTACTGCCTAAAAAAAAGGATTCTTCTCAGAACTATTCTATATATCAAACCTAAACTCCATATTGTTATTTCTTCTGTCTTATCTTCTTTTCCTTACACATGACACTGCAATCTACCATTTTCGAAGTCTGATCAATAGAAAACGGTCCCTGTGTCAATCACTACAGTTCCCATTGCGCAGTATGCACTTGTGACCCTAGCCTGTCAATCATTGATATATTTTTGACTTTCCCAGATCTTCGTAGATGTAACCCTTTGCCCAGCACTCCACAATAATGACATCAACGATTCTATTACCCAGCACGTGATTTTAATGAAGCTATCATTGCATTAGGCATAATTTTAGATATATTTATAAGGTTCTTGTGCACCGAGTTCAAGCGGGTGCATTTACCATTCGCGCACTTGGTCGATAAGAGGCTAATGTAAGCTTTTTCTGACACTTAATATGCAATAGTGAACACACCAGTAAGATCAGAATTACAAATATTCTACTAATTTAGTAAGTATTCTATATGTCTAGATTACAAAACAGTTGTCTGAGCCATTGAAAATATACACATGTGGACCTGGTTGCGTCCCTTAATCTACCAGATCTTCTAGTAAATCCTTTTCATGGCATTTATAGAGCAATGTGGTTTATCTGACTTTTCCTACCTCTTCTCCAACTAACATGAGGTACGTTGCACTTTGTTACATACAACTAGTTGCCAGGAACGGGCTATTTGCGTGGTGTAATATTTAACGGACTGCTTTCAGAGAGTTCAGTTTTCACTCAACACCTTGTGTCAAACTAAAGAAAGCTTAGAAAATGTCTTTAAGCAACTTGGCTTGAGTAACAGTGGGCGAAATAGACTGATAGTCACTTACTATATCTTGTTTAGGTTGCTATAAGCCTTGAAATATGTGGCACTTAGAGAAAATTTAACTCCCTACACTATTTCAAGCCTTGTACCAAACTAAAGAAAGCTTAGTGAATGCCTTTAAACTGTAATTGTAATTATCGAAAAAATACTCAAATCTCGGGCTGTTTTTATTTTATTTTATTTTATCACTCATTAACCAATCTTAATTCAACGTTTCAATATCCATACCATTTTCAAGTCCAGCACTTGACAGGTAACCTCTGACCGCAAGCCTGTTAGTCGCCTCTTCCGCTCTTCTCCCGGTTCTCCTCAGGTGTTGCCATTGGAATCGAATCCATTAAAATCAGCTCATTACTTCACATTACACCACAATGGAAAGTAGTACTCAGGCATAATTTGATGATCATGATACCGTTTTATTAATGTCTATCAAATCAGTTTGTGAGAAATTATCCTTAGGCAGTCATTTTAAATCGCGGAAAAATTCTACTGACTAAAAAAAAGGATTCTTCACAGAATTATTCTATATATCAAACCTAAACTCCATATTGCTATTTATAGAGTAATAGTTAGTGAGCTAGACTAACTGATAAGTCACTTACTATATCTTGCTCGGTTTGGATTGAAAAGCTTGAAATATGTAGCACACAGTGAAAACGAAACTATTTAAACTATTTTAAGCCTTGTACCAAACTAAGGAAAACATAATGACTACCAATAGTATGGCCAGCTATGGGTAAATAGTAGGGCAGACTAGGTTCTTCAGCCTTGGTGAGGCAACTAGTCTAGGAGAAGAAAAAACTCTGAATTCAAACCTGTTAAACTCCGCTTAAAAAATTGACCTTGTGTCATATCCTGCCCGAGCGGAGGGGTTGGGTAAATAGGACCAATAGTATGGCCCGAACCTTGACCTTACCTCTTATCAATTCCACAAGTTAGATTACCTTTACAATGCTAAAGTGCTCTCACTGTCCTATCATTTGCCCACATTACTTGAAGGGAGAAGTGGATTCATGCCTTCCTAAAGAGTATTCATGCAAAATGATTGTAAACTATCCCAAATGTATTGCTTTTACTAAAGGGCTCCAACTGCCCTACTATTTATACATTGCTTGAAGGTAAAAGTGGATTCATGCCTTTCTTGTAATTATGCGTGCAAAGTGAATCAAGTTATCCAAGACGGTTGCCTCTGCCAGGATACATGACTCGAACTATTTACAGAATGCTTGAAGAGAGAAGTGGATTCATGCCTTTCTCGTGGGTATTCATGCAAAGTGAATTAAGCTATCCCAGAGAGATTAGCTTTAAAGGAGATGTGGATTCGTGGATTTTCTAAAATGTATTAGTGCAAAATGAAGAGAAATTGTTGCGACCATAGATTGAACTCGGTCCGCCAGTATCATTTTCCGTTATCTTTTAGCTTTCTTTAAAGCCCAATTTTCAGATGAATATTTTTAATAATAGTTATTAATTTCCATGAAATAAATTGACAAATAGCATTGAAACCATTAAAGATTAAAAATAACCAGCCTTTTCAAAGTCTGAGTAACAATTAATTTCTTTAAATTGTTTACAGAATATTACGGTTAAGTGAAATAAAAGTAGTGAAAAATAACATACTTGTAAAATCATCAAGCTCTCGACTAGTATTGATGGAAATATTTCTTTAAGGATAGTCGGTAAATTCCTGCGAGTATTCATCACGCTTAGTTTATTTGGCTATGCTTATTTGTTTAAATAAATAAGCATATCAACTTTTTATGGGTTATTTAAAGCGAAAATTTAATTCCTTCATAAATGTTTTGTTGTTATCATGAATATTTGCATTTTCAATGATTCATTGGATTTTTTAAACTGCATTTTTTAAATTTTCTTTGAACGCAGTTATATATTAAGTACTCCCATCTAATACAAGTAATTTGCACATAACTGTTGATACAATGTGTTTCTAAGACTAATAATGTATACACAATTTTATAGTTTCAAGAAACTATTTCAACTTTATAATCCTTTGTTTGCACACAATTATATGATTTCAATTATTCCAATCTAATACTAATAATTTTATACAGTTGTATGATTTCATAGTTTGGTTTGGTTGTTTGACGACATATCAATCTTTGTGGTTCTTTTTTATATAAAGGTCATCATTGTAAAAACAGCAATGAATATGAGAGCACGACTGGAGGTCGAACTCGCTGACTTAGAATCCGCACCCCAGCACTTTAGCCACAACGCCACGGGTATTCCTACTATATAGATTCATGTATTTCAAACAACTATGTGGTATCAAGTTGACAAAAATAATAAACCTAAGTTTTGTGCCGTGGTACTAACACAAAAAGGAGATATATAATCATAGCGAATCAAGGGGAAACTCAGATACTTGGTAATAGTATATTTTTTCGATAAGGAAATCATATACAACTCTCCTACACGCTTTATCTGTCTAACAGCTAATTTAAAAATGGACACAACCATTCTTTATGGTCCAAAGGGGAGGTAGGTTATCCTATACAACACTAAGTAAATAATTATAGCTTCAAGTAACTATTCTTAATATGAATAATTGTCAATTATATAATATTGAGAATTCCGATCGAATACAAATAATTTTAAACAGATCGATTTGACCAATAAATGGAACAAACTCATACTACCACTCGGTGTAAGAGTGGACATGGGAGTAATAGCAATGAAGGGGTGAATCTCTTATTCCCAGAACTCTGGAACTAGAGCCTCACCACCAGATGCAGTTTAATGTCTTACACAGCACACACAGAAAGTTTGAATTTTATAAAAGAAAATTTAGTTTATTTATACCCTAATCTTAAAAAATGCACTGACAATTTTCGTTTATGTGAAGAACGATGTAATGGTTAACAACCCAGACAAGAATATCATTGTTATTAAATTTGGTTCTCACAGGGTACCTAATATCTGATGGTGACTACATGCTGGAATGATTTTATATATAAGAGAGTCATAAAAGGTTTTTGCTTAGACGGCTGGGACTGTAGAATACACCGACTGCACCTCTGCGGAGGGGTAACCCCCCCCCCAACGAATGGCCTGGATATGACACTAAACAATCTGATTGTGAGGTTTCAGTAATGCTGGAGCTTTGAGAAATGCAGAGCAGCCCTTCATAGCTTCGATCCAAGGTCACCTTTGGCCAGGAGAGGTAACACCTGATAGGACCCTATCTATGGGTTAAATAGAACTAAACTGCGTACTTATGCTAAACTTAATTGTTTGAATTAGAACTGTTTGACTAAACTGAATTGCTTGAAATAGAATTTTTTTGACAATTAAACTGTGTACTTATGCAAAACTGAACTGCTAGAAAAAGATCTTTTTTTGACATTGAAACTTTAATTATACTAAACTGAATTATTTGACATAGAACTGTTTTGACGTTTAAATGTGTTGACAAAGTTTATACTTTATACTAAACTGAATTGTTTGAATTAGAACTGTTTGACTAAACTGGATACCTTAAAATAAAAATGTTTTTGACATTTAAACTATATACTTATGCTAAACTGAACTGCTTGAAATAGAACTGTTTTGACATCTAAACTGCACAGTTATGCTAAACTGAATTGTTTAAAATAGAACTTTTCGACATTAAAACTGTATTCATGGTAAACTGAATTGTTTTAAATAGAACTGGCTATTTGTATAAAAATGGATTTGGCATTAAATAACCTAGAACGGTTGATACGCCATAAAACGCCAACAACCAACCAACATTAAAGGTTTTTAGTATAGTTGCTGACTACAAATAACAGGGTGTTTAAAAGGTTTGCGATATTTGCAATATACGCACTAGACTGCGGTACATAGATCACTTGACCGGAGTAGTAAAAGTACCTGCTATGGTTGCTAGTATCGTGGTAGTTGGTACACTGACACTTGGTGCATTTCTTCACCCCGTATATAATTTGAAAGCAGTTCAGAAGAATGTGCAACAGAATCTAATTTGGAAACTTATGATTTACGAGTTTGAACTGGGGCATAACGCTGCCTAAGCAATCAAAAACATTTGCTCTGAGAAATGTAAAAACGCTCTTGAAATTTCCCTGGGGTTACAAGTACTTCGACAATCAGGCACGGTCAGATAGATCTAAAACCAGGAATTCAAAGTCTGTGTATTAAGTCATAGAGGAAAATCAGGCGAATAGTACCAGGAGAGAATAAAGCGAGCTCGGCATCTCATAGTTCAGCAGTTTTGTCCACCTTCATGATCTCTGCAAAAGCACCCAAAACTATCGAATTGTACCTCACAATAACGAAATATTACAAAACGAATTAACTCACTCGTGTATGTTATCAATAAATTTAAGCACTGAATGTCATTTGCTTTTGATTAAGGTCAAGTTACTTTTAAAGCAGCAGTACCTAAGTTAAGTTAAGCAACGATAATCACGTCAGTATTTACGTGGGTGTTTACATAATGACAGTAGATACGTTAAGAAACTGATGGTTTGCACGTCAGACTGAACAAACAATAACAAACTGGAGGGTCAAAAAAATGAGCCTGAGTTATATTTATATTTTCATCGAAGAAAAACTAACAAAATATATACAAAACAAGTCATTCAATATGTAGGCACATCAAGTCCTTTTAAATATGGGATGACTTTACCATGTATGTATGAGGGTGGTTCAAAAAACTCTAACCTCATCCAGAACGAAGAACCATACCCAAACATTTTCGCTGTAGCAACACACTACGATTGTAACTCCTTTGTCAGCTAATATGAATGCATTAACTGATTCCACCATTTCAGGTGTGCTTGCCATTGTGGGGTTCCCTGGCTGCTTCATCTTGAATAATATTTCGTCTCTCTTTAAACAATCTACCCATTTGTTTTTTTTTTTACCAAAACATGCTTCTCACTATACATCACACATTCCTCAATAAATTTCAAATGGCCTTCTCTCCTCAGCCGGCAAGGATTCGATAACGGACCTCTGTTCAAGCCGGGAGCACTCTGTTTGATTTGCTGCTGTTTTGAATAGCCTCAAAAAATACTTTTGTGAGATTTAAACAATTTTTAATTATAAACCAAAAATGCCAAAAAATGCCGAATTTACATTTATGGGGGGAAAAAATTCTGAAAAAATTTATTTTAATTGTTTTAACCACTGCATATAAATACAGTGATTAAAAAAATTAAAATATACAAACGAGAGATGTTCGAAAAAGTAAGTGAGAGATAAGCAATAATAGATGTACACAGTACAAAATATAATATTCCTCTATCAGAAATATCGTTTGTATCAGTCTTTAAACCCATAAAACGATAGTTCTGACCGAGCGATATTTTAAAACATGATCAGAGGAAGTTCCCGTGACACAGTGGCTAAGGTACTCAACTGCAACATTACAGTTAGCGAGTTTGAGCATCAGTCACCCAATCACGTTCCCTTTCAGATTAATAACATTTGAAAAGTTAAGAGTTTCCTTATCCCTACAAGATGTGGATAATAAGAGAGCCATTACATTCTTTCTACAAGGAATGTTTTGGCATTAAATAATACACGAAAGTTGATATTAAAGAAAGAAACCAAACCAAACCAAACCAAAAAATGAGATCTAAAATCTCCTCATCGACTCATACCAAAATATCGGATTTACTGGGTATAGCAAAATAGCTCTCTTTCTGAAATATCGGGCTAATGAATTCAAAGGTTTTATAAACATCGATGAATATCAATGGGTTTAATTCTATTCCGTAATACATTACTTTCCATTAGAAATAATAAAATCCTTGGATCTTGATTTATTATTTAGAAAAATTTAGGTTGATAAATTGATTCGTTTATTTCAACGGCATGTCAACCTTTATTGGGTTATTCTATGCCCAGAGGCTAGAGAATTGAATTCATTGTACGTTCATTTTTATATTTTTGAGTAGTTGTTTCTTAAGAGCTGTTTGCTCACAGTCATGTGATATCAAGCATTCCTAATTTTCAATCAGTTATATAGTTTCGAGTGAATAATAATAATAATATTCCTTAGAATACAATAATAGCTTCAAATAATTATTCTTAACCTAAATAGTTTACCGTTATATGGTAGTAAGTAATCTATCTGATAATTATTTTCAAACAGTTCGATTTGACCCCAATATTGAGCTATAACAGGTACTACCACTCCGAGGTAACCCAGGCCAACAGTATTAATTTGCTTTTCCTGTCTAGCACCGGGCCACCAGATATACGTGCCAGGAGGCCAAACAATGACAAGCATAGATACACATTGCACTTGGCGTTCGAGTCTAGTAAATCTATGACCAGCAAGCTCACCTGGTATTAGTGCCGGGAGACTTAGCAAAAGGTAGTATCGATCACATTGCGCTAAGAGATCCTATAACAAGCAATGATCAGCAGCGCGATCCCTAAAATCCCTATTATTAAGAATACCTTGTGCCAAATCCTGCCTGGTGGGAAGCATGCATAAATTTAAAGTACAACCGCTCCGAAAAAAAAAAACAACTGAAATCTGGAGTAATAGCAATGAAAGCGTATTTTTCACTCGTCAGGTCTCCAGAACTGGATACTAATTATCACATGCAGTTTATTGTCCAGCCCATTGACATCCCTTTTTGTCTTTGCAGAGGATATAGTCAGCGTATTCTACCCGTCACCAACGAGATAAACAAATGATGAATTTATTTATCTATGGAATATACTATGTAATTGGATTCTCAAATTTGTTCTTTTTATAGAATAATAAATTTTTGATGCTATATTGTTCTTTGAAGATTTCTAAGTTTCTTTTATTTTCAAATCAATCTTTATTCGTTCATTAATCACTGGCGCCAGTCTGACAATCCTCACACTTTCTTGAAACTCTGTATTGCGTCCGACCGTCCATTTCTAAATATATTAAATGTCTGGATCGATCTAAATCGACGGTGGAACTTGTCTATTTTCATGTAAGGACATCAAGCACAAAATTGTATTTATTACAAATGTCGTGCCTCCTTTGTTGTGAGAACTGTCAAATTTGGCTATTGTTTGACCAACAAAGGAATGTTGATTATAATTCAATTTAATCAAGCAGAGGGAAACCAGTGTGAGATCTTCAGAGTACTGAGTAGCATCAAATGGGCCCTTTGCCAATAGGTATCATACGTATAATGTCTATGTCGTGCCATTAAACTTTCCAGTCACCATGTGTATTCTATAGACATATAAACAATATTTATAGCTATAAACTCTCTCTCTCTCTCTCTCTCTCTCTCTCTCCCCCTCTCTCTCCCTTCCTTCCCCTCTCCTCCTCCCCCCTCTCTCTCTGAACTGATTGCTGAGACTGTAGAATACACCGACTGCTTCACCGCAATAAGTGTTCTGGATATAACACTGAACAATCTGATGGTAAGGCTCTAGTAATTCTGGAGCTTTGAGGAATGCGGCGTACCCCTTTGTTGCCATCGCTCCCAGATCCATTGTGGGCTTGAGTGGTACCACCTGATAGGGTCCTATCAGAACAAAACTGTGTACTAATGTTAAACTGAATTGTTTGATATATGACTGTTTTGACATTGAAACTGTGTACTCATACTAAACTGAATTGTTTGAAATAGAGCTGTTTTGGACATTGAAACTGTATACTTATGCTTAACTGAATTTATTGAAGTAGAATTGTTTTAATATTTGACTGTGTGCAAACAAAAACTATACTTATACTAGACTGAATTTTTTGGAATAAGATTGTTTATATGAATAAAAATGGATTTGGCATTAATAACCTACAATGTGTTATGTACCATTAAACCAAACCAAATCTAACCTCTTTTTCTCACTCTGTCTCTCTGTCTGTCTGTCTGTCTGTCTCTCTCTCTCTCTCTCTCTCTCTCACACACACACACACACACACACACATACAAACATACACACACGTATATACAATCTTTACAAGGGCAAAATGCGACACAAAATCAATTCTAATCGAAGTACATCTGGTTTAAATTCAAAGTTTACCTTCTTAGTTGGTTGCTCTACTAATGATAAAGAACTCAGTCAGCATTTATCCAACTCCTTTACCACGAACAGGATGTGATACAGGGTCAATTTTTAAGCTAAGTACATTTGTTTTGAATTTAAAATATTCCTTCTCTTCGATTTGTTGATGTACCAGGGTTCAAGATGACAGTCTGTATTTGCTCAGACACTTCACCACGAAAAAGATGCAACTCATGGTCAGTTTTTTAAGCAGAAAAAGACAGGTTTGAATTAAAAGATTCTCTTCTTTGTTGGTTGCTGTTCCACTGTTAAATAAGACAGTCTGAATTTACCCAATACCTCACCATGTGAAGAATGCCACACCGCATCGGTTTTTGTTAGAAGGTCTATCTCGACGAACAAAGCAAAAGATAACGGACTCTAAGCAAGAACACAGCATTGACAAAGAGAAAATAAGAACTCAATCATGGCAATTACAAGAGAAATATTGACAAAAATTCTAAGACAATAGCAGAAACAATTTCGAGAAGAATAAATTCGTTTTCAAATTCTCTGCTTCAGTGTTTTAACATTCATTTGACAGCAGCAGATTCTAACAGCAGTTCAGAAGTTTCTATTGACTCTATTACCTCTACTATGACAGAGTTAAGCGACCAACCTGGATCTTGTCACGCATTTGATGCGTGGTACACGCACAAAGTTTTCTCAATGAATTCTCGGGCAAAAACGATGCGTGGAGAAGCCGCCTTCTTGTCAGAAAACTTGGCACAGTCGAACGCAAATGTTTCACGAATTTCATCTTTACGAAACAACCTAATGATTTAGACTTTATGCAGACAGCGAAGTAACTTAGTAAAATATTTGAGGAACAACTTTCCCAATTTAATTTTCGATACAATTGTCTCAAGTTAACCAAATACTAGACAGACAACTACGTTACTTTAAAAAGTTTTGTCAAACTCGATTGCAAAAAAAAATTCAACTACACTCTCTTCCGAAAGATCAGTTTAAATGCCTTATTTCAATCGCTTAACTTCCATCTCCTCATACATCAGATATTCGCATACAACCGTGTTTACTACCAAAAAGTTTCATAATATGCTATATGGGTGACAATATGTTACCTTTGTAACAGATTACAAAACTCTTGTCAGTATTTTCGGATTCAAGAAAGGTTATCTTGTTAAAACAGCTAACCATTTGTAACGTTTCAATTCTTTTTGACTAAGCAGATTCATTGTCAAGACCCATGGCATCTCATCGAAAACAATCGAAAGACACCGTTGTTGCTGCAGTATTAATTGAACAGTAAGTCAGTTTAGTGTTGGCATCCATAATCAAACCGCTTTCAATTATTGTAACAATAGTCCATGGACCATTTACATTTGATCCATTACTAAAAAAAATCCATTTCCACTACACACACTGGCCGACAGTATGTCCCGATCGATATATTAAACCTTTCCACCAATGTCGATCAACTTTGCCTGAAATTTATAGTTGTGTTCGTTTAGCCGAAAACGTTGTGGTACTACAGGAAACAGGAAATTAAAGTCCTCAAAGATTTTCATTTTGGTTTCCAGGGCATTAGCTATATGAAGGCCTTAACTTGGAACTATGTCTACTGACCTGATACAGACAAGCTGTGGGAAGAAATTGTAGACATTTATTCTAAATGTGAACCAGCATTAATCCCCCTCCGGATAAATTAACTGTGTCCCTGGACTATTCCAGAATCCCCCAGTCATGACTCCACGTTGATTTTGTGAAACCAACGTTATTTGATCCTAATTGATGAATGAATGAAACTGTTCATCATGAATCGCTCCACTTCCGGTGAAATTACCATAAAGAAAAGCACGTTTTAGCAGAATTTGTGTACCAGACATTTTAGTCTTATATAACATCAATACATTTACGGCATTCCATACAATCGAAAAGCACAGTTGAGCGTTTTGTATTCACATCAACATATAACTTCGGACTTTCATTCACTCGGCAACTCTCTCTCTCTCTCTCTCTCTCTCTCACTCTTTCTCTCTCTCTATATATATATATATTATATATATATATAAAGTAAATAATGTCTATGAATATCCAAAGAAAAACTGCTCAATGCACAGCTATTATATACAAAATATACCTGCGGAGCCAAATATATGTTTTTGTTTATAAACAAGAAATTCAAAAATTGGAATAGTATTTCGGAATTTCTTATTTTTTTAAACAATATATATATATATATATATATATATATGTGTGTGTGTGTGTGTGTGTGTGTGTGTGTGTGTGTGTGTGTGTGTGTGTGTGTGTGTTTGACTATCTGTTTTTATCTATCTATCGATCTCAGTATGTCCTTATCTATCTGAATCTATTCAAAGCTATCAATCAATTCATCGATTTATTTTAATCTATTCACATCAATCTATCAATCTATCCTTCCGAGCTGCTTTTTTCGGGTCCTTTATCCGAATATGTCTTTCTCTTAAATTTGCAGGCCGATAATATTTTGCTTTACAACTGACTTGTGGTGAACACGCAACCTCTGCATTTTGAATTTGTGTTTATAAATGCCTTTTAAATATAAACGACTATTTTTAGATTGTGTCACCTGTCAAAAGATGACCATGGCATACTTCGTTATCATTTCAATAAACTAAATTTTAAAAATTGTAGCCTCTGTACTCATGATGTTATAAAAATGTGATGTGATTAAAGAGAGAGTGTGTGTACAAATTTGTATTGTGCTTGTGTATGCCTGTGTGCGTGTGCGTTTAAACTTGTGAGTAAGTAAGAATTATTAACTTTTTTTCTACTTAGTTTTAATTTTTTTTTTTTTTCATACATATATATTTTTATATTAAAACTTTTTTTTCACTTGTGATGTATTCATCTTCTGGCCAGCTATATTTGCTTTATTTTTATAACCTCACTAGGCTTAATATCTATCCTTGAAGGAAGTAAACTTAACTATTTGAATTTAAATCTTCGAGGCTGTTTGCAATTCCACTGGATCAATTACCTTTAGGAAAGGTATTAATGAAAGAATCCCCTATCCAGCTATAGATGAATAATAGGACAGACTTCACCCTTTGGCTTTTGTATGGCAGCCAGTCTTTGATAAAATGAAGGATAGACTCCATTAGACTATTCCTGTCCCAAATACGTTACATGAATAGTGCTCTTAACGACCAAACCAGGTTACGATACCAATGTCAGTAAAGTGCTTTGAAATTGTATCAGACGTATTGTATGTCTTGGTGTGTAAACTTAATGAATAAAATAAAATCTAAGTAATAAGAAACTTAATGAATAATTATTCTTACTTACTCACAGTAAGTAAGAATAATTATTCATTAAGTTTCTTATTACTTAGATTTTATTTTCCATCTTAAAATCTTTTCTTTCTTTAATTTTACTTATAATGGATTCATTCCCTGAGCGACTATATTTGTTTGTTTTTTTTATTTTGATAACCGAAGCAACATTAAAATATTGATTACCTGACGCAAATATTTATTCATTGGTTGTTCTCAACAACTTTATCAACTTACAGACAGAGGAATTTGCGTCCTGTAAATGCTTCCAAGCTTGGCAAGCAAAGCATTTCTTGTGAATTATATTCTCAGTGAGTGCTATGAAAGTCTTGCCTTGTGTTAAGCTTGACTAAGTCAAATACTAGTAACGAGTAAATATGCAAATTAGTGTAATGTCGAAAGAAATTGCTTTTCGTTCTTAACGAAACGTCAGACTTGGATAACTGAAAAGTAATGTTGTTCTTACAAGAGAGTTATCCATTGAAAGATGAAAAGGATCATAACATGTTTTACAGAAGGAAATCAGACACGGACTATGACAAAAATTGGGCTTTTCAGAGTCAGTGGAATCTAAAACTTTAAACTAGTATCAGCAAAATAGGATAACCACAGAAAAAGTAAAATAAGGCAATCACAAAAGTATCAGCAAAATAAAGTTATCACACAAACGTATAAGTAAAATACGGTAATAACAAGCAATATCAGCCAAATATGGTAATCACAAAAAAGTATCACCAAAATAAGGTAATGACAAACAATATCAGCAAAATACGATAACCATAAAAAGTATCAATAAAATAAGGTAATCACAAACATCATCAGCAAAATATGGCAATCACAAACAGTATTAGCAAAATAAAGTAATCACAAACAGTATCAGCAAATACGGTAATCACAAAAATATTAGTATAATAAGGCAATCATAAAAAGTATAAGCAAAATAAGATAATCACAAATAGTATAAATAAAAAAAAAATCACAAAAACTATAAATAGAATAAATTAATCACAAAAAACTATAAGCCAAAATAGGCCATTCCAAAAAAGTAAAATAAACTATGAGTAGAATATTTTCATCATAAAAAATATAAGTCAAAATATTCAATTCCAAAAAAGTATAAGTAAAAAAAGAAATAAAAAAAAACTACTAAAGTAGAATAAGTTAATCATAAAAAATGTAAGTCAAAATAGGCAATTCCTAAAAAGTGTAAGTAAAAATCAACATTATCCGAGAAAATGTTCAAGTAGATCATAGAAAACAGTAAAGCATCAAAATAGAAAAGTTAAAAAACTCTGTTTTGAAAACAAAAAATATACAACAAAACAAATGAAAAAGAAATTGTTGAAAATGAAAATCAATGTTCAAAACAACTTTAAGAAATTGGCTGAATAAAATCGGATTAATTCACTCAAACCAAATTTATAAAAGAAACCTATTTTCAAATGTCAACGTTTTGTTTCGTCAATCTTATTTAAATCTGTTTTATTTTTTAGCGCACTCAAAAATATGGAAAATAAAAAAATCTTAATCATCGTACAGGAACATCTCAAAACAATGTATCTTTTGTTTCAAGGCAAAAATTGCAATCATCATATTTTCAAATCACTAATAAGGTTTATTTAAAAGATCAGAACTAGTCTCAAAATACAGACACAAAATGTTTTACTCCACTATTTACAACGTCATCATTACTCAAATGATTGAATACAATTTAAAAACTATTTGTTAAATATTCAATATACTGATATATTTTATTGAACGAAACTAAGGAAAGTCAGAATATGTGCAAAAAAGCTGAACAAAATGACATACTGACACATGAAAATAGGTTTCTATTATGGGTACTACGACACCACTATAGCTCTATGTTACCAAATTTCCTTAGAAACTTCAAAAATTTAAGATAAGTTGTAAATTATAACACACACTGTTTATTATCATTGCTTGTTTTTTTGTTGGTTTTTTTTTTTTTTTGACATTGTATTTTAACACTATTGTTGTCGGATCTTGTAAAAATATAAATCCACTTCCATCTTATATTCTATATCTTTTTTGTACTACCTCGTATGGCTTATTATCCTTAACAATTTTATCGTCTGATGATCGTTAGAACTTTGTATAAATTGAATCGAGTGGGCTTTGGTATTGACGACTTTAAGGTTTCTCTTAGTATATTTGTCGTATATGAGGACTCTAACTAATCACCGCAATTATTTAAGGATGGGAAGAAAAAATAATTTGGACTCTTGTGGTAAACAATGAAAAACGATTCACGACGAATTAACTACACATATTTATGGCGTGATAAAAGTTAATAGAATGAATACAGAAATTCTAAAAGAGTACATTGTAGAGGAAAGGCTTATTGTGTTGTGGAAGAGTATTTTGGTATAAGTTAAGAGTCCTTAATTGCATGGATATTGTTGTGGAAAAACTTATGTCAGAGCATGGTTCTGCCCTCGATATGGCACAAAGTTTGTTGGGGAAAAAGTCCCACCGTCGGGAAACACAAACACTTATGAGTGCTTTGTGTT
>OY757922.1:60569113-60614113 GCA_963585895.1 Sepioteuthis lessoniana
TTGTTTAGACAGGACTGGAGGAAGAGACTTTTTGACTTTGCCGCGCCCTTTCATATTCTAAGATGGTCACCGGCCATTAGCAGTACTATTTGGAAAACAAGGGATGTTATCTTTACAAGCTAGACTTAGTCTTTTAAATGCTATCATACTATATATATATATATATATATATATATATATATTAGTCTCCACTTTTAACAAAAGACATAACATTTATTTTTTTCTGTCTGTCTTTCCTGCACTATCAAACACACACTGATATGCACGCACGAAAAATATATATATATATATATATATATATATATATATATATATATATATATATATGAGATCAAATAGATTATCAAGACGCTTGAAAGAAATAATAAAAAAAAATTGAAAATAATAAGGATTCCGTCTTGTTAATTCAAACTTGTTTGAAAAAAAAAAAAAAATATATATATATATATATATATATATATCGGAAAAAGTGGAAATAGACACGACAGTATAGAAATATACTGAATGTTCTTCAAAGGATTAATTTTTTAATTAGATAGTTACCAATTTAATTAGATAGTTAAATTTTCGGGTTTTAAAACTCCAACAGGGTGTATAAGTTATTAAATGAAACGAAAAATATGAGAAAGTTTTAAACCAGTTTACTTTTGTTGGTAGCAATCTTTTTAAATTTCTGTGATGTAATAAGCGTTCCCAATTTTATTCTAAAAGGATCAATCTATCTATCTATCGATAGATAGATAGAGAGAGAGAGAGAGAGAGAGAGAGAGAGAGAGATTCTTTTAGAATAATACATACATATACATATATATATATATATATATATATATATATATATATATATATATATATATATATATATAAGTTAATAGTAATGCTATTTAGTTCATATATACCAAAAATAAACATTCCATTTTGTATCAATTCGTCTTTATCAGTGTTAATCTTCTTTCTATCAGTATAATTCGACAATCTGTTTATTTATCTTTCTAAATATATTTAACCGATGAAGCTGAATCGTTTTAATAAGGGATTTTGTAATTTTTCAGCACCAATCAGACGAAATAAGAAAAAAAAAAAAAAGAAAAAACCCTGTCATTGTTTTATTGTATTGTGGTTTGAAATTGTTGTATAGTGGCTTGTGGCACGTTACTTCCGGTATCGCAGAAGTATAAAAGACGCCGTGTCCCTTAATCTAGACTGAAGGGAAGCAGAAGCAGAAAGAGAAGCAGAGACAGAAGAGTTTTGAAAGACCTTGGTCAGTAGAAGACCAACTTCGGACGCAACGCCTACAGCCTCATCGGACTGTACCACTAGATTTAATAAGTAATTAACTCGGTTTCACTGTGTATCATTTTGTTACCGCGATACAACAGAAATGATACTGGATTAAACGATTTTCCAGCTTTTTTTCAGTACTTTTTCAAACATCCAGTGCAAATTTTTAGTTGATATAAAACTGTAAAATAAATATAGTTTAGAAATATCTTTAGAAAATAAATAAAGAAAAATGCATTTTAGAAATTCGATTGATTGCAAATATGAATGGGTTTTCCGTTCCTAAGAAATAATAATAGTTATTTTTCATTTTTTCCTCTTACGTGGAAATATTCAATTTGATGAAAAATAAAATAACTGTATAATCATTTCAACTGTCATAATAATCAGCTTTAAAATAGTACTGACCTCTTCTTCAGTGCATGCAAGTACTAGATTTCTCTCTCTCTCTCTCTCTCTCTCTCTCTCTCTATATATATATATATATATATATATATATATATATATATATATATATATATTATGGACTCGATAAGTCAGTTACTTCAAGCTTCATCTTAAATTTAATTATTATTTGCATTCATTCCACCATAATATAACATAAATTACTTAGTCAAGTAGTTTTTAGAAAAAAGCACTAAACCCTAATTGTGTAAGAACATAAATGAAATTCGAGGTGATGGACTTATAATAATCCTTCATATTTTATCGGTTTTATTGCTCTGCCATGAAAGCATCGTGCACTTATGAAAATATTTCCCTATTTATTTTTTCTGCCATTATATATATATATATATATATATATATATATATATATATATATATATATAATGACAGGAAAATATATATATATATGTGTGTGTGTGTGTGTGTGTGTGTGTGTGTGTGTGTTTGTGTGTGTGTCTGTGAGTATATATATATATATATATATATATATATATATATATATATATATATACGTGTGTGTGTGTGTGTGTGTGTGTGTGTGTGTGTGTGTGTGTGTGTGTGTGAACAATATTTTCGATAATAGAATTGATTAAAAATAAAAGCGAAATAATAACACACAACTCAGATTAAGCAGTATTGATGCGTTAGCATCGTGATTTTATTAACTTGTTTTTATGAATTTTTTTTCTCTCTTTTTATTGTATATCAGTCTTCATGGGTTATTTCGTGCTTAAGTCATAAAGTTTATAAGAACAATAGTTGTGGTATTATTTCAATCATAGCTGAAGGCAACGAGGAGGTTCATATCTTTCCCAAGTCCGAAAGTGAACAGAATGGTGCAAATGAAGCTCGAACTCGCTTACTATGATGCAACGGTGACGCGCCGGTAACCAATTGTAATTCTTACCTAAAACATGGGGAGGCTCTGTTATGGGTGCGTGGGGCTTTTGCCTATTGCAAAGTCAGGGATTTGCAACAGGTGAAGAACAAATTGAATCAGACTGGCTATCACAGCATACTGCCGTATCACGCAATCACATCTGGAACGCATCTTGTAGGGCAAGGATTTGTACTCATGCAAGATAATGACCCAAAGCATACTAGTAAACTCTGCCAAGCAAAAAGGAACAGCACATCCTACAACTGATGTCTTGGCTGGCGCAAATCAGCGGACTTAAATCCCATTGAACTGGTGTGGGATGAACTTGACTAAAAAGTTAGAGTTCAACAACCCACCAGTGCGGCACGCCTCTGACAACTATTGCAGAAAACCTGGGCATTATTATCTTCAGTCTAGCTCCAGTCTTTGGTAGAGAGAATGCCGAGAATATGTAAAGTAATGAAAGCAGCAAAAGGGGATCATTTCGATGAATCAAAAGTTAAAGAATCTTTTCGTGTTTCTTTTGTTTAATTCGTATTTAATGTGGCTAAGACTTGTATTTCATGTGAAAAAAATAAAACCATTGTGGCGCTTAACTTGCTTCATTAAAAATAACACTTTTAGGATGAGACGAAAAAAGTTTTGAGGCTGTCCAAATACTTTTAACTGGTTGAATATATATATATATATATATATATATATATATATATATATATATATATATATATTCTCTGAAAAACAATTTTACCATATGAAAACATAGCTACTATTTTTATTTTAGAAATATATTGCAAATGTTTGACAGCAGAAAATCATTGCCACTGATTTTACTATATCTACTAAAAATCACTTTTACTATAGAAAAGGATTAAAACTGATTCTACGAAAGAAAAGACGTTGCAATTGATTTTTCAATTTAAAAAAAAGCTTTGCTTTGAGTTCCCTGTTACAAAAAGTATTTCAATGTAAATAAATTACCAATTCTTTCATCATCTGAAAAGGTTGTAAATAATTTCACGGTAGTGTTGCATTGAAAATGATTTCATTTTATTTTTTAATAATGAAAAATGAAAATGAATCAGACAGATATGTTAAAAAGATAAACGCAAGAAAAATACACACATAGGCGTGGATGGAAATATATTGTATTGGATTTGCCGTCACGTTTTCCGACTAAAATTTTGCTTGCATGCAAGGTATTCTATTCAAAATTATTTGAATACAAAAATAAGAATTAAATAATAATAATAATAATAATAATAATAATAATAATAATAATAATAATAATAATAGAAAATATATTAACTGTGTTAGCTAAAAAGTCGTCTTCAGGGCAGACCTTTGCGTTTTAGATTATAATACATTATAAAATATATTTGAAATTAATTATGCCATAAAACGGAATCTTTTTCAAAAAATTATCATTTCTTGGTTTGAAAAATTGTTGACGGTTTACAACTTTAAAACTCAGAATTATTAAAGGGTGTTAAAATCTAAAAAAAAAAGATGGCATCTTATGGAACCCTTAACTTTGGAAAATTGTGTTATTAGAAGAGATTGAGAAAACTTCGATTATTCTACGTTTATCTCTATCATGAATGAATGCAATTTGGTCGAATTTTGAAAATCAAACGTATTGTTATTTAAATTATTATGTGAAACTAATGAATTGGATGTGTTTTCAGATTTGAAATCTTTTTACGTTAGTATGTTTTGTTTTGTTTTTTTTTTTAGATTTCTGGTGGTCTCCCTCATGCATAGATTGTTAAATTCCTGACAACAAATTTTATATATACTGATCGTCTCATAATAGATAAACCCATTTATATGATAAGGATTTATTGCTGAGACAAGCGCAATGGTACTCATTTGGAACATGTCCTGTAAAAATGCATCCTTTGACATAGAGACATCAAATGAATGTTTTTTAATTGTTATTATATCAGCTTCCTGGACAGGCAATCTTTTTTTGCTTAAGTTTCTTGTCTCAATAATAAATCATTATCATAATAATGGGTTGCATCTATTTTGACAGAGTTTTGAATGACTTTGTCTCCAAATAAGTAGTAACGAAAAATATGTTTTCTCTCTTGTCTAAAGCATTGTGATCAAGGATTAATAGTTGTAATTGCATACTATTTTCAAATTTGAAACAAAAAAGAATACAAAATTCTTAGTAGTAGAGTTATTAGCAGTCACATGGGTCCCATGTATATTGAGAAACCCTATAACTGCGTCAGAGAAAGAATTTGTTTATTTTTGGTTTGAGAGGGTAATAGTCTTTTAGTAATTTGTTTGGAATGGACTAGTGACGGTTTTTCTGCCTAATAGGTTTAGTTTTTTTTTTCAATGGGGGAGGTTGTGGGATTTTGATCTAATATTATGGGTCTTTTTATAGGTTTAATATTTATGTTAGCTTGGGGTTTTTTATTATAGGATATGTGCTCATAAATTTTAATGGCTTTTGATTTTGCACGATGAATGAAAGATTCAGGATATTGACGTTGAGAGACAGAGTTTTTGATGTGTTCAGATTTATCATTTAGGAAACTAGGAGAGCAAACCTAAGAGAATGCCACTTTTTTAATTTTATCGCTATAGTTTGACTAAAAATGTATGCAATCATGTTTGCTATTAGCTTTGTGGTAGACTTTGAATTTTAATTTATTGCTTTTTTTTTATTAATATGATGTTCAAGAAAGGTAAGGAATTGTTTTCGTTTTTCTTTTTCTTTTTTTTTCATTTGGGAAGTTTATGGTCGGTTCTATTTGGTTTCGTCTATTAGTAATGAAGAGTTATCTTGTATTTTTTTTAGGTAAATGAGTTCAATATATATATATATATATATATATATATATATATATATATATATATATATATATATATATATAAGTATTTTAAAATTATTTCTATATAATATTTTTTAGAAACAATTATCATTTCAAACCAATAAGTGTGAATTTTTGTTGATTGTAGTTTGGAGAATTTGATAAATCTGACAAGATGATAAAAATAAGTCGAAAAGTGGACAAACCAACTCAAACATTTTTAATCTGAAAAAGTTCTTCTCGGAATAAACAACGAAATATCACTTCTAAATCCGTTGTAAGAGTTTGATTTATCCACTTTTACGCTTATTTTTATAGTAGTTTGTAAAATATATTAATTAAATTGTATATATGCAGTAGATTGGAAATTTGATATAGTTTAGAAAAATATATTTAAAAGTTATTTCCTTTTTACTTTAGCCTTTTAGTCTGAACGCAAAAATGCATCTGTTGTACTAATAATCTTCAGAAATAATGTAACATTTTATCATGCCTCTAAAGATTATTATTCAATTATACGCATGAAATCGATTAGCTGGAATAATAAGCGGCGATTTAAGTCTTGACCTTCGAGTGGACAGAGGCTTCATTTATTTATCTATCTATCCATCTATCTATCTATTTAAGCACAGAAACACACTCACACAGATTTCGTAATACTTCTTTATTCTCCGCAATAGAAAAATATAACGATTTGAGAAAAACAACACCTACTCCTAAAAATTGATGACTACTTGTTTCAGAGAGACTTTTCAACAAATTGGTCTTATCATAATTATTGTTAGAGGAAGAGAGCTACTGATCGGCAGCCGGACGCACTTGTTCTCTCTCTCTCTCTCTCTCTCTCTCTCTCTCTCTCTCTCTCTCTCTAATATATATATATATATATATATATATATATATATGATGTAATATCTTCTGAATAAATATCTTGTAATTTAACAAATCTATTTTCATTTTTCGTCATACTTCTTACATATATATATATATATATATATATATATTCGAACTCCAGTCGCGCGATTACATTCACTTCGGAATTATACCTTTTGGAAAGGTATTAAACTCCCTTATTCTCTCCAGCTATAGGTTAAATAGCATCATTGCTCTTCTTCTAGACGCCTTTGGCTTAAATAATCCACGAAGTTTCATATGCCGTAAAACAAAGAAACCAATATATATATATATATATATATATATATATATATATATAATTGAATTTTAAGCACTGGAAGAGGAAAATTCTCGTGTTACAATTGCTAAATCTTCGGGCTATGGCTTCGAAGAAAGTCAATTCGTATTCAAGTCACGCTATTATGCTTAGTTTTGAACAAATGCTTTTGGAAAAGGTATGAACCTTTTATTCTCTAGCCATGAATTAAACTGTATCACGGCTGTTTTTCTACAAAGATGGCTTCGGTATTTAATAACCTATGATGCTTTTTATTCCATCCGACAAAAAACTAAATCTAACGCTTAAAACATTTTTAAGAAGTCAAATCTTTGCAATTCTCTCTGCACGAAAATATATTGCAATATATTTCACGTATTAAATAATAATAATAATAATAATAATAATAATAATAATAATAATAATAATAATAAACGGACTGGAGGACTTGGAAGTTGGGGGAAAAGTGGAGACCATCCAAACTACAGCATTATTGAAAACGGACAGAATACGGAGAAGAGTCCTGAGACTTGAGGAGACTTGCTGTCACTCAAACTTCAGGGAAAACCATTAGCTAAAACTGATGTGTAAAACTCTTGACGAATAAATAATAATAATAATAATAATAATAATGATAATAATAATAATAATAATAATAATAATAAGAAGAAGAAGAAGAAGAAGAAGAAGAAGAAGAAGGAAAAGAAATGATAATATATGTGTGTGTGTGTGTGTGTGTGTGTGTGTGTTATCGCTGGCAGCCGAAGTCAACGGACATCTTTTTTTACAGTAAATGTGGAGGAAAGTGATGATTACTTATTCATTTTATCTATTTATTTACTTAGTCTTGTATCTTATTCTCTGTTTGTCTATCAAATTATGTACAGGTTACCACATGTTTGAATTAAATACAGTCTTATGTTCGCTATTTATTTATTTACGATTTTGTTGGAAATTACTTTGTTCCCAAGAGTAACTCCAATAAATTTATCTGTATCGTATTTAATTTATTTGTACATTTCGCACGAGATACACAACTTTTTACTAATTTATTCTTTTTTCTTTTTTTTCATTTTATTTATTTATTTTATTGCATTTATTTTTTTTTTTTTGAAGATTATATATAGAGTGATACTTAATATTTGTTATCTGTATTTCTTTTTTCTTGTTGTTCGTCTGTTTGTTTCTCTTTCAAATTTGCACTGAAGTAATTGCGCAACAGTTTTCGTACAGGTGTTTAAAGTACATCAAAATATAAAACTACGTGATACGAAACCTTCTTACGATAAATAAACTATCGGTGACTTTATATATCTATGTATTTATCTAGTTATTTCTTTTATTCATTGTTAACGTGAATTTATTACTTTATAAAAGTGGCGTCTTGCATCCCAATGTATGTTTACCGATTATTTCTAATGTTTATTCATTACAATGCATCATTTTATCATTCTAACAGCTTAAAATAATTTAGCATGGCTAATAATAATAATAATAATAATAATAATAATAATAATAATAATACCCGATTGGATGACCAAAGGAAAGACCACTGTGATCCAAAAAAGGCCCCAAAAAGGAACCGCCCCCAGCAACTATAGACCGATAACGTGTCTACCAATAATGTGGTAAATACTTACAGCACAGATTAAAGAGGAGATCTATTACTCACTAGTCAGCCACGGACTGTTTCCAGAAGAACAAAATAGATTCCACGAAAGAACAAGAGCAACTGGTGATCTACTATAAATTTATCAAGCCTTCCCAAAGGAAAGCAAAATGAGGTTGAAAAATGTAGCAATGGCGAGGATTTACTACAAAGAGTATACGATACGGTTCTGCAAACCTTGATAATAAATAGTTTTAAAATGTACAAGATATTCGACAAAGTCATAAACTTAATCACGGAAGCCATGAAAAACTGAAAAGCGAAATTGACCTCAGGAAGAAAAACTTTGCCTGAGGTAGAAATCCAGAGAACTATAATCCAGAGAGATGCGCTTTCATCAGTACTACTTGTAATACCAATGACTCCACTCAATCATATTCTTAGAAAATGCACAAGAAGCTACAAAATCGCAAAGGAAAATGAACTAACATACATGGACGTCATCAAAATGTCCACAAAAAATGAAAAAGAATTGGAGACTCAAATACAAACAATACAAATATACACTCAGGATATACGAATGAAATTTGTCATAGAAAAATGTGCCATGTTTATAAGAAGCGGAAAAGACAAAAAATGGAAGAAATTGAGCTGCCAAATGAAAGAAGAATCAGACGATTGTGGAAAAGGAAAATTACAAACACTCGGGAATAATGGAAGCGTACACCATCAAACAAGTGGAGATATAAGAAAAATTTAAAAAGTGCTTAGGGACGAACAAGAAAACTTCTCGAAATCTATCTCTGCCGCAGGAATCTAATCAAAGGGATAAAAACTTGGGCTGTCCTCCTGGTAAGATATTTAGGACAATTCTTGAAATGGACGACTGAAGAAATTCAACAAATGGACCAGAGGACAAGAAACCTAAGACCTTACATCTCAGAAATGATATAAACAATATGTGTCAAGAAAAGAAGGAGGAAGATGATTCACCAGTATTGAAGACACTGTTGATGCATCAATAAAATGGCTCGAAGACTACATAAAAAAGAGCAAATAAAGACTAATTACAGCGATCAGAAACAGCACAGACAACAGAAGAGTCCTGAAGACCTGAGTGGACTTGTTATCAATAAACAGAACACCAAGGAAAAAGGAATGGGAAGAAAAACAACTGTGCGGATATTTCAAGCTCCAAACTGAAGAAATCTCTTACAAAAAGACTTGGACATAGCTACGGAAAGAAATTGAATCTCTTCTAACAGCAGAAAAAATACGCCATAAGGATCAACTATGTTAAACCAAAAATAGATAAAACGCAACAGAATAGTAAGTGTAGGTTATGTGACGATAGAGACTAACCGATCAATCATATAATCAACCTATGCCATCTACTAGCACGAAAAGACTTCAAGACTAGACACGACTAAGTGGGGGAAGATTATCCACCGGGAATAGTGCAAGAAATTTAAATTTGACCATACTGGCAGATGGTATATACACAAACCAGAATCCGTCCTGGAAAAAGAAACGTACAAAATTGTCTCGGATTTTGAGATACAAACAGATCACCTAATCCCAGCCAGATAACCAGACCAAGTGAAAGATAACAAAAAAAGAAAAAGAGAGTCTATCGAATAGTGGACTTAGCCGTTCCGGTCAACCACTGAATACGAAACAAAGAAACCGAAAAAGAGACAAATTCTTAGATTTTACCAGAGAACAAAAAAAAGCTATGAAATATGAAGGTGACAATGATACCAATTTCAACAGGTGCGCTTGGAACAATCCATAAAGGCTTAGTAAGAGTTGGAAATGGGTGAACGAACGAGACTATCCAAACTAATGCATTGTTAAGGTTGGCTAGAAGAGTCCTGAAGACCTGAGGGAATTGCTATCATTCAGACTCCATTGAAAGATCGTCAGCTAATGCTGGTGTGAAAAACTCACCAGGAGTAAAATGGTAATAATGATAGATTTTTTATATCCAGCTGATATCCGTTTGCTTCGACAACATTGAGTAATATATATATATATATATATATATATATATATGTGCGTGTGTGTGTGTGTGTGTGTGTGTTTATACCTTTGCATATTTTCATGTATATACCTTTCCACTGAGACTATTTAAAAGCCCATAGATGGGACACAGTCAAGTTCTAGCACACCAGAACAGAACATACCTCAGAATAAATGGATGACTAAGAGGGAACTCCTTACTCCCCCAGAACTCCAAACTCTACCAGATACATTTTAGTGTCATAATCATAGTCCTCGTGGAAAGGTATGCTGGACAAACTCGACGTGCCAAGACCCTGGATCTATGGACACGTCTTGTAGCATCCAGTAACAATGCCTGAGTAACAGCCTCTGTGCCCACGAAGATGGCTCTTGAGCCTGACCAGGGAGAAGAACATGCTGATGAAAATCTACCACCCGTGAACTTCGCAGCTACCGTCTCAGCTTACTAGGCCATGAAAGACTGAATCCTAGGTCTAAAGAGTGAAACCAGTTTAGCGCACACTGAACTTTATATGCACAGGGATAAAGGACATGTACATGTATACCAACCATTCCCAAGCCCTGTAGCAATGATTCAAATGCGACAGGCTGAGAATAATACTGAAAGTCACAGTCCCAATCTTGCATGCAGGCGGTTCAAGATATTGATCGTCTGATGTTGACTTGCGGACGACATCATTCGGTAACACCTTGAATGACTAGGAAACCTTTTCTAAGGACTGCACTGATTTCTCAACTTTGTGACAGGTCAAGGAAAGGTGGCCTATATAAAGCTCATCTCCTGCACCCACCAATTGACTAACTGGGGTCAACAGGCTTCTTCTCGTGTAGTTCAAAAAGGACGAAAAGGTACTCACCTACCTTTTAAAGGTGTGAAAGTACTAAATATTTAGTTTAATGACGCATTCGGAGCGATTTGACTTTAGGAAAAAAAAATTGTATATATATTTCATTGAACAATATAGACATATTTTTGTATGTCTTTTCCAGTTGCCGAATTGATTTTATGATGTCCGACGGGAATTCGTGGGTGAAAATTCCATAACTAATTATAACCCTAGTACTTTTTAAAAATGTTGATTAAAAGAAATACACCCCAGTGATCATAATAAAAAAGTAAAACTTATCATAAACTACAACAAATTTAAAACTTCCAACTTTGTTATTAACAATAATTCCCCATGCCCTTGATTGGGGTTTTGCAAAAAATAACCTTGTATATTAGTTTAGATGTACTTTAGGAGATTGTCTCTCTGGGATTAACAGTATATACGTTGGTTTAACCTAAATTACCCTATGGAGACGACTCACAATGCATCTATCTGATACCAGTTCATTAGCACATTTAAAAAAGCATCCCTGCTCGAATCCTGAGATTCAGAAAATTCTTACCGAAAAGACAACAATATTTGAACAACAAAATGACAAGCAAAAATTACAAATTCTCGAGGCCCTCCATATCAGAATCAAACAAACCAAACTCAATAGAATCAATTTCGAATCCTGTATTAATGTACTTAAATGTCTTTAACTTCTGCTGCAGCTACTTATAGAAATGCATAAAACTCTACAACACAAATATGTATTGTTCATGCTTTTGCAATATACACACCTCTGACGATAGTCCCAGATCGAGCAGAAACTAGTCGGGTAACAATTAGTTATGGGAGTTTTATCAATCAATTCCCGCCGGATGCCGTAAAAACAATTCGGCAACTGGAAAGGACATATACAAAAATATGTAGACAAAACATGTCTATATTTTTCAATAAAATATGCATTAATGAAGAAATGCTACCCAAACACACACACACACACACACACACACACGTGTGTGTATTGGAAGTGCTTCGTAGATTTTAGGGCCCTAAATAAAAGTAATAAAAATAAATGCCCAACTGCTCCCGGTTATTGATGATATCTTAACATTTTGAGGGTTAGCAAGATATTATTCACAACTCAGTTTCAAATACAGCTATTGGAAAGTAGAGTTGCATGAAGATGATAAGAAAAAAGCATAATTTACATGTCACTGTGAGCTCTTTCTCTTCAACGTTATGTCTTTTGGGCTTGCAATTACACCGGATGTATTCCAGGAGTTTATGCCTATAATTTTAAAAGGAGAGCATATTTAGATTACATTTAATATTTA
Source organism: Sepioteuthis lessoniana (assembly GCA_963585895.1). Classification (NCBI taxonomy): domain Eukaryota; kingdom Metazoa; phylum Mollusca; class Cephalopoda; order Myopsida; family Loliginidae; genus Sepioteuthis; species Sepioteuthis lessoniana. The sequence continues at coordinate 60,581,504 of OY757922.1, forward strand.
CAGATACAGCAGAGGGTCTCCTCAAATATTCGGAAAAATTCTTAGTAGTTTTAGAAAACATAATCTTAGATTAAAACCTGCAAAATGGGAACTTTTTCAAAAAGAGACTCATTATCCAGCCAGATCAACATAAAATTAAGATGTTGGATATTGGCTCAACGACCCATTTGACATGCCACGTAAATTGCATAGGAAGCATAACAGAAAATGCACCTGTTGCCAGAGGTTAACAGACGCAAATGCCAGGGCGGAACACATAAGTTGCTTGGGTGTTATAGCAGAAAGTGCACTTATTTGCGAAATTAAACAGGACGCAATTTATCCCTCAGTGGAAGTGCCGCTTAAATTGCATAGGTGGATTGCTAGAAGGTGTGTCCACGTTCAACGTGTAGGTGGAAGACTGGAGGAGTGGCCACGAGAATTTGCGTTGGCGTCTGGAATATTATATAACCAGTTGAGACGACGAAAATGAGGGAAACGAGAACAGACCAGAAGATAGCAACTAGACGTCACGTCACTCTGGGCTCTAGCCTTGCGCTATACTGCGCATAGTAGAGAAGTGAAGAGAAACTAAGATGATTCGATGCTTTGGGATGGTTCTGTACGAGACACGCGATAGTAGATTAGCGAGGAGAAACTAAAAGATGATTCAGTGCCAATAGGTGGCCCTGTAACAGTCTCGCGAATATAGAGAAAGAAGAGAACGGGTTTCTAAGAATATTTGTATTTCTCCCCTGTATGTATGCAAGCTAAGCCATATTCAACCCTCTCTCACTCGACTCATACGTAAATTTCAGGTAATAAAAGGAAAAGAAGAAAAAAAACAGATTAAATTTTTTATACATCAGCATTGTTGTCTTTCTCTATTATTCAACAAAGGCAATACAGGCAGTGGATAAGCCCTGTACCGTAGGTAAGTGATGTGGATTTATCGGAATGTGTTCGTATTATAGAAGGTTCATTCTATATTTTTCTAGCATAGCTGAACTATTAATTAATCTAACTTGGAAGTATTCCGGTTACCATTAAGACGATACATGTCAGGTAGCATTTAGACAAGGTTACTTTTGCGAACCCAGACCTCAATAAGTAGTATAAGTTGTGTACTGATGCGTCTGATCTTTTCATTGGTGCTTGCCTCACACAAAATGTCTACGATTAAGTAAACAGCAGGGAAATTGAGAAGCCTATTAATTTGCTATCCCCCAAATCGAGTGATACCAAGACAAAGAGGTCAACAATAGAAAAAGAGGTTAGGTTTCTTTGTGTTGTATCGTTGGTTCAATAGCGGTATTCCACAGGTACAAGCCGAAGAGTTGGCAAGGCTATCAGATAGTGATTAACGCTTTTCCCCCTGAAGTAGTCAGACACCGTCCATTTATATATTTACCGGTGTCATACTAAAAAGAGTCACTGAGTGTATAGTTCTGGTATAACACTTTGTTTAATGGCATATCAACTTTTGAAGGTTATCTAATGCCGAAGCTAATCTCTTACAAGAAGAGTAATGGTACTATGTAACCCATAGCTGGGAGGATAAGGGGGTACATACCTTTCCCAAGGGTATTTGTCCGAAAGTGAACGTAATAGCGCGACTGGAGTTCTAACTCGCTTACTACGATTTCGCAGTCCATCGCTTTAACCATTACACCATGAGGAATATCGTGTTATACGTTGTTATTTATAAAAGCTGCATCACAACATACATAGTACTACTTTTACAATATACACAGACCATAAACCACTACAATACTTCATAAATTTACCCATGCGTAATAAGAAAATACAGGTGTTGGCTTGGAGCACAGCAGGGTGCAATTGTAGGATAGAATATCTACAGAGCAAAAGTAACATATGTGTGGACATGCTATGTCATTCGAAGGGCAACTTAAAAGAGGAAGGTAAGAAACTGTTTGAGGTTGATGATAGAGCCTATAAAGTTAGTGCAACTAATTCCAATCACTTTGAGCCCCGCGGTTTTGCATAATACATAATTGTACCCTAATTAATAGAATATGAAAGATTAATATTTCCAGACACAGATATAATTCGAGAACAGGATGTGGAAAAGGATATCTTAGAGCTTATAAACAATAAAAAGAGGTCAGGCCACTAAGCTGGAACAAAAGAAAAATATAATTATGGATGATGTCTATTATTTGCTTCAACCAGATGAGGAGCCAATGGTGAGATTATACATCCCGTCACACCAAAGGACGCAAGTGTTCGTACAGTACCGATATGATAATGGCCTAGTGAGTACGGAAAAAAATTTCCGGGCAATAAAACAAATATTTTTGGCCATGTCTAGTAAGGGAAATCGTTGATCATGTTAATAGGTGTATTCAATGCCAAACAAGAAATTTAAGTACACTCCAACCACATATGCAAGAATCTCTAATTCTCCCATTCCCTTTCGCAAAAATTGCGGCAGATATTTGCGGGCCATACTCAAAAACACTTTCAAGAAATCAATATATCGTATCCATCATAGATATGTAGATATCTATCATGGGTGGCCTGAATGTTTTCCGGTCCCGAATAAGAAAGCGGAGACCGCGGGTCACTTCTTTGTGAGATTTTTCCAATATTTGGTGTCTCTCTTCAGAATGTATCTGATAGGGGTCCAGAGAATATAAATAAAATTATGAAGAAAAACCTAAAAGAATTGAACGTATATCATGTGACCACTTCTTTTTACCACCCCAGAGTAATGGTTAGGTTAACAGACTATATAGCATTATGAAAGATATTTTAGCAAAGAAAATAGGGGATAACTAACGTTCATGGAATCTGTGCAGCAATCAGATGCTTGCAGACATTCCCTTTAACGTGACTGAATCAACAAAATTCTTACCGTTTTATTTAATTTATGATGGAGATGTTACCTTCCCACTAGACAATATATTAAAGCTTCGACGATTGGAGATAACCATCAAAAGATATTGCTCAAAGAATAAAAACTTAGAGAATTAGATAAAGGTGAAAACCAAATTACATAATCGTGAAAAAAAAACCTGGCCAGTATTACATAGAATTAAATAGCAGTTAACGAACACGGCAATAAAAGCATGTGTGAAACATTTATGTGCGGCGAACGTTACAAAAGATATGTACCCGATATTGGTCCACCAGTATTAAAAACTACACTAACAGCACCCGTCAATTTTTCGAATATCGAAGAAAATAATTATCTTAATTCTAAACTCAATGAACAAAAGTGATATTCCAATTAGGGAACTACAAATGACCATGAGAGAAAGTTAGTCGGATAGCAGAGGCAGGGACAAAGAAGAGATAACGAATAGAAAACACTAGAAGTACGGTACCGTAAGAATTATGAAAACATGGACAATACCTGTGGAGATGAAACAAATATAATAGAAAACAAGGAATTTAAAAGCACAAAAGTTCTAACAAATAATGAAAACGATACGGACAGCAGTAGGAGTTACATGTTTTGGGACAAACTGTCCCAATCAAATACTAAATTAGATACTACGTCAGACAGTAGAAGTGAGGAAGAAAAAGTGCTCACTAGACTGGAAAAAGCGAAGAATGTATCTTGGGGAAGGAAGCTAAAGAGTCATAGCCAAATTAAGGAAATGTCATTGCGGGGAACCGGGCGAAAGTCATCGCAAAATTTACAAAGAGAAGGTAACAGATGAAAAAATTAAAGGATGTGATTGCAGATATGTTTCAAAGGATTTTCGTGGTTTGGTGCTCGGATTTTAAAAAAAGCGGGGGATGAAGGGAAGAAAAATAAACAATTAAGAAAAGAAGTAATGATCAACATTCAGACTTAACTAAAATCAGGGATATCGCTTCTCGCAGGTGTTGGATCAGATTTAATTACCCAGGACATCTCAATCAATACTGGAAAATGACAAGTGGACGCACGAGAGAAATTCCTCAAGTGGTTAAAGTAAGTAGCCTCGCATCTCAAGGAAGTAAAAACCGACCACCACTGAGAAATTTTGACAGTAATATGTTTCTTCTCAAGTGAAAGTTTCTCTCGACCAAATCCCATGCTGGTGCGATTCATAAAATCAATATGAAGAATAAAATTTTGATTCCAGATTATGGAAAGTAACTTTTCTTAGAAGTTTAGGGACGGACACATGTGTGTGAGGGGCAGGGAAATTGGGGAGGATGACACCTATAATATCAAATATTTTATTTTCTGAACTTTTGGGGTTTTTTTTTTAATTCATTGTTCTGTTTTATGTTGTGGTTACTGTATTCTATATAACTGTATAACTGAAGTACATGGGAAAGACAAAGAGAGAGAGAGAGGGGGGGTCTATAGGGTATGTTCAGGTGGATTCTTAATAGCAAAAATAACACCACAAATAGGCCGATAATACAATAAAGAGAAACAAAGAAAGGACAGAATTCTGAAAATTTTTACAAAGTAAAACTTTTAAAATAGAGATAATGAAGAAATGGAAATTAATGGGGACATTTGGATGGATTTAAAAAAAAAAAATATATATATGGAAGATGCTTTGTTTTAAAAGGAAAAATTTTTTTTTTCTTTCTTGTAAACTCTAGTGAATTTTAGTAGACTCCTTATTGAATTCCTTTGCTATTTGGCTCCCACAGAGAAGAGATAGGATCGGTGAAATGTATCATAGTCAAATCATGTTCGTACCGGTTTTAAGAGTTAAACAAAATTTCCCCGTGACCCTAAGAAAAAATAAGGCTACTCGCAGAAAAGTGAACAAAGAAATAGAAATGGCCATGCACGTCCTGTTTCTCGAATGTTATGGAAGATTCAAGAGAATTCTAGAGCCCGGCGATGGATATAAAAACCGATCCAGTCCCAAAAGGAGAGAGAGAAAGAGTAGATTCCGGCTAGCACAGAAGAGCAATTTCCAGCCGAAAGGTCAGTGTAGGAATTTTTGCGCGCTGGATTAGGTAGTTGACCAAAGTATGGCGTCGAATATACCCTCAAGCAGAGAGACGACTTTTAGACGTGGGCTTCATGATCAGAAATTCTATCGTTTCCGAGTTTGAAAACCTGTCAACATCTCTTTCTGACCGTATTATCTCTATACATCTCTCACTGAGTAACCAGCAATACGCCACGCTCTTTAATGTGTACTCACCAACTCTTCAAAATGATCCTGCAGAAAAGAACAAGTCTTACTCTGATCTTCACAGTCTCCTTCGGGACACAAGAGTACTGCCTTTTCCACATCACTGAGTTGAATGTTGTCCATCTGTTCATATACCCGCAAAAATTTATATGGCACGAAATACGAGCAAAAACATTTAGTATTAGAAGTGATACTCACATAGAATAGACATTCCGCATTCAAGAAAATTTCTTTTAACTTCGGAATGGGTGTACCAAAATACTTATGATATGGGTTCAAATTCGTACAGCCTCGATGATCTTTAACTGATATCTCTTCACATTCAAAACAGCACCAATGGTCTACTTAGTCACACATTATGTCACCTGCAAATAATCAACACACCAACTTAAAAAAGTTCCTTGAATACAGAACAAATCTTGAACTTCAAAATACAAGGGTACCTACCTCATCAACAAGGGCCAAAGAGGGTTGAAAGTATCTCTACTCGGACTATACCTAGAGACTTTGAACAGATTTTTAAATTGCCTTCAACCACAATTGCGATATTTCGTTTGCCAACAAGAAGAGACGAATAAAAAGTGAATCAACAAATCCTTGTCAGATCTTTTCTATAAATATGCCTTCAATATATATATATATATATATATATATGTATATATATATATATATATATATATATATATATATATATATATATGGGGGTTAACTACAAATAAGAAAAGCTGCTGCATGAAAGGACAGTTTGACTAAACCTCATGTAATATAAACACGAGACCGGCCATTTTTACCACATGCCCAACTGAAAACGGTGAAACATTATTGTGTCCATAATTCTAATATATATATATATATATATATATATATATATATATATATGGGGGGCAGCATTTCTTCGTAAATACATATTTGATTAAACAATAGAGACATTTTTTGGCTACAAATTTTTGTATTTATCGTTTCGAGTCACCGTATCGATTTTATGGTATTTGTTGGGAATTGGTTAAAAAATCTCCTATGATTAATTAGTTCCTTAGTACTTTCTGCAAGATCTTAGGCCATCATCAGGGAAATGTATATTGCAAAAGTGATATGACATTTTCATGTACATAACTACTTTGTTATACTGGTGTGTTGTTGTGGCGTTTATTTTTAGATTGGTTCTATCAGCAGACATTAAAATCGATGCAGCGAAACGAAAGGATAAATACAAAAATATGTTGATAAAGAATGTCAATATTGTTTAATATATATATATATATATATATATATATATATATATATATATATATATATATATATATATACGAATTGGTATTTTGAAAATCTGAGGAAAATCTTGAAAATATTAAGATTTAAAATTTAGGTGATGACAAGTGGCATTTTTTAAAAATATGATGAAATCTCAAATATATTTAGACTAACGCTCTATTTTTTAAGAGAGAAATGAACCAACAATTAAACATTCATGTTGACAAGGATCGTTTATTTTTGGATAATACCTTTGGGAAAGACATGAACTCTCTTATTCCCCAAACATTCATGTTAGCAAGGATCGTTTATTTTTGGATAATACCCTTGGGAAAGGCATGAACCCCCTTATTCCCCAACTATGAGTCAAATAGTACCACCCCTGTTCTTTTACAAGGATGGTTTTTGCATTAAACACCTCATGACGGTTGATATGCTATTAAACAAAGAAACAAAACCAAACATTGATGTTCATCAAAATAAACCCCAGGCATTCACAAAATTATTCCGGTGAGTTTTTCATAGGAGTAAACACTTCTCGACCTCTATTTTGATTTAGTGTAAATCTATATCGTTATATTACTTTTAACGTCCTCCACATCCCTAAACCTAAAAGATTCCGATGGGGCAAGGTCCGAGGAATATAGATAGTGCTTCTCTTATGGTTGCATTATATCCTTTAATGCTTAGATTGACAAATAGGTGGAAAACCTACAAGACAGTACACTCGGTAGACTTAATTATGCGTCTGCAAATGCAACATCCGGGAGAACATCAATGTAAGAGCATACAAAGATTAGTTATTCCCAGTTTGATTATTCCTTGGCATATATTGTGTTTCGCACAAAACTGCTTATCCCAAAATATGGAAAACTCGTCTAAATAAAGCCTTCTCCTTATGGCGGTAGTTTACACGTCTAGACATCTGTACTTTATCAGATAAGTTTAACAACTCCGTGCAATTTTTCATTTAAAATTCTAAAATATAAAAGCATTATAACTTCAGTCTCTATACTTTTCATCACTATTGTATACATATTTAATCTAGTCTACTTGTTATTCATTTATTCATTTATTTATTTCTAAGCCTGTTTCGGTAAATACTTTTATTTCAATACTTTTGATATACCTCTGTGTGTAGATCAAATAAAAGAAAATGATTTCATATTAAAAATTGCCCAGTCAGCTGAAGCTGTTGAATACACCGATTGCTTTTCTGCAGAGAGGTAAGAGCCCTCCCCAACGAATGTCCTGGTAATGACACAAAACAATCTGATGGTGAGGTTCCAGTAATGCTGGAGCTTTGGGGAATGCGGAGTACCTCTTTATTGCCATCGCTCCCAGGTCCACTCTTGCCCGAAGTGGTGGCACCTAATAAGGGTCCTATAAATGGGTTAAATAGAGCTAAACCGTGGTTTCTTGACTTTACTAGGTTTTTTTTTTTTTGCATTTAAACAGTGTATTTATGCGAAACTGAATTGTCTAAAAAAGAAGAATTTTAACATTTAAACTGTGTACTTATGCTAACCTGAATTATCTGAAATAAAACTGTTTGACATTAACTCTGTTATCTAGGGTTTAAATAAAACTAACTGCATATCTATGCTAAACTGAATTAGAACTGTTTGACAAAACTTAAGAGCTTGAAATAGAAATGTTTTTGACAATTAAACTGTGCTTACATTTAAACTGAGTGTTTATGCTAAACTGAGTTATTTGAAATGGAACTCTTTTTGACATTGAAACTCTACTTACACTAAACTGAATTGTTATATATAAAACAAAATCTGTACTCATACTAAACTGAATTAGCTGAATTAGAACTGTTTGAATAAACGGAATAGCTTGAAATAGAAATGTTTTTTACAATTAAACTGTGTACTCATGCTAAACTGAATTGTTTAAAATAGAAATGATTATTTGTATAAAAATGGATTTGGCATTACATAACCTACAAAAGTTGATATGCTATAAAACCCAACCAACCAACATACTTATTAACAAAGACAAGAAGCAGACAGTATCCCGCCGAAACTATGACATTTGCATACTGTGCAAATTATGTAGAATTTCTCGTCAGTACACCTGCACAAGATAAACCCCAGCTGAGTAGTATGGAGCAAACAGCAGAAAGTATTGGTCTCTACATAAACACAAAAAAGAGTTCATGTGTTTTAATCAAGAAGGAGCCATCTCCACTGAAAGTGGAAAGTCTCTGAAATTAGTTAACAAGTTCATATACCTCGTCAACAATATCTCATCTACTGAAAGCGACGTCATCATAAGCATAAGTAAGGCATGGATTGTTATTGACAGATTATCAATCAAATGGAAATCTTCTTTCAAGCTGTAACCATGTTGGTACTACTCTATACATGCACCACATAAAACGAAACCTTTCGAAAAAAAGTAAAACAATACAAGGATGCTGTATGACGTTTTAAACAATTCTTAGAAGAAATATGCTACAAAATAGCACCTGTATGGCCACTTACTTCCCATCTCACAAATCATCCAATAAAACGAACTAGACATGCTGGACATTACTAGAGAAGCAAGGATGACCTCATCAGCAATACTTTCTCATGGACTCCTGCACAAAGACATGCCAGGGTTAGCCGACAGACAAAGACTTACATATATCAGCTATGTGTGGACACCGGATACACTTTAGAGGACCTTCCAGGATTGATAACAAGCAAGAAGGACGTAGAGAGAGTCAGTAGACTCTGTGCTTTCAGATTCTGATGATGATGAGAAGAATGCGTATCACTTGATGTGCTCTTAACTAGAAATGTGTTCAGTTTTTATGTCATTTGGAAAGTAAATTCTCAGAATTATGTATGAACATCCTTCTGATAAAAGACTTGAATTTGGTGAGTTTTTGTATCCTATCATATGAAAAAGATTCCTCTGCAGAAGATAATATTATTATAAGTTGAGGCAACAGAAAAGTGGTTCCAGTAACGGCAATAATTGGAGAAATACCGTATTCATTAGGAATATTTTACATTTTGAGTTGTACGATAGGGAAAGCATCTAACGAATTGTTTTTACGAGACGTTATTGCTGACGTTCAATAAGACCATTTGTTTGAAGATGATAAAAAGTAGTTCTAAGGTGATAAAAATCAATCAATTTACCAATTCTTGGAATAATTCGCTTCCAAATTTACAACCTTTATCAGTTACCACATATAAAGGGACACTGCATCTAGTAATTCAAAAATAAAGTGGTGATGCCAGTTATAAATGTTGCTTCAAATGAGCGAATGTTTCACTCGGTACATGTAAGTATATAGCAGAATTGACTTGGGTATGTTTTGCGTTTCTATTTAGTAGGAGGTAATGGTTCAATAGTGTCGATATGAACCATTTCGAACCGGCCCGATGGAAGATTAAAAGAGGTAAGTATAATTTTAGTGTTACGGTGGATTTATTTATTTTATTCATTTTTGTGGGGGACGGGGCAATTCAGCCATTCTTTTGTCCTGGTATTTGTTTATTTATATTTGGTCAGAAATAGCGTGATTTTATCAATTTTAATTTTGCTCGGAATTTTGTTTTACTTATTATAATTTTTTTCGTCATTTTCTAATCGATTTGCTATAGAAGGCAAATCAAAAATGTCTACCTAGATTGAATTTACTGGTCAAGATCGACAGTCGGCAACTATAGTTTTATCATCGCTGATATATATAATGTCAGTTCCATAGTTTGTGATTAAAGATTACTAACATTCTTGTATTTCTGATTTTAAAGATATCTGCTGTTAAATGTTTGTGATCAGTAAATAATTTTATGAATTCCATCCGTACATGGTTTAAAATGCATAACTGCTAAGTTGGAAGCTTGGAGTTTAAGGTCAAAAGTATGAAGGTTACATAAAAGTTCTGTGAATTTCTTTTAAAAAAAAAAAGGTACTGACGTTCCATCTATTGTTGTTGCAGCCACAATAGCAAAAGGTGAACTGTCCAATACAATAGACAGTTTCCTAAACTTTTAAATGTTGTTTTTTGTTCCGGTATTTGTGAGGAAATCAATATGTCCTATATATATATATATATATATATAGTTGGCTTGGGTAACCCGTAGGTTCCATTTTCTATAGCTACTACACAGAGGTGTAGAGAGGGCGCAACTCCTTTCCCTGAATTGCTCCACTTTACCCTTGATCCGTGCCTTATAATGCTGAGTGTTAAGTAAAGAGTTATCAAGTACCATTTTTTGAGTTTTTGGTATGACCCGACCGGGGATTGAACCCAGGTCTGCCGAGCCATTGGCGAACACTCTAACCATTATGCTAATGTCCGGCATATATACATACAATCAATGTTCAGAAATAAAGTTTCCATATATCTATGGAAGGTACTACGAGCATTTCTTAGTAAAAAGGGCATATATAAATATTCAAAAAGGCAAAACAGAGAAACAACAGTTCTTTGAATATCATCTTCTTTGATTGGACTTTGATGGTAAGTTTTGAGAAAACTTGTATATTGTGGATTCTCTGAGTTAACCAGTGGACATTTGGGAATTGATACCGGTTTGGGTTGTTAATGGTTGGTTAGTTGTTTAGTTGGTTTTATGGCATATCAACCTTTGTAGGTTATGTAATGCCAAATCAATTTTTATACAAATAATCAGTTCTATTTCAAACAATTCAGTTTAGCATCGGTACACAGTTTAATTGTCGAAAACATTTCTATTTCAAACTTTTCAGTTTAGTCAAACAGTTCTAGTGCAACCAAATCAGTTTAGTAAAAGTAAAGATTTTAAACAGTTCCATTTCAAACTATTCAGTTTAGAATAAGAACGCAGTTTAAATGTAAGTACAACAGTTTGATCGTCAAAAACATTTCTATTTCAAGCTAATCACTTTAGTCAAACATTTCTAAATCAAACAATTCAGTTGAGCATTCATCATCATCATCATGTCGTGCCGCCAGCACGGATATCCCGGACCCTCTCTCGCCACTACTCCCTATCATTCATCGCCTCCGGCAGGTCTTCTGGATTACATCCTGTGTCCTCACATAGCTGCTGTATGTAAGTTCGGGCTGGTCGTCCAGCTTTTGCTTGGCCATATGTGGGGGTCCATAGGAGTACGTCACTTACGAGCTCGTCCTTGCTTCTCCAGCAGTGTCCGGCGTGTCTGGCTCGTCTAACCTGTATAGTTTTCGTGATGGGAGGCAGGTTGCCGTACAGTTGGCGTCTCGTGGGGTGTTGTCGCCGGGACTTGTTCAATATTGCTCTCATCATTCTTGTGTAGTTGCCGTCAAGTTTCTTCTCCAGCCGTTTAGTTAGCGTCCATGTAGTGCATCCATATAGCAGTATCGATACAACCGCTACCTGGAAGAAACTGCGCTTCATTTCATCGGTCAGGTCTGATTTCCATATGATTGAGAGCCTATCTATAGCCGTCCATGCTTTCGTCAGTCGTGTGTTGATGTCGTTTTCGGTTGATGAGACGCTACTTCCTAGGTAGGTGAATTTGTCCACTAGCCTCAGAGAGGCTCCGTCTAGTGTGGTAATGTTACCCGTTTGGTTGTAACACATATATTCAGTTTTGTGCGTATTGACATGGAGGCCAATGCCTGCTGCAGCTCGTTCCAAACTATGCAGTAGTGTCTCTGCTTGGTTTGGCGTATTCGCCAGTAACGCCAAGTCATCAGCGTAGTCAGCGTCTGTGATTGTTTTTGCGGGGTACCTTTTGCTTCTTTTCTTAGTCAGTTCGAAGCCATTTTCTCTGATTTTGTCGATCGAAGCTCTAAGCACGTAGTCTAGACAGATGATAAAGAGGTATGGGGCTAGCGTGTCTCCTTGTAGTACTCCTGCAACAATGTCGAAGTATTCCGTGTCTCCATCTGGTGAACGTACTTTCACTTTTGTGTTTCTGTAGAGAATCATTATTGCTGCTACGGTTTCTTTTGGTAGGCCGTATGCTAGTAGGTTTAGTTCCATTTTCCCTCTGTGGATGGAATCGAAGGCCTTGGTAAAGTCGACAAATAGTAATGTCGCCTGAAGGTTTTTTGCCCGGACGCCTTCAAGGATTCTACGGATGGTCAATATTTGTGAGGTTGTGGATCTATTTCTCCGGAAGCCATTTTGGTTTTTCCTAAGGATGTTGTCTATTTTGGGTTCTATGCGGTTTCGTAGTAGGGCATTGTAGATTTTGGCTGCTATGGATGGAAGTGTTATCCCTCGGTAGTTCTTGGCTAATCCTAGGTCGCCCTTTTTAGGGAAAGGGAGGATGCATCCCTTCATCCATCTTTCTATCCTATTTTGACGATAGACAGCGTTGCATTGCCGGAGCAGTATATCGTCGAATTGTCTGGTCTTTCACACTTCGGGGGGATCTCGTCCAGCCCTGCAGCTTTCCTATTTTTAATTTTTTTAAGAACCGAGTCGAGTTCTTCTTTGGTGAAAGGCCCTAGTTTAATGTCTAATTGCTTACTGATAATTCTGGTGATCGGTTCATCCGTTATTTTCGGCGGGCTTCCTAGTAGATTTTTGAAATGCTGTTCCCACAGTTTTACTCTTTCTTGTTGGCTTGCAGCTTTCAATTTTGCTTTGGCTGTGCTTAGCATAAATATGCAGATTAGTTCAATTTAACCGGTAGATAGGGCCCAATCAAGTGCTACCACTCCGGGTCAGAGTGGACCTGAGATTGATGGAAATCAAGAGGTACTCCACATCTCCCACAGCTCCAGCATCACTGGAACCTCACCATCAGATTGTTTAGTGTCATATCTAGGAGTGTCGTTGGGGAAATTTTACCCCTCGGTAGCGGTGCAGTCGGTGTATCTACAGTACCAGCCGACAGGGCAACACCCAAAGTTAAATGTAAAAACAGTTTTATTTCAAATAATCCAGTTTATCATAAGTACGCAGTTTAGATGACAAAACAGTTCTATTTCGTGCAATTCAGGTTAGCATAAATACGTAGTTTAAATGCAAAACATAAACTCTCGAAAACACGGTTTAGTTCTATTTAACCCATAGATAGGACTCTATCAGATGCAACCACTCCAAGTCAGAATGGGCCTGGGAGTGATGGCAATGAAGGAGTACTTCACATTCCCCAAAGCTCCAGCATTACTGGAACCTCACCATCAGATTGTTTAGTGTCATATCCAGGATACTCGTTGGAGGATCTTACCCCTCTGTACAGAAGCAGTCGGTGTATTCTACAGCTCCAGCTGACTGGCCAATTGGTGATGGCATTCACGCATTAATATTCACCACAGGTTCTGCATTTACCTTGAGTGCTCATTGGAGTCAACTGCACAGGAGGAGCCAGGAGAAATTTTGATTGATGAGTAATCCCAACATTGAGTAGAGTTATATTTTTCTTGGTAGAGGTTTCATACTTTGTCAAATGTTGGAAGAGTCAATAACATGGTTTACTTTCATATAAATAGAATATGTTAAAGAAGTCAATAAAGAATATTAATGAAGTAGTAATTTGACAGGATCAGGTAGTTGAGGAATATCATTAAAGCAAATTTCTTACGTGGTGCAATTGATAAGTTTTTTTTATGTCTTAGTTTGTAGTTATATCGATTAATTTATCATTTACAAAATACGAGGATCATTAAATAAGTTCCCAGACTTTTTTCGTATGGGCACTTTTATCGATAGTACACACATGAAACTCTAGTCACCTTCGGAGTAATCTCCTCTAGCTGCAATGCACTTGTACCGTTCCGACAACTTCTTGAAGGCCCCATGGAAGTCCTCTTATGTGAGCGTGTCAATGACCTTCGTTACAGCCTCTTTCATCTCCTCAATTGTCTCATAACGACAGCCTGTGAGCGTAGGGAATAACCAGAAGTCACAGGGAGCAAGGTCTGGACTATAGGGAGGGTGACGAACTGTCTTGATGCCCATCTTGGTCAAATAGTCTGTGACAAGGATGGAGTTGTCGACTGGTGCATTGTCCTGGTGGAAATGCCACTGGCCCGATTTGAAGAGTGCTGGCCTCTTCCGACGGAATCTCTTCCTGGACTCCCTTAAAACCTCAACATAATAACCCTAACCCTAAATCTAAACCTTTGGCCTATCATAACACTCGAGTTGATACTCGAGTGTTATGATTTCCGTACTCCTCCCACACCTCTCATCATCCCTCACAGACTCCCTGCCTTCCTTGAATCTCTTATCCCACTCAAAAACTGATGCTCGATTCATGCAAGATGTTCCAAAAGCAGTCTGAAGCATTCCCTATGTTTCTGTGGCATTTTTCCAAGTTTAAAACAGAATTTTATTGCATATTGTTCTTCTAAAATGTCCTCACGTCCAGATTGCATTTTTGAAATTCACCAACTGTGACAATCAGGTTTTAGTAGGGTGTGTTCCAATTCCTGCTGTAGCTGTTCATTTAAACCTGAAATCATAAAAATTTGTCAATCATCTCAGAAGATGTATAGCAATAAAATACTGAATTTTCAAGAGTCTAGCCAATTTTAAATGCCAGTACAAAAAAGTCTGGAAAATTATTGAAGGCATCATGTTGATTATTAATCCATAATGAGCAAGGGAATTCTTACCTAATAATGGGTTAATCCCATCAGAGATACAACATTCAATGTAAATAATCAAAATAAATGAAGAATTTTAATTTGGAGTAGTGTTTCCCCCTAACAAATTATCGGTTGACTGCCGGCGGAAAACAAATGCATGGCCGTGAGGTTCAAATGTAAAACTCTTGAATATTTAGTAGGTACGATTTTGATCGTTGCACTTGTATCAACAACTAGGTCTGAAAAGGTGGATGTAACTTTAACAAATGGCGAGACGGAGGTTGCAGCTTAGAATCTCGCCTTCTTGGTTTTCCGAATGATGAGGAATAGGAGATGAAAAAGTTGTGGGTGGTCTTGAGATAGATTGGCGGGTACTGTTCTTTTTGTTGGTCCATCTGCATCATGGCTTACAGGAGTTAGACCTTGCTCTATGATAAAGATGACTATGGCACACACGAGGCTGTTGATTTTGGGAAAGGAGTGTACATTATAAGATATTTTATAGGATGTCATTCTGGAATAAACTGGAGTATTTTGAGCTGAAAATATGAAAATATGTAATGATAGATGTTTTTAGCAGCTAATACATAGATAATTGAGGCGGATAAGTCTTGTATCAATTTTTTCTCACTAAGTCGTTACTCGCGTCAATATTGCAAGCAGATTTCCTTAATTCTTGTAAATGATTTTAAGGTCTTCTAGTCATCACGCTTATGAGGCGTGAAAAAAGCTCCGTTTTAGACTTTTTTTTATCTATACCAGGGCATAGTATATTTTATCATCGTCTTTTTTTAGTGCCTAAAGTAGAAGACAACTTCGAAGTTAAATCTGCAAAGATGATCGGACATGGCAAAATTTCTTTCATCTGTCATTTCTTTGTAGAAATTGCTCCTCAATAATGACGAGCCATTCTCAGAACGGGGCTTAACATTTATTAATCAGCCGGTATATTCGTCTGAGTCAGATCTAAGTAAAAGTAAAATTGGCGACCATAGTCGAGGGTGACCCGAAGGCTTCCTTTTCAATAGTTACTTACTACACCAAGGTGTAGGAAAGAGCACTGCTCCTTTCGCTGGATTGCTCTACTTTACTCTTGATTCATATCTTATAATGCTGAGTGCATTATCCTTGATCCATACCTTATAATGCTGAATGTTAAGCAAGGAGGCATCAAGTACCATTTTTTTAGTTTTTGGTATGACTCAACATGAGATTGAACACCGGTTTCCCGGGCCTTTGGTGAACATTATAACCGCTCGGCTAATAGTCGGAAAACAAGACAAAATATGTATCAGGAGTGTGGAGAGGGTCATCAGTGTCGTGGGTATATTCATTTTATGCGTGGGTATTATTATTATTTAAACCTTCAAGCGATCACCTTTGCTTTTTAACTATCGATGTTCAAAATATAAGATATACCGAACGCAACCAATTTTCTTAATATAAAACTTTTAGCCTTATTTCTTTTTAATAAGAAAAAAATAAAGAATAACTAATAATCACTGGGCATTTAACAAATTGATAATATTGATAGAAAAAAGAATTTCCAATGAAAATGTAATTTTGTGAATGTAAGAAATAGTATTATAGTATTTATGTACGTGAAAATTACAGATTTTAATAATTGATGTTAATGTTATTAAACTGTCGTAAATTTTTTTTTTCTAAATTTGAAATGTTCAGAAACATACTTATGTTTGTTCACACACACACACACACACACACACACACACACACACACACACACACACACACACAGATATATACATATATATATTTATATATATATATATATATATAGATATATATATATATATATAAAAAAATATATACGCTCCCCCATGGGGGTTGAGCACTCTGGCGAAGGAATTGTCGGCCGCCCCTAGCGTAATGCAAAGCTCTTCGTAAGAATTGAGCACTCTGGTAGCCGATAAGGTATAAAAAATGTAAACAAAGGTTGCTGCTGCTGTTGCTAAATACCTTAAAATTCCCTTAGCCAACGTAGTCCGCTTGGTGGCCGACAGGTCTGAAGCTTAGTCTAACGTAAAGTTGGACGGGTTTCGATCGCGGCTTCGAGCGTGTCTAGCCACACTGAAGAATTCTGATAGAACGAAACAGTCTGTCTGTGGATGACTATATATATATATATTACACACAAAATTCATGCAGGTGAAGAATCAAATTCTGTAGATTAAATGCAATTGACCAGAAATGTTTATTGCTGATGATGTGTCAAATTTTTGAGTTGTTCTCCGTCCGATTTCCAAGATACAGCTGAAATGTTGGATACGAGGAGGCTGAATCACAAAATCCTCAGCACTAAGACAACGATGAAAATTATATTACAAGATTTAAGTAGTAATCCAAGAAAGTTTTTTTTACTTTATTAATATATACGTAAGTTTATATATATACGTATGTGTATATATAAGGTGTCTCTAAATAGACGCAACCCATTAATATGATAATGATTTATAACTGATGACATTTGGAATACGTCTTGTATAAAAATGCATCCTTTAAGCTTGAAAAATCAAATCGATGATTTTTCAATTGGTATTTTATCAGCTTTCATGACATGCAATCTTTGTTTGAGTTTCATGTCTCAGTAATAAATGATTATTATATAAATAAGTTGCATCTGTTTTGAGACAATTTTGAATGTTTTTTGTCTCCAAATAGGTAGTGACGCAATATATTTTTTCCTCTCTTGTCCAGGCATTTGGATCAAGGATTAAAAGTGTTCATAGTATACTATTTTCTAATCTGAAACAAAAAGAACACAGCATTATTAGTAGTAGACTTATTAGCAATCACATGGACACCCTATATATATGATTTTAAACTTATAAATCCTAATAAGCTACATACACCATGATGTCATATATATTGTTGATTACTTTTTTACCGATGGGATCCAAGCACTGCTAAACCGATGGAAGAAGTTGGTGTACCCCCCAAAAAAAACATCATTCCGTTACAATCCATAAAAGATCTTAATCAGCCAATAAACTTTTCAGCTGACCCATGTATGTTATGATTATGCTGAATATTTAAAAACAGTGAGCAACTAACAGTCAACAAATTAGTTGTTTCAGCATTTCTTTACAGAAATCTTAAAGTGTGTGGTTTTTTTGGGGGGGTTTTTTGTTTGTTTTTTTTTTTTTGTTTTTTTTGGCGGGGGGTCTTTCTGGTCACTTCGATTTGACATGAATCATTTTCAATCATTTCTGATAAAATTTCCAAAGAATCTGTAATTTCTGACTTGCCTTCCCAGTAAAATTCTGTCGGTTGTGTATTGTTTTTTCATTCACTGATTGTTTCTTTTACACGAACATTTTTTTTTCAAATTCTCAAACTAATCACATATCGATCGTGTAGTTGGCTATTTCCAAAAATGAAGCCCAGCAATATATATTTTTTCAATAAATAAAAATCCTTTCTCAGAAACTATAGTTTTTGGCAACCTAATTGAAAATGGAATTTTTGGTACTGCCAAAAGCCTTAATAATAAATTTCAAGAGATTTTCGACAAAACCGTTTATTGTAGTTAAAACAGCCAACAAATCCTTCATCATCTGTCATAAACACACAGAGATTTTAATTTGTTTCCTTTTTTGCAGCATATATATATATATATATATATATATATATATATATATATATATATATATATATATATAGATGCTGCAAAAAAGGAATATATATATATATATATATATATATATATAGTCAGACGGAGAGGACTTTTACAGAATGACAATTATGTAATCCACATATACCTAATTAACTGACAAGAAGAGGATATAATTTATATATATATATATATATATATATATATATATATATATATATATATATATATAACCGCTAAAATGGTATAAAAGAAAAAAAGGCAACGATAGATAGATAGATAAATAGATCTGACAAGACAGAGATGGCTTGTTCGCTAGCTAGCGAACTGGCTAAGTTTCTCTCTCTCTCTCTCTCTCTCTCTCTCTCTCTCTCTCTCTCTGTATATATATGTGTGTGTGTCTGTGTGCGCGTGTGTGGAAATAGATAGATGCATAGATAGATAGCTTCAGATCTAAAACGCATTAAACCATATGTTATTCCTCTTTCCGTACTACTATTAAATCTATTGTAGTGGCATATCTTTTGGCGAGGTTCAATTATTGTTTCCAACTTTCTCAATAAAAGCAAAGTAACCTGACAGCAAAATCTTTGTTTATCTGACCCGATGTTATTTTTCTAAGCTATTTTCAAACACCTCAACTCTGTGTAAAGTCTGTTTGAGATAAAATTCACACAGAGTAAGGGTAGGGTATACAAAATAATTCAACCAATAACAAAAAATAATTATGTTTCGTATTGTCCAACATTAATGACTGCGTTATAAACTTTTTACCCTACCTTAGACATATCCTTAATGCCAATTGATTGTTAACAAGATAATACTACCGACTGCCTAGAGCAGTTTTGATCCTCACTAGGTACCTGACTCTCATGACTTTGTGCCAGGAGAAGAAAAGCTGGCAAAACTGCATGCGAATTGGCCAACATTTGAGCACTTGTGCTAGAGGAAAATAAACTTCGTAAATAATGCATATATTGGACCTCTACTAAGCCAAAAGATTATTCCTTTTACATATGAATTTATGAAACCAAACGATCATTTACAGTATATATGAAACTAAAAGCATTTGCTGTTTAGAAAATATCATTTTTTAAAGCTTGACAGGGTGAGTAATGTGATCCACTGATAATTGTGCAAGAGATTAAAATTTGACCATACAACCAAATAGTATATGCACAAAGTAAAATCCGGTTTTGAGAATAAATTTCTCCAGAATTTCAAGATACAAACAGATCGCCTTATCCTGGCCAGAAAACCAGACCAAGTATTAAGTAATAAGAAAAAAAACTTTATATTCAGTGTGTTTTGTCGCTCCAGCAGATTGCAGAGAAAAAAATTTAAACAGCAGAAAGATAGACAAATACTTGGACCTTGCCTGATAACTAAAAAAAAACTACGGAATATGAGGATAACGGTGAAACTTATTGTAGAAGGTTCTCTTGGAGATGTACCGAAAGACCTGTAAAAGAGACTGGATGAAATAGAAATCAGAGGAAGAATTGAGACCATCCAGGTTACAGTATTGTAAAGATCGGCTAGAATACTGCGAAGATTCCTGGATGGGTGAGGAGCCTTGCTGTCACACTGACACCAATGAAAGAGCACTAGCTAACACTGGTGGGGAAAAAATCGCAAAGAATGAAAAAATAATAGCAATTTTAATTTCATAATAAAGAAATGTTTGCTAACTGATATAGTTGATGGATTGATTGATTGATTTTAATAATAGGTTAACCCGACCACTGAGTGTTATGGTCATCGTCGCAGGAAATGGACACAGCGAGAGTTCAAATCCGAGACGAGGCTGATTGCATTTCATATAGAACTAATATCCTTGGGAAATCTATGAATCCAGTTATTCTCCCTCCGGTTATACGTAAATATTTAGGCAGACTGTGTTCTTTATCCTTGTTTAGGCAACCAGTCTAGAAAGAAACCTCTGAATTCAAACCAATAAAACTCCGCTTAAAAAACTGACCCTGTGTCACATACTGCTCGTGTGGGGAGGGTGGTAAATACATCCGCTTATTTTGTCAAACATTAGTGTATTGTGTTCATCGAACATTCATATTTATATTTTTGTGAAACAAATCTATAAAACGGAGCCTTACAAGTACTTCCACTCCAGGTTACAGCGGACTTGGGAGTAATACCAAGAAGAGGTACTCCACACACTCAAGACTTCCAGAAATGGAGCCTAATACCCAGAACTTCTAACGAGAAATAATTTTGTTCTTCGTTAGGCGCCCTTTCATGTCACCTTATGCTTGACAATGTTTTCTTTCATAAGTATATCAGAAATATTCAACAGTAGATCGATTACCTTTATAAAGTCTCATAGCTAGTTTGGGGGTTCGCTCCTATCTCGATGTTCCTTTTTTGACATTTCACTGCCAGAATATACAGCCATGGTAGGGTAGCGAAAACTAGGGTCTGGAATTCCTAAGGTAACGCGACTGTTTTTATCCAAGCTCTGGACAACAATTGTGTCGAGAAGATAGGACACATGCTGCATCGGAAAATGGTGTTCTTCTATACAACTTTGCCCCAGTCTGATCCTTCGTCACTGGAGAGTGACGAATATCACACGCACAAGCAGACAGACGGACACACACACAGACACACACACACACACATAATAATAGAGATATTGGAACGGAAAGAAATAGAGAGATAAGTCTGTTGTCGGTTGATTGTATTTTAAACCATATCAACACTTGTGTTTTATTAATGCCAAATCCTCTTCATACATATGTTTTAAATTTATATGATTTGTAAGCGAATAGTTTGTAGGTAACAATTTTTAAACGAGCCTGAGCTCATTTATTTGCGCACAGTTAAGTACTTTCAAGTATTCTTATGTAAAATACATTCAATTAACTCCAGTATATTGTTTGCACACCGTTAAATTATTTCAGATATTGTGAAGGATTAAATAGCTCTATTTGAGAAATAGTTAGAACGCAAACAGGTACAACCACTACTGGTCAGAGTAAATTAGGGAGTAATGGCAATGAAAGAGTACTCCATATCCACCAAGGCTCCAGGACTGTAGCGTTACCATCAGATGTTTTTGTATCATATCGAGGACACTCGTTGGAATAATCTTACCCTTCTGTAGAGATGCAGTCGGCAAATTTTCTAGTCCCAGCCAATGGTGCAGAAGTCCATTGTCTAATGCTGGAAAGATGCATCTATTTCAAATTATGAAGACAGTATTCTTTTTTATCATTAGGAGTTTTCGGACAATAGTTTTCATCTTTATTGTTATATTCCTAACGTTTCCATCGATGTGTCCTCCAGCTTTCTTCATGTGTTTATTTGTCGAATTTTGGAGCATACACGGAACTTCAAACCACTTCCTTTATTTAATCCACGGGGGTCGCTGGCTCTGATACCTATAACCATAACCGTGTACAAGTGTTAAGTATTCCGGTATTGTTACTTGATTGTTACTCGCTTGCAGTCAGGATTGAACTTGCAACCTGCAGATGATTATCTCTTAAAAGCTTAGGAAACTAGCACCAATAACCTGTACGTGTGCTTTACATTATCCTTCTGTGACAATGCAATTTTCCTTATGCTTCACCTTTGTAAAGGACAAATGACAGTTCAAAATTCAATAAAAACTTATAGATTCATCCACACTACTTCCCTTTTTCGCCCCATCTGTATCTCACCGTCCCTCTTTCTCTCTCTCTCTCTCTCTATATATATATATATATATATGGACCTCAAGTATGCCTATAAGTAGTTACAGTCACTAAGTGTTGTCATATAAGTTAAAAGAAATGGGAAAATGAATATATTTCATATAAAACTTTTGAATATATACATGTATGTGTGTGCGTGTGTGTGTGGGCTGCGAGGAGAAGACAGTCAGAAACAACGACACAGAGAAAAAGAAATTTAGATATGAAGAACTGCATTGAGACAGAAATTGTTTTCTTTGCAAACCAATTTATTACTGAAACAATACTTTATCTATTTCATATCTATGTATCTATCTATATATCAACATATATATATATATATATATAAACTTACGAGCGTCTGTTGAATATATTTCAATATATATGCGTGTGTGTATATTAGTGCGTGTATGTATTCCTCGAGATAAATATATATAACGATATGATTAAATATGTAAATATCTGACCTACTTAAATTAGTCGACATAATTTGATACGGGAATCGGTGGAGAATATCATTTGAGAATAAAACGTATTCATTCTTCAAGTAGGGCTTCTCTCAATATTCACTCTCGCTTACTTGGACAAAAGCAGCCATTTTCGTTACGCATTGACAGCTTCATGGCGCATGGCAAAGAGAACAAAAGTCCATCTAATGACAGATCCAGAAATGTATCAAACGACTCTCATTGTCACGACATTCTCCTGACATCAATTGTGTTGAACATGTTTCGAATATCGATTGACAATTACTTTTTATTGTAAAAAACATGAAAAACAACTACACAATCCCTGGAGAGTAACTTATACTTCACGGGCATAGAAATCGCGGCAGCTTCAGTATCAAGTAGGTTTTATGAGATGGAGTTGCAAGCCCAACATATTTTTTCTCTAATTTTCTCTCTTTTATTTTTCTTCCAACAAGGTTAGTAAACCCAGTCTGTACTAACTTTATACATAGCAGTTGGAAGAGGAGATGGATTCATATCTTAATCAGTTGGTATTAACGTGAAGTGTATCGCAAACAGCCTCGTGCAGGTTTCGAAATTGGTTCGCCGAATCTAAGTCGATTTCGTAGGATGCTTGCCATTATTCTCCAAGTGCCCCCAAGTTCAAAAACATAGGATAACTAGTGAGAATCGAACTTGCAAACAAGATTCTCAAGCTGGTGTTTTTAAATATGCACGGTTTGTCTGGCTCATGAACTAAAAAACTGGGCGCTCAGAAAATATTGAAGCCAGATTTTTTGACACTTAAGCAATGTACTCATAAAAGATAAAGCAACCTTGAATATCTCAATAGCGGGTTGTAAAACCTTCAAATAACTAGGCAACCGTACTTTCTACACATATGTGACAAAAAACATTCCTATGGGGTTATTCAGTCAGTAGAAAGATATCATTGAATAAGTTTTTGCATTAAAGGACCATCAGATTTCTCATGAATGCGTATCAAGTACCATGTGAGATTTCAAAATTCGTCTATGAAAAATGTTAAGATGATTAAAACTTCTTTTGAAGGTGATTCAATGAGAAGAACTCGAATAACATTTTGACACATTTAAATTTGAATGATTGATTGATAATCTATGTGAATCCACATATTATTTTATGCAAAGACGTTAGTGAATCGCGGTCATTGTCTGTTCATTTTTACATCTATGTGTAGTTTTTTGCGCACGATCCTATTGAATGGTGATGATTTTTTAAACAGATCTATTTGGCTCAAAGATGGGACATAATCTATGTGAATCCATATAATATTATCTTATGCAAAGACGTTAATGAATCGCGATCATTGTCTGTTGATGTGTAGTTTTTGCGCTCGATCCTATTGAATGGGAATGATTTTTTAAATAGATCTATTTGACCCAAAGATGGGACTAAATAGATGAAGCCCTACTTCTATGAGTCAGAATTGACCTGGAAGTAATATCCATAAAGGACTACTCCGCACTTTTTAGGGCTCCAGATATACTTTATTTTCTCACTCAATATACCCCTTTTTGAGGCAGTCTTACCCATCACCAGAAGATACAATCAGCATATTATTTGTGCCACCAAACTTGTCCTGTTATCTGTTAATAGTGCTTCACATTATAGAAAGCCTTCACTGAGTAGATTGGTTGGCTGGTTGGTTGGTTATATTTTATGGCATATCAACCTTTGTAGGTTATTCTACGCCAAATCCATTTTTATGCAGATAGTCAGTTCTATTTCAAACAATTCAGTTTAGCATCAGTACACAGTTTAATTGTAAAAACATTTCTATTTCAAGTTATTCAGTTTAGTCAAACTGTTCTAATTCAGCTAATTCAGTTTAGTATAATTATAGATTTGGTTGACACACAGTTAAATGTTAAAACGGTTATATATTAAACAATTCAGTTTAGTGTAAGTAGAGTTTCAGTGTCAAAAAAAGTTCCATTTCAATCAATTCAGTTTTGTCAAACAGTTCTAATTCAAAAAATTCAGTGTAGCATAAATGTACAGTTAGTTCTATTTAACCCATGGATAAGGCCCTATCAGGTGCTACCACTCCAGGTCAGAGCGGACCGGGAAGGATGGTAATGAAGGGGTGCTCCACTTTCTCCAAAGCTCTTGCATCACTGGAACCTCACCATCAGATTGTTTAGTGTGATATATAGGACACTCATTGGGGGAATATTCCCCCGCTTCTGACTTGCAGTCGGTGTATTCTAAAGCCCCAACCGACAAGTAGAAGAAAATGAGTTACTATTTCCACTTCTCGTGTGGCGTTTTTATATATTTTGTTTATTTTTTAAAACCATGCCTACGCGACTTTCAAGGTCTCATATATTCTTTAGACTTTAAATTTTGTTTTTAAAGGCTAATGAGTTTTGAGTGTGTATATTAATGCAGGAGGAAGAATTTGCTGGAAACTAAGGCTCGATTTCCCGAGGTAATAAGTCAATAATACATAAATCAGTTGTTTCCAAGCCTATCGCATATTAAATAAAAATTTGCTTGATTATAATTAGCAGATTGCCAATTGTTACAGGCATCGATTATGATACATATCTGTCATCTTTAGGGCTTTCTTTGAAAATTTCTTTTGTAGACATTTTTCTGTGGAGTTCTACGACTCCCAAAATTCTACAAACGTTTAATAACTTCATATCAACAGAATTACAATTAGAGCTTTTTCACAATCTTTCTTGATCGGCCAACGTCAATTTTTCTCTTCGTTTGAGAGCTATCCACAGTAAAGAAATGATCTGGATTCAAATAAAATTCGCAGGAATATGTTAAATGGGGCTCATTGTTTAAATAAGCCTCATTCCTGAGAGAGGAATAGGCTTTATTATCCGCCAACTCTCGAGGCCTTAAATAACTGCTTTTGCAACCCACTCAATACCAGAAACACCGCCATGTTTGTTAGTTGACTAGAAGCTTGCCGTTCAGAATTAATTATTGCTGAAGCAATCTTAAAGTTTATATACGTCCATAGTTTGTCGGGCAAGCAAATACTGTAGCATCGTTGGGTTTTCTTTTGTCTCATTGGCCTTTTTGCTATCTGATTGATTGCTTATGTCTTTTTTTTTCTTTTTTGTGTGGTGGGGTATACATTTTCAAGTCTGTTCGATGGAAGGTGAATTTTTGATGGTCAAGATCAATCAAAAAAGTTATTTCTTTTCATTGAATTAGGACACTGCATGATCTTGAAATTTGAAAGTTGCTTCTACTATTTTGGAGCAATTATTGTTGACTAATACTACATTGGAAGCAAAAGTACCGTAAAGATAATCTCTCTCTCTCTCTCTCTCTCTCTCTCTCTATGTATATATATATATATATATATATAAGTTTTTATCCATCCGTTTGAGTCTCCCTCTATCAATCAATTTATTTATTCAGGTGTTTATCTATTCATTTAGGTTTCTATCTATCTATCTATCTATCAATCTAGATAGATAGATAGATAGATATAAATGAAAGGAAAGCTGCAGAAAGAAATCGATAGATCGATAGAGAGATCTGAACAGACAGTTATATATATATATATATATATATATATATATATATATATATATATATATATATATATGTCAAGTTTTTTTATATAAATTCCACGTTCATTTTCTATTTCCTTTCGTTCATATTTATCTATTAATCCCCTGCTAATAGCAATCTACCGTTACGTGGTTGTTTAGCTGATCATTATTGACTTGTGGGTTAGATCCTCATTGGATGCCCATAATTCTGGTCTTGGGATCTTTTGTAACATAATAGTTATCGTCTTAGGATTTGAACCCGATGAGCCGAATTAAAATCCTGAACGACTCTGTTTGCGTTTCTTTTTACGTTGGTACCTTTTGGAAAGATATAAATACATCTCTCCTACTCTTAGCTGGCAGGGCAAACTCGGCTCTTTAGGCTTCGGTTGGTAATCAGTCTAGGATATTTAGGTTTCTATATCTGTGTTTCTATTGATCTTTTTGAATATTTATTTATCTATTGATTAATCTATATATTTATCTATTTCGGCTTCTATCTATTAAGTTTATATATATATATATATATATATATATATATATATATATATATATATATATAAAACCCACGATAGTTGACACGTCGTTTGGCAAAGAAAAAAACCGAGCCAAACCAAACCAAATCAAACCTGTCTATCGATTTAGTAGAAAAATATATTTTGAATTTTTTCTTTTATAATAAGGTTTTTGTGTGTTTGTTTGTTTACTTGCTTCTTGGTTTGTTTATTTGTTTGTTTCATCTCTTTCTTCTGTTCTGATTCTAGCGAATTCTAATATTTTTGAATACTTGAAGGACTCCTCAAAATGTATATCTTCTATATCTGCCTAGTCGGCTGGGGTTGTAAAATATACAGACTGCATCTCTGCTGATGGGTAAGACTTCCCTAGCGAATGTCTCGTTGGATAATTCAAAACAATCTGATAGTAAGGCTCTTGTCCAGGAAATCTGGGGAATGTGTAGTAACCCTTCATAGCCATTGCTATCAGGTCCACTCTGACCTGAAATGGTAGCAACTGATATGGTCCTCTCAATAAGTCAAATAGAACCGTTTGACATTTAACTGTTTGAAAAACAAATGTCTTTTACTAAATTGAATTTTTGGTTCATTTAACTGTGCGTAAACAAATGACATGTTTAATTGAATTGTTAATGACACATAACAATGCTTGGAACTATTTCACTATGAGTAAATGAACGAACAGTGTTAAGTAGAATATTTAGAGTTAAATAATAATACTTATAGTACTGGACAGTGGCATGATGGTTAGAGTATTCACTAATGGCCCAGGAGACCTGCGTTCAATCCCAGGTCGAGTCATACCAAAGACTCAAAAAGTGGTACTTGATGCCTCCTTGCTTAACACTCAGCATTATAAGGCATGGATCAGGGTTGAAGTGGAGCAATCCAGGTTCAAGGAGTAGCGCCTTCCCCTACACATTGGTGTAGTAGCTATCGAAAAAGGAGCCTTCGGGTCGTCAACTTTACTTACATTTACTTTAATAATACTTATAACCACTTAACTGTCTGCAAACAAATGATCAATGTTGAATGGAAACATTAGTGTTAGATAACAATAATTGAAACAATTTAACTATATAGAAACAATAACAATACTAATGCGCAATCAAATTAGTTTTAAGTCATTTAAAAATGAAAGTACCTATAAACCACTTACTTAAAAATTATGTGTGTATATCCATTTAAATGTGTGCAAACAAATGACTGAAGTTAAATTGCTACGATTACACTGCAATACTTGAAACCATTTAACTTTTTAAAATAAATGATTTATAATAAATAGAATTATTCGTGTCAGATAGAAATACTTGAAACCATTAAATTATTAGCTAATAAAATGAACTCGTTTAAAAATGTTATCCACAAACTATGTGTTTACAAATCATATATTTAATATATACTTATAAACAGAATCTGGCATTGAATAACCTACCATAAAACCCAACCAAATCAACTCAAACCTATTTCCGCAAAAACTTTACAAAGAGCATAATAACACCCTTTGATTGAAAAGATTCTAACCTGTGATGCATTGACTTTTTAAAAAATTACCATCACTGCTAGTTTTTCAGCTTTCTTCTTTTTCCCCAGCTCTGAACAAGAGACTGTATGTCTCCCTCATGAAAATTAGCACCAGTTTAAGAGACCGACTTTTTTACAAAAGCTATGGCTGCCGAGTTGCCGGGAAATTTTCCTTCCCTTGGACAACGTTGATGTGTCGGAGAAGAGAAACTTGTTGAATGGGCAACGTCTGTGTTACTGCGCCATTTTATTCTCTTGTTATTCTTGGTTGTTGGTTGATTTTTCTCGTCACCATCTTTCATCGTGTTGGTATGAATAACGAAGACAACCGCTTCTTTTCTGGTTCATATTCTTTTATATAACAAAACCAGTTCTATATGACAAACTGGAGCTAGCCAGATCCTTGATGGAAATAATCGACCACTCGGGGTTAAGTGGTTTAAATTTGTGATCTTATTTCAACTTTTAGAACCTCACAGTAACCTGACTGATATAATCCAATCACAGTGAAGTTCGCACATTGATCTCGGGGTCATTACCTGTCAATCAAACTGAGTTGATATGAACGGTTTAATTTGTTTTAGATTATCTACACTAGCTCTCAAATAATAGATAGGACTTATCAATTATCAAACAGCTGTTCTTTCACGTAATTTAATCTATATGTTCACATCTATTGGTTGTTCTGAAACAGTCAATAAGATCCAATTTAAATGAAAACATTTGCGTATAGGTTAGAAGTATATTTGGTGCTTGTATCATTGATCAATATTTAAACACTATAAGAAGCTAGGGATTTGAATAATAGAGATCTTTCCAAATTGTGTGCTTGATACAATATATTTAAAATACGCATAAATAAAACATGGGCTGGTATTGAAAGATTAACGACTACATGGAAAGAGGTACACGTGGGGTAAGGGTCTTCGCTGTGGGAAACTGACACGGCTGCCCAAGTTTGAATCCTGGACGTCGCTGTTTCTATTTTACTTAGCGCTAATACCCTTTGCGAAACATATGAATCATGTGATGGTGAGCCTTCAGTAATGCTGAAGTATCCCTTCATTGCCATAACTCCCAGATACACTCTGACCCGGAGTGGTAGCAGCTGATAGGGTTCTATCAGTGGGTACAAACAGAATTATTTGCCAACAAATGACTTATGCTAAACTGGATTTTTTTCAATAGAACTGTTTGATTATTTAACTGTGTGTAAACAAACGACTGATGTTTAATTGAATTGTTTGTGTTAAATAGCAATACTTGTAACCATTTAGCTATGTGAAAACAAATGATTAATTGTAAATAGAATTATTCGTATTTGATAGAAATAAGTAAAACCATTTAACTGTGTACAAAAAAAAAGAATAAGCTCTTTCTCGTTTAGAAATATTATCTAAAAATGTGCTTAGAAATTATATATTTAATATATATATATAAAGAGGATTTGGCATTAAATAACCTTCAATGGTTGATATGCCATAAAACCAAACTAAATCCAACCTCTCTCTCTCTCTCTCTCTCTCTCTCTCTCTCTTGCCCTCCGTCCTGATCATCCATCACTATTAGCAGGACCTCTAGCCGATATCGAGTATCCACACAGAGGTGATGAATATGAGTCTTTACAGGCACTGGTTTATCCATATTTTGGGGCTCACAAGAAACCTTCGTTTATGGCATCGTCCCTTTTTTACTAGAACTGTCTAGCATGTCTTGTTCTTCTTACTTTACTTTACTGTGTAATCTAAGCTCACGTAAAGGTGAATGGCTTTTGCTATCTGATCCGGACTATGCAGCAATGATTTGGTTTGGCCGGGCGTATTTGCGATAAGCGCAAGATCATCTGCGAAGTCGGGTCTGTTATGGTTTTTGTAGGATGATGTCTTCTTGCCTTTTTTAGTGTGTGACCATTTTCTTTTATTTGATCTATTGACATTCGTAGCACGTAATCTGGGCAGAATATATTAGATATGGCACTAATGTATCTCATTGCAACACTTCAGTGACAACGTCAATGAAGTCAGTGCCAGCACCAAGTGGGTAAACCATTGCTTTCATGTTTTTGCAGAGCATCATAATAGTGATCAGTTTCTTTCGAGAATACCGGCTCATTGGTCTAGAGGGTAGAGTGTTCGCCAATGGTCCTGGAGACCTGGGTTCAGTCCCTGGTCGCGTTATACCAAATACTTTAAAAATGGTACTTGATACCTCCTTGCTTAACACTCAGCAATACAAAGTACGTATCCAGGGTAAAGTGGAGCAATCCAGGGAAAGGAATAACACCCTCCCCATCAACTCGGTGTAGTAGCTATTGAAAAGGGAGCCTTCTGGTCGCCCTCGACTACGGTCGCCAACTTAAATGCTCGAAGTATTCGCTCCATCTTCCTTCTCTGCATGGAATCAAATCTACAAATGAAAGTGTTATCGCGAGAATTTTAATACAGACTCTAATACAGACGAATAGTAAGAACCTGAGAAGTTGTGGATCGAAAACCGTTCTGATTTTTCCTAAGAATTTTTTCAATTTCAGGTAGTATATTACTGAGAAACTAGGAATCATAAATATTCATTCACATAATTATTTCACTCATTGTGACTTTTTTACACCAGCTAACGCTGGTGATCTTTCATTGAGATCTGAATAACAGTAAGTTTTTTAAGACTTTTCTAGCCTATTTTAACAATGTTCTATTCCAGATGGTCTCGCTTCTTCCTCTGATTTTTAATTCCCATCATTTTTTTTCAAAGCCTTAAGAGACCGTTCCGCGGGCATCAACTACTATTGGTATCAATGTCACCCTAATATTTCACAGCTTTTTAGTTCTCTGGCAAGGTCTAAGTTTTTGTCTATCTTTTTGCTTTGTTTTGTTTTTATTCGGTAGACATTAAAATCCTTTTGATGGCAAGTTCTTTTTTCCTGTTAATCAATACTAAGTCTTCGATTTGGGAAGGGATTAGGGGATCCGTTTGTATTTTATTCATATTATTCTAAAGTATGGATATTCGTTTGTGCTTTTATTATTTCGTTGTTTGGTCAAATTTTAAATTCTTGTATAAATCTCAGTAGATCACTTAATCCACTCTTGTATTCTTTTTGTGATAGCTTGCTGAATTTGCTTATTATATGATTAACTGTTTTATCTCAGTTTCCACGTAACCTACACTTGCTATTCTGTCGCGTATAATTAATTTTCGCAGTGTTTTGTGGTGCTGTTGAATGAGATTCAAATTCATTCTTGAGGTTTCCCCTGCTTGGCTATGTTTGGTCTTCTCGTGTGCAATCTCGACAGTTTGTCTCTTTAAATATTAATACAGTTTCATTTCTTCTCATTTCTATTTTTAGTTTGTTTTTTGTTTGTTTGATTGTTTGTTTGTTTGTTAATTTGTTTGTTTTTTGTTTCTGTTTTTATGTTGCTATTGCTGTGACTGGATGTTGCAATTAGTCTTTCTTGGCTCTTTTTAATGTATTCCGTGAGACCATGTGTTGATGCATCTACGCAATCCTCAATGTTGGCGAGTCCTTTGAGAGTTTTTCACACTATCGTTAGCTGATGAACTTTCACAAGTGTTTGAGTGACAGCAAGTTTGTTCGAGTTTCCAGGACTTTTCTCAGTATTCTCTTTACAAAACATTTGGGGATTGTTCTTAGCACACTTGTTACAATTGTTATTATATTCACATTCTATAGTTCTTTTCTAATTCTCTGGCAAGGTCTAGGTACTCATCCCTCTTTTCGCTTTCTTATATTTTCACTCTATGGTTCGCTCGTACAGCAAAGTTTACTATTCGGCAAGTTCTCACATTTTTTTTTTTCATTTTTTTTTTTGTCTGGTTGTCTGGCCGAGATTTGTTGATCTGTTTGTATCTCAAAATCCAAGAGAAATGTGTGTGTCTCATTGTCCAAGATGGATTCTAGATTGTACGTATACCACTTGTTCTCATGGTCAAATTTAAATTTGTTTTCACAATTCCAAGTGGATCATCTTACCCACCCAGTCATGTCTAGTCTTTTACACTTTTTGCACTAATTTGATGTTTTCGCTTATTATGTGATTAATGATTTCGTCTCTCTCACCAAACAACCTACACTTGCTATTTGAAGCGTCTTATCTATTTTCCTTATGGCGTTGTTTGTCCTTCTATTAGAATAGATATTTATTACTATTTATTTGTTTGTTTGTTTGTTTGTTTGTTTGTTTGTTTTATGCCTCCTTGAACATCTCTGATTTTTACAATTATCCTTTATCAGCCTTAAAAAAGAAAAAGAATCTTAACATGAAGATGTACACATTTAATGCAATATCTATATACAGATCAAATTCTATTTAGTAATTCATTCTAAAAATG